>VYZX01029338.1:50926-62086 GCA_013401335.1 Brachypteracias leptosomus | reverse complement strand
AGCCCAGGATGTGATTGGCCTCTTGGGCTGCGATTGGACATTGGTTGCTCATATCCAGTTTTTCATCCAAAAGTTTCTTTCATCCAAGAAGTTTGTCGTCCAAAAGTTTCATCCAATAGTTTCTTTATAGTTCAGTTTGTGGTAAGTCATTTACAGAGTTAATCATACAGGCTTGTAAACATTTTAAGCACAATACATATTTCCAAATGCTTTTTATCTTTGCAGTTGACAGGGAAAGGATTTGTTGAAGAACTGAGCTTTGGCCTAGCTTTGCTTCTATCAAAGACAGTGGTTTCATTGTTTTCAGTGGCAGCAGATAGCTGACAGCAAATCTTTGGAAAGTTCCGCCAATGATGTCTCCTCTGTTTGAAGAGGATGCATTAAGTAAAGTTTGGGGGTTTTGGGGGTGGTGATGCTTGTTTTGTTTTTGTTTGGTTTTACTTATCCTAGGGTGTTGGGAGCCAACCTGTAGCAGAAATGTGTGGACTAGTTATAATCTCACATCTGTTTTTACTAGAGGGGATAGTTATAAGATTAATTCAAGGGAAACAAAATCTATGTGTAATGGAAAAAAAAAAAAAGGACACAAGTATGCTATAAAGAAAAAAAGACATATCTACAGATCAAGATTTTTATAAAGATATCTTGTTAGAATATACCATGCCTGCATGCATGTACAGGTTTTCTCGTTTTGTTTTGTTTTATAAATAGTTATGAAATTTCACTGTCAAATGCTTTTTCAGTACAATGACTATATACTGTTTACTGTACAGAACCAAGCACTCTTCCAGTAACAGTTGTATCACGCATTCCTGAACTTTAAGCATTCTTTGAGCATTAATGCCTCTAAATCTCCTAAGTGGTTAAGTCTAATTGAGAACAAAGCATAATTTTCAATGATGATTCTAAAGCAGTGCCCTGGACAAGTTTTATTGAAGAAGTGTTTAGAAGCTGTAATTTATAAAGTCCATAAAATGATACATTATCTTTATTTCCTGAGTTTCATTAACTGTTCCTCATGCCTTTGTTGACTGCTATGACTAGACTTTGATATATCAACAAATATAATTTATGACTTTGTGGCTGGCTAATATGTTTACTTACTGGTTAATATGTTTACTTACTACATTATCTAGAAGTTGATTTAGGGTTTCCCATTTAAATTACACTGGCTATTTAAAGGCCTTATTTGACAAGGTTTTCATTGCATTGTCTTTTTCTCCCTGTCAGCTCAATCAATTATTTATTGACATATTTATCATGAAATACACACAAAAAGCAATAAGCAGTTAGGCCAGGAAAACATGTGCAAGGAAGATGGAAAGATTTAATTAATATGTAATTACACCACTTCCTTGCTACAAAATAGCTAATAAACTAACCTCTATGTCCCTAGTGTGAACTTGAAGAGGACTGATTCATATTCAACATCTAACAGCAGACTCTTATCCAGTAGTGGATGCAGCCTAGTGTAAAGGAGAGACGAGAGCAATCTCATTGCTGTAATCTCAGGACCTCTGTGCCAGACCACTGCAGCTACAGCTTGTGTTCTCTTGCATGCTTGCTACCTTTCCAGTTTAAGGCAGATGAATTGATTGCAGAAAAACTCTAGGCAAAGATTGAAAAGAGCTAGTAATAAGAGATGCAAAGTAAATGTTTGTTTTGTTTAGCTGGTCCAGAATTTCAACAGAATATTAAGGCATTGGCTTGAGCTGTTCTAAATGTCATTAACTGACAAGCTCAGAAATATTATTGTTCCTGTGTTGTAGCAGCCTTTTGTTACTAGTCAAGGTGGACTCATTACATTTTCAACTAAGATGAACTTTATACACCAAAAACCCCACTTATCTTTACTGAAGTAAATAAACATATTCTCAGCACATTTAGAGAATTTTTTAAACAACTATTAAACTTCAGCTGATCCAGTTAGGCCCTACAGTTAAATTCTTACTGATTATTAACAGCAGGGCTTAATGCTGTGGAATAGAAATAAGTCAGTGGTTTTGTTGTTTTTTTTTCCCACATTTTATGTTATTAGAGGATTTATGATCTACCTAAACATGCCTTAAAATTAAACTTGATTTTAAAGTTTAAAAGAAACTCTTCCCTGGTTTTGTCAATCAGCTGCAGCATTTCAGAGAAGCATGACAGTGATGGAAACACTACCCTGTACTATGAGGAAAATATCAAGATTTATTAATCTCCTCTCAATATTTATGTGGTTTTTGCAATTTCAAAGGGTGATTCAGAACCTTAGCAGGATGAAGTACCTACTACAGCTGTCCAGATCTCTCCATCAATTAAAGAGGGTGCTCAGCACAGTTGGTCTTCTGTATTCACACAGGTAGTTCTGGCTGTAGTTAGGCTGAATGGAACACTTGGGGCACCCCCAGCTGCTCATTACCACTCCCACCATAGATTTCCACCTCCCATGTTCTGCCAGTGTAACTTGTCTGATTGCTCTCCAACCTGTGTTGAAATGCGCCAGGCCCACTCATTTTCAATGACAGGTCTTTGCAGGTCCATTTGGTTTGCCCAAACTGAAGCAGAGACTGTTTGAAAGACTGGGCCAGCAGAAGTGAGGGCAGTAGCTTTCAGAGAATTTTTATTGTCAAGGTGTTGGAGAGGTCCTTTGACCTAGCAAAGCTGCAACTGAAATGGGGAATGACCACATCTGACTGAAGGCTAGAAGGCAGGACAAATGCTGCAGCACAGGTGCAGTCAGACAGGCTGTCCCAGCAGCAGCTAAATGAAGTTTATTTCCCCCAGCTACAGATTACTGCCCTGCCTCATTAACTGGAGGTTAGCATGTGCCCAAACCCCACACTGTGTCTGTGATTGCTCTCAAACTCAGGTCTGTTAAATGGTTTGATTAATTAAGTGCCTCTATACACTTGTGTTTCTAACCCAAACACTTTGATAAGTAGTGAACTAGGGTGTGCTCACATAAGTTGGTATATTGACAGACCTGAGAGGAATCTCTAGCTTCACCTGCTTCAGTGGTGGGTGGAGCAACATGTAAGACCTTTGGTATAGCCTTCTGAAGAGAAGTTAGGTCTACTTTTGCCTGCTTGATGTATACCACAATGTGGAAAACACTTCAGGGTGCTTCTTTGTTCTCATTTGTTCTGACCTGGACAGGCTGGAGAGTTGGGCGGGGAAAAATTTAATGAAATATAACAAGGGCAAGTGCAGAGTCCTGCATCTGGGCAGGAACAACCCCAGGTTCCAGTATAAATTGGGGAATGACCTATTAGAGAGCAGTGTAGGGGAAAGGGACCTGGGGGTCCTGGTGGACAGCAGGATGACCATGAGCCAGCACCATGCCCTTGTGGCCAAGAAAGCCAATGGCATCCTGGGGTGTATTAGAAGGGGGATGGTTAGTAGGTCGAGAGAGATTCTCCTGCCCCTCTACTCTGCCCTGGTGAGACCTCATCTGGAATATTGTGTCCAGTTCTGGGCCCCTCAGTTCAAGAAGGACAGGGAACTGCTGGAGAGAGTCCAGCGTAGGGCTACAAAGATGATTAAGGGAGTGGAGCATCTCCCTTATGAGGAAAGGCTGAGGGAGCTGGGTCTCTTTAGCTTGCAGAAGAGGAGACTAAGGGGAGACCTCATTAATGTTTATAAATATATAAAGGGGGAGTGTCACGAAGATGGAGCCAGGCTCTTCTCGGTGACAAACAATGATAAGACAAGGGGTAACGGGTACAAACTGGAACACAGGAGGTTCCACTTAAATATGAGAAGAAACTTCTTCTCAGTGAGGGTAACAGGACACTGGAACAGGCTGCCCAGGGAGGTTGTGGAGTCTCCTTCTCTGGAGATATTCAAAACCCGCCTGGACGCCTTCCTGTGTAACCTCATCTAGGTGTTCCTGCTCTGGCAGGGGGATTGGACTAGATGATCTTTTGAGGTCCCTTCCAATCCCTGACATTCTGTGATTCTGTGATTTATTAGCTACTTTGTTCTAGAAGGGCTTAGACATGCTAAAAGTAAATGTGGAAAGCAGTGTATTCAAGGTAAGTCTGCTGCATTCAGAAAAAAAATATTAACATGACACTGGAAATATGAGTGTATACTTACAGGTGTGTGTTTGTGAGTGCTTTTAGAAAGGACTGGCATAGAATTAAAGACAGAGCTCTGAAGGTAGATATACTCCAAGTAGAATAACCCAGGAGAAGGTTTCAGATGATAGAATCACTTCTCTGGTATTCTTGTCTGATGGAGATGAGAAAGCCTCTTCCCTGGCCATGCGTATTAATTAAAGATTTACTGATTTTAATACTCCTGTATCTCAAAAGGTGATATCTTTCTTGGTCCAGCTTTTGTACACAAGGAGATTGGAAGGTAAAAAGCTGAGACAAGGGAGAGAAAAATATTGTAAGGATGCTGTTAGCTGTGGCAATTTAGTGTCTCTGTTAGCATTTAGAGGTGTCATGGCTGGGGTGTTGCTGAACCTGAGACAGATACCTTTGCTCTTGTTTCAGTAAGTCATTCAAAACAATGTGCTTGTATAAATAGGTCATAAGTTGCCTCATGGATTTATGTAATAGAGTAAGAAAGCTAGAATGGCAGATGGTTGCCTTACTTTTGACAATGGGCTGGAACACCATGTGGTGAGCTTCTTGTTTAACTTCAACATCCAGTTGCCTCTCCAGGGTGAGTATTTCTACTGTACTACTGCATCAGGGTTTGACAAACTTGTTAGTCATGGAGCTCTGATTCTCCTCAGCTGTTTATAATTTATTTTCCTACAGCTTTTATTTTTTTCTAAGTCACAGTGAATGTTGGAGACACCTAAATGATAAGACTTTTCTCATAGCAATCTCTGATTTTAGTTGTTTTAGTTTATCAATAAGCCCTCAAGAGTTACCTTCTTAAAGGTAACTTCAATTTTTGTTGTTGTTGTTCTTATTTGGGTTTGATTCTCTGGAACCAAAGTAATTCCAGAAGATTCTAAAGAAGTTTCCAAACAGTCTAGCTTTGCTTGGATATTTTGAGAACTCACAGGACTGGTGTGCTGCTGTGGATGGATACAGGTTCTTCAGGAGGGGTAAGCAAGGATGGCAAGGAGTGGGAGTTGCTGTTTATATAAGAGAGTGGCAGGAATGCAAGGAGCTCTGCCAGGAGACAGCTGAGAGTTCATGGGTCAGGGTTAAAGGGTGGACCAACATTGGTGACATTAGGGTAGGTTTCTGCTACAGGCTGCCTGATCAGGAAGAAGTAGATGAGGCCTTCAATGAACAACAGGAAGAAGCCTGATGCTTGCAGGGACAGTTCCTCCCGGCAGCCTTGAACCACCCTGGTATCTGCTGGAGGGGTAACACAGCAGGGTGCAAGCAATCCAGGAGGTTTCTGCAATGCATCAATGACAGCTTCCTGGCACAGGTCATCGGGGAGCTGACAACAGTAAATGCTCAGCTGGATCCAATAGGGCCAGTACTGGGTCCAACTAGGATGGAGTTAACTTTCTTCATAGCAGCTCATATGGTGCTGTCTCAGATTTGTGAGCAAAACAATGCTGATAACACACTAAAGTTTTAGCTATTGCTGAACAGTGTTTGAGAGTCAAGGCCTTCTCTGTTTCTTACTCTGCTTTTCCCTCCCTGGCCCTCTGAATAGGTTGGGAGAGGACAGAACCAGGCAGACGACCCAAACGAACCAAAGGGCTATTCCATGCCATATGTCATGCTCAGCAATTAAAAGGGAGAGGAGGAGATTTAGGGCAGTTAGCCATTCTTTGCTTGGGAACTGACTAGGTATCAGCCTGACTGTGGGAAAAGTGGTAAGTGGGGTTATACCATCCCAGGTACAAGACCCTATACTTGCCCTCGCTGAACTTCATTAGGTTCCCTCTGCCCAGCTTTCCAGCCTGTCCAGGTCTCACTGAATGTCAGCGCAGCCTTCCGGTGTTTCAGCCACTCCTTCCAGTTTCGTATCATCAGCAAACATGCTGAGGGTACATTCTGTCCCTTCTTTCAGGTCATTAATGAAGATGTTGAACAATCTTCCAGACTGAAGATTGGTCCATCCTGATGTGCAAGAAGGCAAGCAAAGGTAGCAGGAAGCCTGCATGGAGAAGCAAGGAACTCCTGACAAAACTCAAACACAAAAAGGAAAGCATGCAAGAGGTGGAAGCAGGGTCAGGTGACTTGGGAGAAACAAGGAGTCACTCTCTGAAAGTTCAGTGGTTAGGAAAGCTGAAGACAGCCTGGAGTTGAATCTGGCAAGGGATGTGAAGAGCCGCAAAAGAGGTTTCTTCAAGTACATCAGCATCAAAGGGAAGACTATGGAAAATGGGCCAGCTGATGAATGGGACAAGAGACCTGGTAACAGAGGACATGGGGGGNGGGGGGAGAGATGAGATGCTTGACTGTCTTCATTGTCTCAGTCTTTAGTGGCAAGACTTGTCTTCAGGAATCTCAAGTCCTTGAGACCAGAGGGAAAGTCTGGAGCAAGGAAGACTTCTCCTTGGTAGAAGAGGATCAGGCTAGGGAATGTTTAAATGAACTGGCCATACACCTGATGGGAGACATTGGTGAGGGCTGAGGGGCACTGGTCAATGTCATTGTGCGGCCATTCTTGATTACCTTTGAAAGTTTATGGTGATTAGAAGAGGTTCAGGAGGACTGGAAAAGAGAAAATGTTGCTCCTGTCTTCAAGGAGGAATTACAGGCTGGTCAGTCTTGCGTTGATCCTGGGAATGAGACAAAGAAAATAATCCTGGGAATGAGATGGAGAAAATAATCCTGGAAATGTTTCCAAATGTATTAAGGATAAGGCGATTGGAAGTAGTAGGCATGAATTTATGAAGGAAAAAAAATCATTTCTGTCCAACTTGATAGTCTTCTATGATGAGGTAACTGGTGGGGAGAGTGGTGGATATTGTTTATCCTAACTTTAGCAAGGCTTTTGATGCTCCCCCATGACAGCCTTATTGACAAACTGATGAAATATAGGGTAGATAAGTGGACAGTAAGATGGACTGAAAACTGGTTTACCAGAGAGTGCAGCAAAGGTCCATGAAGATGATGGATTGGAGCATCTGATGTATAAGGTGAGGCTGAGAGAGCTAGGACTGTTCAGCCTGAAGAAGGCTTAGGGGGATCTTATTCATGTGCCCAAATACCTGATGGGAGGGAAGTAAAGGAGCTGGGCTCAGGTTCTTTTCAGTGATATTCAGTGGCAGGACAAGAGGCAGTGGGCATAAACTGAACTATGTGAAATTCCATCTGAATGTAAGAAAACACCTACTGTGAGGATGGTCAGGCACTGGAACAGATTGTCCAGGAAGGCTGTGAATTCTCCATCTTTGAAGATATCCAAAACTCAACTGGACACAGCTCTAAGTAACCTGCTGTACTTGACCCTGCTTTGAGCTGAAGATAGAACTAGATGATCTGTGGAGGTCCCTTCCCACTTCAATCATTCTGTGACCTTAAATGTTAACTCATAAGTTGGCTGATCATAGCATGGAAGTGTCAAAAATAGTCCAAGTTCTCTGGGGTATATGGTGTTAGCCAAATTCTGCTCCAGACTTCATTGTTGTGGTTCCTGCTGACTTTTATGAAAACCGTGTATACCAGCTGCTCTATTTGTGCAAATAATCAGGATAAATTTGTGGGGGGGAAAAAAGATAACTATTGTATTTCCAAACTCAATTGCCATTCTAATATGTGTGTAAAACTGATTGCACTTTGATTAGTATAGTAGAAAAGTTGGAGTTGCTTTCTGGTTTTGTAGTAGCTAACTACTAAATGTCTGTTTTCTGCCACTCACAGCAGTATTTGTGCAGAGCACTACTGAATGAAAGTTCAAGAGGTTTAAAGCATGGTTGTAGTGGTTCAAAGTGGTAGACATGTCCCTGAAACAATGATAGAAGTAGCTGTGGTGAGAACTGTGACATGTTGGACTAGATGATCCTTGAGGTCCCTTCCAACCTGGCATTCTATGATTCTACATTCTAAAGCTTGATAGCTTGGAAGCCATTGTGATAGTAGTGTGGTGAATGTGGAGTGCTTCAATTTTTATATGATTCAGTGTAAGGCTGTTCTGAAATTGATTTTAAATGGTTTATGGGAGTTTCTTCATACCAATTAAACTGCCTGGCAGGTTTTTTTCAAAGGTAACTGTCATAATTTTTTTGCTTACAAGTAGCAATACTGAAGTAATTTCTAAATAGTGCCAGATAGCAATAATTATGATAATAAAAGGAAATAATTACCAGACTTCAGAGTGCCTATATTTGGAAGAGTGGAGCTAACCAGAAGTGTATTGATTGCTCAGTTTGTCTATCTGTAAGCCCTTACTGCCACCACCTTGAATTATTGGCCTACAGCCACCTATTCATTTGTAAAGAACTGAGCACAATAATGTCTCTTGACAGTTCCAAGGCTATCTATCTGGGTGGCTCTGTATCACAGGTGTCATCCCCTGGGCATGAAAGGTGATGTAGAGCTACATTACTTTGATCTGTGTACTTCCTAAATGTTGTTATAGAAAAGTGGTATTGTGTTACAGTTGCATCCCGTTTACTTATAAATAGAAACTGTTGCGAAGCTAAAATAAACTGTAAACTGATTTCTCAGACAACCAAAAATATGGTCAAAATATGTTTTTTCTAGCATGGCCTACATCTGTGGTAGAGAAGTTTTCATCACATATTGGAAGAGGCCATTTTTGCTTTTTTTCCTCCCTTTGAAAACCTACAGATCAGCATTTTTCTGGTTGTTAGTGACAGATTTTTTCAGACAAGAGTCATCTTTCAACACTAGTGGGCCAGGTATGATGGAAAAAGCCAAGATCTGCAGAAAGAAGAAACTGCCAGACAATTCCCATGCTTTGTAACTGAAGGTTGCAGCAGCAGGCCAGCCTGAACATAAATTCTGTTATACAGGGAGTGTAACACAGACACAGGAGGGCTGAGTATATGGATAGTAGAAAAAAAACTTGCTGCTATTCTCATGTCTCAGTGAACCTGCCACTGTCCCAAGATCTGATAGGACTTGCAGTGACAAAGTGACTAGAAACAATTCTGTGCTGACCAAGAAAATACTGAGGGAGTGGAGAAAGAGACCAACTGGACTGTTCTACAGAGCATCAATTTTCCTAAGTGATTTCATCCTGAGGTGTAATGTTTCCATTGAACCTGAGCTTGGTTCAGTGGAAGAATAAAAGGCATCTGCAAATGATTATCAGCTCCACCAGTTCTTTCTCTTGCTGTTTTGCTGCTAAAATGTTGCTTTTCCTTCATGCTGTTCATTAGTTTTAGCTAATTATAAATGTCAACAGGATTGCTTTTCCCCTTCCCATAAAACCAAGAAAAATTACCTACTCAAGTCTACTGGACTTTCTCTCTGCCTGTTCCCAGGTCCCTATTGCTCTTGTAACTGTTGTCATTGTCTTCTAGCTGAAAGTTTAAAGAAACTAGAGGAAGTGACTGTGGACAGAAGGTGGGGACAGTTCTAGAACTGATCTTACATGTAAGTATGGAAAGTACTGAAGGTTTGGCGTGCCTGAGGAGATCACAGAATCTCTGTGTTTGGAGATACCCTGAACTTGACAAGGCTTGCTTGTTCTAACTGAGCAGAAGGTTGTACTTGCTGACCTCCTGAGGTCCCTCTCAACCTGAATTATCCTACAAGTCTAAAAATAGAGGGGCAAGATGAAACTGGAACATAATAGAATGAGGAGGAAGTTAGTCATGGAGCTAATCAGAACTTTCAGTATGTTCTCACCAGATTATTTTGGTTTGGAATTAGATGTGGGCTTAATCCAAATTTTTGTGTGGCATAGGAAGAAATCAGCAGTTGTGTGCAGTTGTCCTCTCAATAGTATTCACCTGTGTTAATGGGGACCTAGCTCTGGTTTCTCTTTCTGAATGAACAGTCCACAGTGAAGCTGTAGGGTTTGCTCCCATCGTCCACAAATGATTAAGGACACATGGGAATAAAGCTGGAGAAGAGGTGAAAAAAGAAATAGGGAAAGGTTAAGCTATAGAGTAATTCGGAGTTGTTTCCTTCCTACGGTAATCAGTACCTAGGTATTACTATGTAAGGCAGGACTAGGTGTTTAACACAGGCATCTCCTGCTGAAGTGCACGTTTCTCAGTCTTTTTATGTGGAACTGTATCACTTTGTTTAAACCACTCAAATGTAGTGAAGTACCATGTAAACAAGTGGGTGTGACTCCCTAGTTTGGTGGTTTGCACACTTAACTGGAAGCAAACCCAGTTGGGTTCCTACCCTGGTGAATTATTAGTACAAATTAATATACATTCAACAAAGCTGTTGAAACAGTATCAACAGGAGAATCTAAGTTCTCCTACTCCAGAGATGCTGTAGTTTGTTGTCAAAATAATGTTATGGGAAAACAAGAGGTATGAGTTCAAATACCCTCAGGTAGAGGAAATCGGGCCTATGGCTGCCACATCCTTGTGTGAATCTTAAGTGCCTCGCTCTTGGCTAGAAGGCAGGTGGCCAACCCTCTGGCAAACCTGTGGTTTTCATTCCGTTTCTTCCACAGGTGCTCCAGGGGGACCATTTAGTTTCAAGCTGGTATGTCAATCATGCATATTTTCCTCATTAAACTTGCTGCTATTTGAACCTCTCTGAAGAGCTGATTACACCACCTCATAATGGAGTGTTTCAGTAGTACTGGTTTGTCTTGCTGGTGATTGAACAGCGTATGTGAAGAGGAGACTTGAAAAAGCAGCTTCCTTACACCTGAAGGACTGGAGGGTGAATGGATTCACACGGCAACGTAGACTCCCGGGTTTAAGAAGGGAGAACAGTCACGATGGGGAAAGACCGCAGCGGATTTCAGCCGAGGAGGAGAAACCGGAACTTGTGGGAGGAGAAAACGAAAGGAAATTTGAACAGGTTGGGGTAAGTCAGCTGCACACCGAGCGCTAGGGGGGGGGCGGCGTATTTTTGAGCAGACGCTGCTCCTCGCACACAACTTGCCCGATGCGCCCGGGCCCCTAGCTCGCCCTCCCCACCGCTAACGAAGAACGCGGGCACGGCGGGACGCGGCACCTGGCGGGGCCACCTCCAGGCCGCAGGCGGGGCCGCCCAGGAGGGTGCTCGGCCGCCGGCCCCGCCGTCCGCTCCACGCTGGGCCCGGGTCCGTCGCCGGCCCCAACGGTCCCCGCGCGCGCCC
>VYZX01029338.1:7322-50350 GCA_013401335.1 Brachypteracias leptosomus | reverse complement strand
TTTTTTTCCTCTCCGAGCGGACAGCCTCCTCAGGAGGGAGCCGCTGGCGGGGGCCGGTCGTGAGACCGCGCTGCCAAAGGGAGAGAAACTTGGGCGGCCTTTCAGCGGCCGGGCTCGGTGTCGCGGGGTGTTTTCTATCACTCTTTCCCGCCTGGAGCCGAAGCCTCGGCGGCGCGGGGGACGGTTGCGATGCTGACAGAAGGTGGACCGGGTGCGGACGGTGGTAGCCGGCCCCCGGAGTGGACGACCGAGGGAGGACATCCTCGTCGGGAAGTTACTGCCTGCCTTTTGCCAGCCCTGACCGAGGGTCATGGGAAACTTGACACTAACGTAGGCTGTGGCAACAAATAATAGCTGCAGTCCTTTAGTTTTAACTAGGTCAACCAATGTAAAGCAATTTGTGTTTTGGGAATTTCTCAAATGTCACCTGTGATCTCCTCATGCACCATATCTGGGCTGGGGCTCAAATCTGTTTTAATAAAGTAACAGGTAGATGATGACTTCCAGGTATCTTGGTGTTCAGTTCTTGTCCTTCTCTTACTCCTTATAGGACGTATCAAAATGTCAAATTGTCTAGTATGCTAGTGAGTTATTTAATTCATAATTAAGAACCTGATTACATTTCTGATAATGGATGCAGCTGCAGCATTGATTGCCATTATTTGGATGGCTGAGCTTGAAGTTTGTGAATGTTGGGCGGTTTTTCCTCTTTCTCTTCTCTTATTGCACCCTTTTGTAGGCCTCATGTGGTTCTACTCTTGTAGTGCCGTGGCTTGTCATCAGGAAAAAAACTGAAAATTAGCCTGTACCCGTGGGGCTCTCCACAACTTTTGAAACCTTGCAAACTTCCTACCCTGTTTACTTTGCCCTTTTGTATTCAGATTATGTTTCAGGCTGTCCTTCCAAAGAGAGAGTAAAGTAACTCTTGTAGGTTTTTGTGGTCTGTTGTGAAATGGTTATTAAGAGAAACTATCTTTGAGTAATAAGTCCATGAGAACATCTGTCTTCTAGAAGATTATAGAAAGTAGTAGAAACATTGTATATGGGATCATAGCGATGGATATGAATTTTATTTAACATGGTTATGGGTAAACATTTAAATGTTAAGATTATATATGAAGTATGGGGTTTGGGAAGCACTGATTCCAGGAAAAGTGTATGATTAATGGCCTTGCTTTTTGAGAAAAGTGGAATTGTCATATGTATTCTACAATAGTCAGTTTTATTCCAGAATAACATCCACAGAGTGAGAAGTTAGTGATACAGCAGTAGCTGAATAATCACACCAGTCAGCTTCCACATGGAGACAAAACCATCACCTTATAAAAAGGCCACTAACACTGAAAGTTTTACAAGGAAATAAGCATCAAAAGTCAAAATGAGAGATTTTCACAGTTATGGGGATAAGTAAATAAATAATACTACAGAAAGGGCATGAATTGACCTGTTCTTGTTTTTGTGTTATGCCCTAGTTGCCTAAACTGTCTGGTCCTTTTTCTTTGCTTTTCTTTTAATCTCTGGATTTTTTTCATCTCTGTGTAAACTGAATTCAGTTGCTGAGTCCCTGGCCTTACAGTCATTGTGAATATTATGAACAAAATAATGTAGGCTGTCACCACTTCTCTAGAGGGCTGTGGCCTAAGGTATTGAGATATTGTTACTCCTTGCTTGAGGGTCATGGGGAAAAAGAAAAACTCCTTGTGGGTTGAGATGGTGTTAAACACTGTGATAAACCAAAAAGGGGTTGAACCCTGGACTCCTTCTGTCAGAGTTCTGCAGCCTTTGTCTGTTGTAATAATATGTTGTGGTGTGAACGTGGCCTTTCACAAGAAGAATGGCATGCCAGTGTGGGATAGACTAGAATGCTTGTTGTGGTATTGATAGCAACAAATGCCTTGAAATGGAGTGTTTTGTTTTGTCACTTGTCCTGCTGGAATTAGCTGTTGGGTCATATTGGAAAACTCCTTGACCTTGAAATAAGCCAAATACAAATTTCTCAATGTTAGCCATAAAAGGATGAAGAATTATTCTGAACCTGACGACAAGGAGAATCCTGGTATTGTCACATATACCCATATGCATAAGCATATACATATCTGCTTTAGTGTGATTGTCATCAAGATGAATGCTACTTGCCCCTTTAAGTAGAATGTGCCATCTCTGAGGGATATTAATAGGTCAAGCGATGACTTGTCCAGTATTGGATGGGGAGCCTGTCAGCTACTCGGAGTTGCACTTCTAAATGACCCAACTTGTTCTTCAATCTGACTCTATGCAAGACGACCTGAAACCTCGTGTATTCTGAGTGCAATCAGATGTGAGGACTAAATGCAAGATTTTTAAAGTCTTATTTTTATTATTATTAATACAGTATCTTTGAATATTGCTGTTGTTTCAAAGCAAATACAAAATATCGTGGTCTAATTAGCCATTTCAGTAGGTTATTTGCTGCCTTCTTGTAGTCGGGAATGTTAGCTTCTGCAGTACAGTTGTCCTCTATGACATTTTCACAGCATCGTCTGTGGCAGGTTCCCATTTCATTATGCATTTATTCCACTTTCTTTAAAGTCAGAGAGACTAGTTGGTTATATTTACTATAGAAAAACAACCCCTCTGAATATGTTGCTTGGAATGCTGCTTCTTTAATGGCAGTCAGAAGGTCCCATGTTCCAGGGTTGTCCTATTGTAGTATGTTTAGTTATGTGATCACATGACAGGTATTTTGTGGGACTCTTACCTGACTAGTTGTTTTGCCAACCAGGTATCTAAACAATGTATTTTCTAATCCTTGGGGTTAAATGCATGTTCTTACATGTACAAACCCAGAGCTGTTAAGTTCTACTGGGGCTTTTTTGTCTGAACCTAAACTCAATTCTCTTTGTGAAATCCTTTTGCATTTCTGAAGCGTAATGAACATTGAAAGAGAAATGCTGCTCTTATCCACTGATAGGGAAGCAGGGCATGGAAGTAAATGATCAAGTTGTTGGAATGGTCCCTTCATCTTGCAATAGTAACTGGTTTTCTAAAACTTTATTGGAACAACTATGTGATCAAACACCAATTAAATGATGAAGCCAAGGGTCCTGCAGATGACAGTTGTTTGCTATGGCTGTGAATGGTCTGGCTGTTGCTGTTTGATGGGTGGAATGAGGTGTAGATCTTATGCAAAGAGTAACAGGTGAGTTTGTGTTCATAATGCAGCGGTATGAAGTGCACTCCATGCTGTCCAGCTCCACTTCAGGTCCCTTTCCATGTTTTGATGCTTGTGTGTGTCCATGTCAATTCAGCATACCAGCATTGATGTAACATAGTATTTTTTCTACTAAGGTTATCTTTGTTTTGAAGCTACTTGGCAGGAAAGAAACTGCAGTGAAGTCGTGGGAGCTCACACCTTGCCAACAACTTGTTTCATCACTGGGGCTGGAAGCTCTTGTTCTGTAGTAGAGGCACTCTTCAGTTTGTCCTAGAACACAACTAACAGGACATAGTCTGTGAGCAATGGGATGTGAAAATGAGGGAGGTTCTGTATTTTATTTTATGCTCTGGAGGTGATTATAGATGAGAAGGGGAAAGGGCATCAATACCAGGTCCAGATGTCTTGGCTGCTGCCATCTCCCCACTCCCATTCTGTCCCACTTCTCTCTCCAGACTGTTGCTTAAACTTCTGTGTTTCAGCCTGACTGCTTTCTCCTCCCTCCCTGTGCTACATGAGGGCTAAGAGCAGAAGTCAGAGCTCTGGAAGGATAGTTTCTCTTTCCACTTTTCCCATTAGATCAATCCTAGACCATCCAGTAACTACTGAAAAACAGGCTGGGCAACGTAAGAAGATTGCCGCATTTGCATCTGTGTCACTGAGCTACCCCTGACATTGACAAACTCCTACCTACCGCGCCAGCGGAGCCCCCAAGTGGGCTTCTACTTCTTGCATCCTTTGCAGATACAGGTAAAACGGTTGCAGAGATGCACTTAACACTTGAGCAAGGCAAACACAATAGAGATGCCAGAGCATCTTAAAAGATTGCAGGACTCTTCTAATACAAGGGAAGAGGATGTTTTGTCACTTACGATTTCAGGAATCATACCATTTGTACTAAATTTGTAACTATTGAGTATTTTAAACCTTAATGTATTAAAAGCAATTGAAAGCTGCTTAGCTGGCCTACTCCAAGTATCTGTTGACCAGACTGACTCAAAGGATCTACATGTTTCATAGAAATATTAGGAGAAAAGATAACAAATTTTTATCTGCATGTGGTTTAGTGTTGAGTGGCACCGAATTAAAAACATGCTTGAGTAATGCCGCTATGCCATGTTGCAATAAATTACATGTACAGGGCTATTAAATACATGCAACAAATATTTGCCTACATTTTATGATAAAGATAGACTTATTAGCTGTTTCTAAGCTATTTTGGTAATTTTAGTTATGACTGTTTTCTAGAATTATGGAGATGAAAAGCTCATTGACCAAGATTTATAGATCTAAAACATGTCTAATTGTTTTATACAAGTCTGTAAAAAATCTGACCTATTTTTCAGCAATTGATAACAGTGTATATAAATTTTCTTCTTGGACTGCACTGAAATACAATTGGACTTAATGAATGAACAATCTGAAAGTTCTTAGGTTTTCACTGAATTGTCAATTAAAATTCATTCTTAATGGTCCTTGGCCGCATTAAAGCGTGGTACCTGATGAAGTGTCACCAGTATTACAATCTGCTTTGGAAGTCACCCCCTCCGAGTTCAAAATCAACCAGGTGCAGGTAATCTTTTCATAGACAGTAGTTCAACATGCCAGTGGGGTAGTATTTTTTTGTGTGTATTCAAGAGTACCAGTATTGTTAAGTTTATTACACAGGGGACTCTCTTATGTTTGGTTTGTTTTGGGTTTTTTTTCTAGCAGGTATATGCTGTTCAGTTTAAGGCTGCTTTTCTTTTGACTTAAAAAACTTCACTTTTCTCTGCTGTTTTATACCCAAGCAATAGCTCTGTATCCTTGTTTCAGAGAAGTTGTATGAAGTTAAATATTTCTTGACATGATTATAACAATGTCTTTTATGTAGAGTGTAAGTAAACAGATCCAGAGATTTCTCTTGGAAATTAGCACTTTGTAGGATTGTAATGGCCACCATCTATTTTTTGTTCTTTAACTGGACTAAGCTAGCACAGTGATTTATCCCATGATCCAGTAGTCAAAAAGGTGTTTTCAGGTGCTAGTCTTACATTTCAGACCATAATCCTCTAAATGCTTGTTTATTTAGCAAGTTTGATTGTCCTTTTGAATTTTATTTTTTAACCTGGATCATTTTACTGGTCCAATTTAGAGATGCTGCACAATGACACAATGAATGTGTGGTAACCTGTTAGAAGAGAGTAGGGCTGGAAGTGAGCAACTGGCTGCATACAACAGAAGTAAGATGCTCTGAAACTGATTTTATTGTTGGCAAAATTGTCTGTGTAGAGCTGTGGTTTGGATGGTAGTTCAACAGATATTTCAAGCTGGCATGTACAGGCCAAAAGAAGCAATTCCAGATACTCATTCCTGTCCTTACTCTGATTTAATCTGTGGAATATCATATGTGTTTGAGGTAGTTTTTGGCCAGACCTGTCTGTTGATCTAGTTTCCCATATCTTGGCACAAGGAGTTAAGCTGGTTTATTGGCAGGAATCATTAGGTGGGGAAGGGCAGTACTCTTCTTAGCAGCAGCCAGGCATTAATCAGCAGCCTTAGCCAGCTTTTCTTTGATTGTCCCTAACTTAGAGTGCATAAAGGACTATTCTTTAATTCATTAGAATAATCAGAACAACTCAGTGATCAAACTATGTCCTTGCACCATTGGGGCTAGGGGGAGGCATTGGGATTGTTTTTTGTTGTGTGTTTTTTCCCCTGCCTTGGCATCTTGGAAATTAGCAATTACTCTTGTAACTTGGAGATACAGCTTCTGTCTTCCTGTAGTAAAGAGTGGGTGTACTTGGTAACAGTGAAAGCTGCAAATATAAAATGCAGAATGTTGCCTAAGAATGTTGGGATCCGTCTGCACAAAAAATTGCATGTGTTCCCATCAACACCAGCTTTGTTGGGACTGTTGGGTACTCTTCCCACCTAGCTTTCCCTGTTGTCCTAATGCTACCCAAGTTAGTAGTAGCAGGGAGTGCGTCTATAATTGGAAATGAAGTATCTAATGACATTTTTACCTCTGCAGTGTTTTGTTCCTCTTAAGCAGAGTTGAGGAGAGGTGTTGGTGCTCTATCTGTAATAGGAAAACATTCTTTATCGTTACTGCATCCGTTCTTACTTACCACGCCTGCATTCTCTTGGGGACATTTTACTTTTTTCTTCTCTTGAACCTGTATTTAGGTTGTCTGTGAGCTCTCCATTCTGTATGTTGTCGTAGAGCACTATTCCTGTTAACCTCAGCTGGAATTATTACTGGGATGTAAGAGGTTGGTGTAAGGCATTGTACAAGTTGTGCTTTTGCTACCTGCCTCTTACGCATGGACCTGCTGTCATAACCTCAGAGGTTTGATGTTCTGTGATGCCAGTTAGTTTAAACAACAGCAGCAAAAGTTATTTTCTAGATTGTTGTGGTTTTACCACAATTTTATGTCCTCTGGGAGGGGAGGACATACTTTTTTCGGTCATTCAGAGTACTTTTTTTGTCAGGGATGACTATTTTCAGGAATCAGTTATTGAAAGTAGTTGTCTAAATTTATTTTCTGTCTTTAAGTAGATAATTTTTTTTTTCCCTTTTTTTTTTATTTTCAGAAGCACTTTGTGCCACTTTTGCTTTGCAAATCTGATCAGTTCTATTTAGATACAGATTTTGGAACCTAGTCTTAAAGGTTTTAAAAACTCTGGCTCTGTATGTAGACTTGCCTGAGTCAATCAGGTAAGCTCACTGAATCGATCTCACTTGCAGAACTGACATCAGCTTTGAAAGGTCAGAGAACTAACATTATTAGGGATTGGATTTCACCCATCACATTTTTTGAATCTACCTTTTTATTTTATGCTGGCAGTAAAGTGGTTAAGCAAATACTGAGACTAGAATTTATTTACTAGCTGAATTCTCACCTTTGGTGTTCAGGGGAAACAGAACAATTTCAAATGCACTGTGCTCACTGCTCCCATGTCTGATCTGTATTTTTCAAAATACAGCTGATTACTCCACTATCTGAAAAAGGAACTATCTAATTTTAAATTACGATGCTGTTTTTTTCTTTTTTTTCTTTTTTTTTTTTTTNTTTTTTTTTTTTTTTTCTAATCTGAGCATCTAGAAACTTCTCTTACTTCGTCACTCTGCTGTAGGTAGGATATGTCATATTCAGGAGACTCACCACAGGGAAGATGAACTTGGAAGTAAAAATAAAAAACAAATAAATTGTTAGACTTTTAAAATGTCCTAGCAAATATAAATGCATTTTAAATTGCATTGGTCAATCGTTGACCTATTTTCAGTGGGAATAGCAAAACCTCAATCTAAAATGAGGAAATTTTCTCTTTTGGAAAAGCTTTTATTCTGTCTGATTTTGAATATCTAGAAATACTCCTGGCCTAACTTGGTTTCTGTCTCTTCTGTTTTCTCTGGAAGAGCATAAAGCTCACAGAAGTTACCTGTTAAGAATTAAGGAATTTAGTCAGTAGGTTCAGAAAATGCATTTTATTTTGTTTAGAACCAGGCTGTTTGTATTCCTGTTTTCTTAGATGTTCTTTGAAAATACAATGCATTTTAACCCAGAACTCTGTTTGGCTTGAGTCTCTAAGCAAGAATAGAGACTTTGATAATGAAATGTTTTTGCTGATTTCACTCCCCCCAGCATACTAAGTGGAGGGGTAGGGATATTAATGATTTTCTTTATATTTAGACTTAAAGTACTGTTTGTCTTTTCAGAACTTTTATGATCTTGATATTCTCCCCCAAAGAATTAGAAAATTAAATATTTTGCTCTTATTAGATGTAAGATGGAGGGATTTAAATTCTGAAAATGACATACTTTGTAATATGTTATTGTAATAGTTCTTAACAGAAAAGATTAAAATATTTAATAAATATTTCAGCATGGTTTTTTTAATATTTTTTAGTGGGGAATATATGTACATATATACAGTACATTAAAAATAATAATAAAATACAAGCAAAATCAAAACCACAAAACAACCAATTGTTGGTTTGGGGTTTTTTTTCTATTTTGGAAGAGAACAAGACAGATACAATTTTGGAGAAGTATTTAAAAAGTCCAGCCACTAACCAGGTTTATTCTGTACTTCGCTTATGGTTCTGGCAGAATTACTTGTTCGGTAAATTAGTAGCATGCTTTTTTTTTTTATTTCCCCATCCCAGATCAGGCTCTTGATTAAAAAAATAAATGAAGGGATGTAGTAGGAAGAATACCTGATTTCTTAAAGCATTTATTAGGGAGAATTAATTTTACTTGCAAAGTTGATTCACATTGGCTTGGCAGTGAGCACTGTTATATCTGCTGGAAACGGATCAAAGAACGAGCTCTAAGCAAAGGTTAACGGTAAGATGCTGGAGGAGCTCAGTGAGGAAACAATGGTTAGAAGGGTGTTGCAGGAGTTGGTCGGTGCTAAATTAGTCAACATGTAGTCTTCATTAATCTAAAACAAGAAATAACCAGCATCTTAATTACATTTATGAAGTGTCACAAAATTCAGAGCTGCTCTGAAGATGAATAATTAGAAGATCTAGCATGTATGAGGAAACAATTCAGTGAATTCAATTTAGTCTAATGCAGAGCTCTACTCAAAGGGAAATGAAAGGAGGAACATTTTTAGGAAAATAGTACAGTAAACCCTGAAAAAGGCTTAGGACTTGATACGTTTTCTTTTCTTGTTCCTGGGGTTTTGTTGCAAGCTTCTATCATATTTTGATTTGTGAAAAGGTTGTTGGAGGAATGAGCGAAGCATTACATCATGGAAATTTCAGCGAGAACAGCAAGCTGGGGAAATATCTACGGACAAATCCCATTGCAGGCAGCATATCTAGATAGGGCTGAACAAAACAACATGCAAAGAAGGGAGGAAACGCCATCAACAACGCTCAAGGGCTAGGACAGTTAAAGTTTCAGCCTGTCTAACTTCTTAACAGTTAAAATAAAATTGACATTTGAGTTTTTTGTTTCTTTTCATGTAAGTATGAAAGGACTAATTTCTGTCCCACCAGAGCCAAGGTGTTGTTTTAGTCAGTAATAAGATCCTTTTGAGAATGAATAATCTATTTCATTTTATAAGCAACCTTCTATACTGACTATTACTTCTTGCATACTTGTATTCTCATTCTCAATGCTTTTTAATATACTCCTTTATAATAGTACAATCCATTCATTTAAGTACAAACAAAATATTTATCCAGAAGCTGATCTCTGCAAGTTCAAACATGTACCTTTGGGTCTCTCAAGCAGACATCAATAACTTCACTAATTTGTGTTACTGCACTCTCATTACATCCTGCTTGTATTGAAGGGTTTTGATTAAAAAATGGAAGCTTTTTGTTTCTTTTGTGGTGCATTTCTACCTGCTAAGCCAGCCTTAAGAACAGTAAAAAAAAAAAAAAANAAAAAAAAAAAGGAAATTTACGTGTGTGTTCTATTAAATATTTCCTTGAAACTGTTACCTAGTTTTCTGTTTTCAATTTAGCAGTTTTGTATTGGTGTTGTTATTGCAGGTACTGCAGTATTGTCCTCGTGTATGTGTGGAAACACCAGTTCTTAGGTATGCTTCACAGCTAGTGAAGTGCAAGAACTGTGTATCCAAACAAGCGCAATTTTAATATTACTTTAATTATAAAATATAATCTGTTAATATTGTTTCTTCCAGTCCTTTCAAAATAATTTTCTAGGTTGCCCTTAAAAAAGGGATATGAGGAAAAAGCAAATAAAAATGCTGATTGCTGAGAGACACAGGGAATCTTGCATGCACCCTTCCTGGTTAATCTTGTGGTATAAAAGTTAGGCAGCTCTGACAGACCTGACAAAGCTTAGCTACAGCTTAATTTACGATCGTATAGCCAATGTGGAGTACTAATTGAGGTATGGCACCACATATGGTTATCTGAACCTAAAACTTGCTATTTAAATGTCAAATGCATATTTAGAGTTAGCTGGTCAGCTTCTTTCCTTCTGTGTACCTCTATGATTGGAAGGGGGGAATCACTGTGTCCTTATTTACTTTTTTATTATATCTGTCTTGTAGGCATCCATACAGTATCAGGCACAGCAGGCCTATAGGGTCTACTTTATGAGTATAATACGGGCATGTGATGGACTACAGCTGAAAAATTACTGAGGCTGGAGTACTGCCCTTGTCAAGTGATTCGGTGCTTACATTGGTCTTTGATTTTGCTGCACAAAACTTGCAGGGTGGACAGTCCTGCTCCTGACTGGTTTATGATGTCAGTCAGAGTATCCAGGGTGTATTTTAATGTGACTGGAGTGTCATGTGGAATACGGCAAGCCATAGCATTACGTCATCTGGAAAAAGGTGCCAAGGGGATGGGTTACTTCATACGTTTGGTTGCTTTGAAACCAGAGGTCCTTCAGTAGTTCATCACTAGGACAAAAAATGGGGAAAGGTTTTTTGTGGAAGAGTTAGGGACAAGGACTTTAAGGGTTTGGTGGTATCTACAAAAAAGTCTTGTGACTTCCAGATACTAGTGCAGACAGCCACTGTGTGTGGCATGCCAAGTTCTTTGGGAACTATGCTTGGCTCAAATCCATTCGTGTACAAATCTCTCTGGTCCCCAGGGAGAGGAGAAAGTACAGCAAAAACTAGCATGAAGATCCGCATCAGCTGGGACTCACTGGAATGTCTAAGCAGGACTCACAGAGGGGAAAATAAGTTTCTGTTCTTCTTTTAACAAATATACTGTAGCCGTATCTGACATAGATTTATTTTTTTTTAATTTATTTATTTTTTGTGTGTGTGTCTGTCAGCTTAAAGAGTCCCAGGCTGCTTGCAACTGCCCTGTGCCACTTCATTCTTGTCTGTTACACTGGCTCGATTGTTTGTGCAGCTGTACAGTAAAATGATTCTGCTGGAGAAGGGAAGGCTATATATTTATAATTTGTCTATATATTTATACATTTGTTTAAGCAGCAGGCTGTTTCTCAGCTGACTCAATTCCCTTATTGATGACACGGCCTCCCACGCAGCTCTGTCAGTGTACTGGGAAGCCCGGGCCCGAGAGTCTGAGCCCAGCCTCCAGGCGCCTGGACTTGTAGTGATTGTAGAGAGGAGGGAGCGGGTCTGGTATGGAAATGAGAGCATGTTAGAACCCCTTGCTGCTTATTCACACCTCTGAGATTATTACTGTGCATATCCATCCATGGAGAAAGTTACATGGCCTTCAGAATTCCTGTTGTATTTTCTAAATTGAGAGGAAATGCTGGTCTGATTAGCGAACTTATTTGAGGTATGTTGTGTAGTATATCATGGTACTATACAATGGTTTTGATTGCTTTAAGAGTATTTTAATATAATTTCCCCCCCCCCGTGGTTAGCCCTCAGGAGCAGTTTTGAAAATCTGTTGTCAACCAATAATAGTGGCATCTAAAATCAGGCTGCCGTGTCTATCAGAAACGTAAGAGATATGTCTTTTGTTGGTACTAAAGAAAATGAGGTAAATTACTTTGTGTTAACTGTGTAGTATTGCAGGGTGAGAGCTTGCTCCCGGGCAGTTATTGCAAGGCTGTTGGCATCTGGCAGTGCCATCTTGTGATGATTTAGCCCTGTGTCAGATCTCTGTGGTTCCTAGAAATGGAGCAGGGTAAAACAGCCCCATTGTGGAATGCCAGTCAGCTTCATTTAGTTTATGCTGAGTTTTTTAGGCTGGCTTCTGAAGGAAATGAATCATCATGTTTTTCTGTCTCTGCCCCAGTAAATCTTCAGCCTCTTGGCCACTATGAGGAAAAGATTATGTAATCTGAGAGAACTTCCATGTAAAGAGGTGCCCAGGATGTTCCTTCAAGTTCCCTCCCAGTGAAAGGGTGCAGTGCAAGTTTGTTAGACTTGAGAAAATTCCTGTAGGAGAAACACGTTATGAATTCATGGGGCTACAGAAAAGCCGTACCCGGAGCTTGGACCGAATAACCAGCTGGCGAGAGAAGTTGTAGGAAACAAGACTTTGTGACTGACAGCGATCACCGCACTGCTTGGTTTTGTTTTCCTTATGGCTTTTGGTGCTCCCAGCATGCCACCATCAATCTGTAGCAACTCTTTAGTAACCAAGCTGGGAGGCTTTTAAGAGCGCAGACCCGAAGCGATGCTGCGGGGAGCGGCCGGGCTCCATTTTGGATGCCTCGCGGTTGCTGTTCCGAGTCGCGCGGCGCGGCGCTGCTCGACTTCCTGCTGCTCCCCGGCCGCTTCCGTCAGCGGCCCTCGGCCGTTCCTGAGCCAGCGGCTTTTGTGGAATGCTTCGTTCTGCCAGGGGAGTGCATAGTAACACAGCCACGTTTTATTCTCTGTTAGGGGATGAAGAGTGTCCTTCTGTAAGCGTGTTAGAGCCCAGCGCCAGGAGAAGGCAGTGGTCAACTACTGCAAGCTAGCTGGTCTTTTTCTCTGCTCCAAACCATCACTATGTAACTTTGAGACGTTCCGTGTCCAAATCTGAGGGGATGTTTTGGTTAGGATTGAAATGGAAAGACAAAGGAAAAGATAACTAGCCTGCTTCTTTACCAGTTGAAAAACAAACCAGCAACCAAATTGCCTTCTCTGCTGCCTGTTAAATGCCTTTTTGAGACACATGCCGCTCCTGTCGTTCTCTAACTGCTGCTGCCTGCTGGTTTCCCATGGATTGCTGCCTCCTAGGTGGAAACCCTGTCACTTGCAAAATATGAAGTAATGCATCTTGAGTTGTAAACAAAACACAGAAGCTTGATTTTTTTTATTTTATTCCCCTCCCTGTGGTGGTGTGCCTTTTTAGGGTAGCGTGGTTTTGTTTGTTTGTTTTTCAGTTGTTCCCCACACCGACCAAACAATTTCTTTAGTACCTCTGGAAAACCAGGTTAGAATCGTCAGATTGATACTTTGTTCTTGTGAAGAAACATGTTTGTCCCTAGCTTTCCTATCAATGTCTTGATGTTTAATTTTTGCTATTCTGATGGAGGAGATAAGATGAGGTAAAATTACTGATAAAGTTTTCAGCTAAGTGAGCTTCAGGCACAAAAGGATTAAAGGAGGTAAAGAAATAGCTTACTTCAGCAATGCTGTGCTTTTTCCATTCTCCTCATCACATGTTATTACTAGTTAAGTTCATGTTTGGGAAGAAACGTGTTAAATTTCCAAAAGCCTTAGTAGAGCAAACCTCAGATTTCCAGTTCATACTGTTGTGTTCTCAGCTACTGATCAGATGGAGCTCCCCCGGAACCTGTGGATGCTTTAGTTAATTGGCTAGAGGGACCACAGAGGGATGCTGTGTGATATCATATGTGTCATATCACATACCTGGTGATGCTCAGTCCTTGTGATCTTGCTTGGAAAATCTAGAATGTCTTTGGTACAATGCTGCTTTTAAATAATATGATAAGTTTGCTAGGCTTCTTTAAGTTGCTGCAATATATAGGAAGAAGAAACTTCACCATAATCTTTGTTTTACTGTTGCCTGGATGCTTTTAAGTCTGTAATAAAAACACTGTCTTAATATTTCTTTCAGTCTCCAGAGGGTGCTGAAGGCAAGGATGCAGCGAAAGTAACTAAACAAGAGGCAAGTATTTTTAATTTATTTTTAAAAAATTTATTATGGCATGTAATTATTTAACTGGATATCTACAGTTTAATCTATCAGAAGTCTATGCATTACTCTGGCACCTCTGGTAATGTGTTCTCAGTGGGAATAGTGACAGTAAACCACATTTGTAGCTTATCTGGCATGATTTGGTTTTGGTGCACTGAGGAATCTTACAACTTAGTAGTACATAAAACAAATTTCAGAAACTCTTAGGGCTTTTAGACAAGCTCTGGTGGATCTTGCAACAACAGTGTAGGATGCAACTGTGTGGAACTGTTGTTCTGTCTCCAGTGGGTTGGCAGAAGAGGGTTAATGCACACACCTCAGCCAGTCTACTTAAAAACTATTCTTAGCTTAAATGACTGATGCAAGGGTGCCTTGAATTAAGATAGCAGGCTCTAAACTGGAACAGCTGACACATTTGTGTGTTTTCTTTGTCTGAATTTGTTTTAAGGGCACAGTAACTTCTGTCAGAGAAGGCAAGGAGACAGCTGGTGATACCTTGACCTCTACAGTAAAGTTTGCTAGTTTGTCACTGCGCTTAATTTTAATTTAGAAACTAGAGAATTATGAGGATTCATTTTCTTAGGTTGTCATCTTTTGTGGCAGACAAAGTTAAATCAGGACCTTGAAAAGAATGAGTGAATATTCAATTAATGATTGTCAATTCAATGAATTAACAATTAATTGCCTTTCTTGTAAATCTCTGAGCCTATTTGAATGGGAAAAATAATCTAACGAAGTTTTACTCTTTTCAAATTGAGAAACTGGTTGTCATTCAGTCCAGCAGAAAAAGATGGTACAGTAGAAATGTCAAAATATTTCAAATAATAATAAAGTTTACAATAAGCTCCTGAAAAAAACCAACAGGTAGAGTAAAAAGAAGGTCTGAGAGGAATAGATTTTGATACCTCAGTATCTTCGTATGGAATTTCCTAGAGGACAAATTAGTTTTTTTCATAAAGTATGAAAAAGCTGACTAAATCAAAGTAAAAATATAATCATCTTTGCTCTGAATGTTTTTCACTGTCAAGGTTTAAATATTATTTCTTCAAGAGCCAGAAAAGTCAAAGTTCCTTCCCCTAAGAATTTGAGACCTGATTGCTAGAATAAAGACCAAAAAGCTTGCAGAAGTGCACAAGCTCTCTGGAGGGAGCCACTGACTCTGAAATGTGAGAGCCCTTAGAGTAGTCTTCAGTCAAGGTGAAATAACGTGGCTGTTGATGCTACAGGAAAAAATCTCTCACTAATTAAGATAATCACAGTAGATACATCTGTAACTTAGTGTGTGAATGAGGAAAGTTGTTGTAGGATTAGATCAGAAACTGTGGGTGCTCCTGGAATAGGTAGAACTTGGAATAGGAAAGGTGGCTTCTGTCTGAACCAGAAGAGACTTGTGTGGATGACACTGAGGAGACCTTCTGAATTATTTTCAACTAAACATCTGAGGGGAGATTGACAAGATCTTGCAAGCACCTAGGGTGAAATCAGAGCTCCTTGTCAGGGTGGAGAGCAGGGGACTAGCACAGAAACCACAAAAGTTTGCATCTGAAAAGTTAAGGAGCAGTCTGAGAAATAAAGCCCTGTTTAATTCATGCCTATGTAAACAGGCAGCCAAGCTGAAATACAAAAGCTGTAAATCTCAATCTGGGCAATTTGGACTATCTGGCTTTAAATGAGGACACTGATATAATGAGCAGCTGAGAAACTTGTTGGGACACTGTGACACCAAGGCACAAATTATACAGGGCTGAGAACTAAGTTGCGTTCTATCTAGATTGATTGTATCAATAAGTACAGCTGAATCCTTCAGGGATTGCAAAGCCATGTGTAAATGGGAAGTACATAGTGTAGAAATTGTACTAGTTATCATCTGACCACAATGATAAACGTGGCAGTGGGATGTTAAGGATGATCAGAGAGGCTCTGAGGACAGAAATAGCATTGATGGAGCTTTCAGTTACTTATACCTTGCAGGTAAAAGGCACAGGATGGTATTACAAAGACAAAATAGTTAAGACTATAAATGCTTGCTTCCTGGAGGAATAAATCAAAGTGCTAGTAAAAGGACAATCATCTCTTGATTTTATTACTTCATTTTATTATTTGGTCCTCAGTAGTATGTAGGAGCTAGTTAAAAAGACAGTTGTCAGAGAAGTAGTCTGCAATTATGACCATAATTTATTCAGGTTCTTCATCCTTGCAGGAATGTAAGTGCAAATAGACTCCGCTATGGTAAGATCTGATACCAGGAAAGGGAATCTCATTAAAAATGAGAGCCTATTAAAAGGAGCAGCTAAAAAGTTTAGTGGTTTCAGGTGGCAGAGAGGCTTTTTGGTATGCCATGCTAGAGGCTTGCAGAAGTGCATATTAGTTTACAAAAGGCCCCACTCCCCTCTCCCAGCAAAACCCCAGAATGGCTTAATAGCAAAATAAGGGAAATGTGTTTTTTTTTTAAATGTGCATTTTTTTGTATTGATGGAAAATAATGAGGAAAGGAGCAAACACTCCAGCATGGCAAATGTGAAGCGGAAAAACTCTAATGAAACTCCTGCTATGGAGAATTCTTAGGGAGGTTCTCAGAGTCAAGCCTTTTCTCATCAGTGTAGAATCCAGAGGATATTCTTTGAGTGTGAACAAGAACTAGACAGTGTTCACCAGCAATTGCCAAACTGGTCAGTGCAGTATATAATTTACTGCTTGCATTGGCCTCAGTGCCAGAGTAACTGAAGGTGATGAAATGCTCCCAGGACTTTAGATAAGGAATTCTGGAAAATAAACCCCAAGAATCTAACTTGCAAAAGTAGTGTGTGTTTTGGTTGTTTTTTGTTTTGGTTTTTTTTTTTTAAGTTCATGTGGACAAATGTATAATGGGAGAGCCAACATGGATTTTGCAGAGAGAAGTCATACATCAGGCAGTTGAGTTCTTTGTAGTAATCAACAGGTATAAGAACATGCCAATTGATATGGTTTACTTGCATATAAAGAACACTTTTTGATAAGCCTTCCCAAGCAAGTTCTGAAAGAAACTAAACAAGCATGGATTAAAGGGAAGATCTTCCTAAGAATTGATAACAGATAAAGAGAGTAGGGAAGTAGTAGTTAATTTTAATAATGGAGAAGAATTATCACTAGAGTATTGGAAGGATTTGTGTTTGGGTGTGTGCTGCTGAATATTGATGATCTAGAAGAAATAGTACTGTAGAAATTACAAAGTTTGCTGAAGTGTACAAAAAATTATCAGGGTAATCAGAAGGGAGAGAGACTGAGAGGGCTTTTACTTCACTGATAACTAGGTGATAAAATATCAATAGAAATTCACTATGGAGAACTGCAAATTAATACAGGGAGAGAGGGGAAAACACAATGGTGGTCACCAAATCAGCTGTTAATGAAGGGAGAGATGTGAAATCACAGTGAATAGTAACTAGAAAATGTGAGTTCTTCTAAACAAGGCAACTAGAATATAGGAAAAAATACTAGAGGTCAGAGTGAAAAACATCTGTGTATCACAAGATTAATTTGTATTGCTCCCAGCAGTGGGACTACTGAATGAAGTTCTCCTGACTCTTCCTTAAAAAAGCCATGATAGAATGAAAAGGATCCCAAGTATAGTGGGACAAACAAAGAATGCAAAGCAGCTTAAAACCAACCAACCAAAAAACCAAACACACACACAAAATAGAAACAAAACCCCCCCTAAAACTCAAAAACAAACAAACAAAACCTCCCAAACAAACTCCACAAAAAACCCTCAAACCCAAACAATCCAGATTTTCTAGGATTCTTGTCTTTTTATAAAACAGAGATGTGATAAAATTATTAGTGACACAGAGAAAGGCAGTAGGGAATTGTTACTCATGTAACCCAAAAGCAAGAGAAATCTAGTGAAAATAAGAGCCAAGAAGTTTAGAGGAAAGACAACAGAGGGGGAAGGTTTTACTTTTTCTTTTCCACGCAGTGCAGAATCCCGTTATGGAACTCATTGCCACAGGATGTTATGGAAACTGAAAGTGTAAATGGGTTCACTGGGTTATTAGACAAATTTATGGAGAAAATGACCCTCAGGGACTATTAAACACATGATGTGGATATAATATCCAGGTTGGAAAGTTCACAACTTTAGATTGCCAGAAGCTGGCACAGTAGGGAGGTGCAAAGTGTCGTTCTGTGTCTGCTCTGTTTCATAGACTTGCTGTAGATGTTTGCTAGTGGGCCAGTATCAAATAGACTGTTGGACAGGCTGCTTGTTTCTGGGTTAGTACAGCTGTTTGGTGAGGAAAAAGGTTCCAAAGTACATTAAAATGTGACCTTGGCTGACTTGACTGCAGCTCCTTCCTTATAATCAGATAATACATACAAACTCTGAATGAGAATTAAAATGACTTGGCAGTCAGGCATTTTTAAAGAGCTGCAGGTTGATGGTGACTTTCTTACAGCAATGCAAGCCTTCTATGAAACCAGTTGTAGAACAGGAACAGTTGGGGAATATGGGAATTATTGTTTATCTAAAACAATATATTAATCTTTAAAAAGTAGATGCTAACAAAACATTCCAGTGCCCAAATGCTGAGGGATAGAAATTAGTTAAAAAAACAGATTTGTAAAAGAAAATACCTAGAGCTAGGGGTTATTTCACCTGACCAAGTGAAATTCTTTATTTAATATGATATAAAATAGGGCTACACTGCTTAACAAACAGTTGATACTCTAAACTGCCGAGAAAAGAGAGGCTTACTTTTTTGTTTTGTCAATGACGCATAAATATTTGATAGCTGAAAATATCTTTAGGTGATTTTGACAAGACGTCTGGATGCAGATCTGAACTGTTCACTACTGCTTTCCACCAACAATACTTAAGTAGCTCCAAAGAATACAAATTACTGCATTCTTCAGATATTAAGGACAGCCTTTTCCTGTTGCAAGATGTATGGAGCCATGTTTTTTCAGCTCCACTTAAGTGCTTAATATGTATTTAAGATCTTTTTGATTCACTTTTTAAGCTGTGTTACATTGGGTATTTGTTGCAGTTGAGTTGTCCCTTTATTTTGGCTACAAGTGTGATTCCAGTTTTATGACGTCCACCGAGCTCTAACTCCTTTTGATAACCATGCTGTGTAACTGGATCATGGGTTCATCTGTTTAATAAATACAAAAATAGTGTGAACAAACAAATGAGTCCACAACTATTTCTAAAACTTTAACTCATCTTCAGTAATAAATTTATGACAGAGAACAGAGTGAAATAACATTTAATAAGGAAAATGCGTTGAAGAGGTGAAGAAAGGTGGAGGAAAACAGAATATCCAACTTTCTTCTTTCCTTTTGAGAATTGCGTTTTAATAGAAGAAATATTTTTTCCCTCTCCTCCTGCAGCTGTCTCTGTGCACCTGGACTCTTGGATTGAGTGTGTGGGGAACTGAGGAAGTGCAAGGACTTAAGTTGCATGTTTGGAAATTTTAGCACTTTGATATCCTCTAGGGAAGGATGTTGACTTTATTCTGTTGTTAATCAGATGGTATTTTTACCTGCTATTACAAGTAACATCTGGTAGATTATAGAAACATCATTCTGAGTATTTATGAGAGAGGCTCAGTGTCCTGTGCACAGGTAGTCAAGCTTGCTGTATTTGTGAACTTTTCAAAGAGCAGAAAGAGACTTGGAAATACTTGTAAAATATGGGGAGGGGGAAGTATTTAACCAGATGGAGACATTATAATTCCTGAACAATTTTTATTACTAATTTTCACATCGCTTTGTCCCTTTCAAAATTTTGATCATCCAAGGCAAGGAAGGTGTGAATTGTTTGGCAGTAGAGACGTGTTTTGGTTGGGGTGCATTTTATGTTGTCACCATGGAATGACTGATATTATGTTGCTTTGGATACTGTTTGCGATAAGCCTATAAAAATGTTTTCTCTTTTTATTTTCCTGTAGCCCACAAGACGATCAGCAAGATTGTCAGCTGTAAGTATGTGCAACACCTCTTGGTATATATTTTTCTAGGCCCATATGGTTTCTCAGACCAGACAGGTTTGTTACATTTTGCTTGTTTCAATTTTTATTCCTGCTGAGGGATATTGAAGAACTCCAGAGATAAAGTTATCTGTGTTTTCTTGGTTTCAGGTTGTTCTGACAAAAGATGTATTTCCCCACCTCAGTGCAACACTGTTCCCTGCAGTATTGACTTTGTATCGTTTTGCAGGCTGATGTTAGTTGTGGAAATGAAACTACTCTCTGGGAAGGAGAAAGAACTGTCCTTCAAGGACTTCATTTGACGCCACTACCAGTATTTGTTTTTAGTTCCTCTTCTTTGTTAGAACATATCTGACTCTTTTTTCTTAAATAGTTACTGCTAATCTCCACGTTGCTTTGACTGATAAATGAGTGAGCTAATCAAAATGGGTGTGCACAGTGATGAGGCCCATTTGTGCGTTAAGGCTTTTGAGTAGTTTTCTAAAGACATTATTAATGAGCAGAAAGTCAGGGAAGGTGTGGGGTGGGGGGAAGCTGGGGTGTGGAGGTGGCTGGCTGGCTTCTGATAATGTCTAACACATTGTGCAACTGAAAATGTTTTATAGAAACCTGCTCCACCAAAACCTGAACCCAAACCAAGGAAAACCACGAAGGTAAATACTCTTCCGTTTAGTTACCATCGTTGTAACCAGTGATAAGCGAGTATACTCCTTCTTTGCATTGCAAACAGTTCCATGCACGGTGGTTTTGTGAGGCACGGCTCTCTGGCCCTCCCCGCGGCTCTCTCCTCCCCCTTCCACCCCTGAAAAAGACCCAACAAATTGGATCATTCTTTTTTTTCTGTTCCACGCCTTCCTGGCCTCATTACTGGCCCAAACAAAATGTCTTGGCTGTTTGATATGCAGACTGCGTTAGTTTGTAGTGAATTCCTAGTTTCAGAAGTATCTTTACCTTTCCTGCACCTTTCCTGAAATGTACAGGTTTGGCTGAGTAAGCTCTACCCGAGACCTAGCAATTTCTACACCAGGATTCAAGATTACTCTGTGCCATTTACTTGTCTAGAGGGGCAATACTTCATTGCATAGTGAGAAACCCTTGTCTATTCTTGAAGCCTGGCCATTGCTGAGAATGCACAATTATAATTAAAGGTGAAAATAAAGATATTTAAATTGAATGGTTAGGATTTTCTAGGCCAGTTACAGTCAAATTAAAATCTTATTAGTGCCTGGAATACCTTTTCAGGATTTCTGCATATAAGTCATGTACTTCAGAAACTAGATTTATTTTTGCCCAAGGGGAGCATTGAATAAGAGCAATTGCTCTATTAGAAGAAAACCATGCTGGAAACGGAGTCTAGCACTCCTCAAGCTTGCAGTTTTCAAGTCCTTTTATTGGTATCTCAGTCAGGCAAGCGTCAGGATACAAAGTCCATGTGAAATAGTAAACTCTGAGCACTTTATGATTTATCAAATGAAATTGCCAACAAAGTCTTGCGGAGTCCATCCTGCTGCCTTCTTAAAAAGGCTATTAATAAGAAGGAAATGTTGTAGCTTCTGTAGCTTCATGTACATGTTGTGAAATGAGCTCAGTGTTATGAAGTCAGTCTAAACTGCACGAGAAACATTTGAAGCTCATTTTAGGCAACTCAGATCCTTTACAACATTATTCTAAGCAACTTTTTAATACTGTAATCTATTTTTTTTCCAAACTCTAACTGGATTGCTTTTTAAGGAGTGCATTAATCTCGTTCTCCTAAGCAGAAAAAGCAAGTGCGCACTCTGAAACTGCTAGTAAACAACCAAAATTTATATGGATTTGAGATAATTTTTTGCTGTTAAAAACTTGAAAATTTGGGATTTCGTTCAAGTCCTTAGCATATTTTTTCTTAGTTGAAGAGTGAGGACTATACCAGTAAGCTTCTCAGTTAAGCACCAGAGCTGCTGTGCAACATGGAAGCTGAAGGGTGAAAGGAGTATTTCAGGTTGCCCTGGAACAAGGATTTACTGGCCCTCTCTCGTCACTGCCCCACTCCTCTATGGGTGTCACTGGAGAAAAGGAGTTAATGGCCTTAATATCCCTGTTCACAGCTACTGTGGCCATTCTGGATGGCAAATTTGGAGCAGATGATCACATGGAAGATCTCCACAGTGTTTCTCACAACTGCTTTATATAAGAATGTGAAATGTTCAGTTAAATACCATTTAAATTGTATCACATTGCACTTAAAATCCTCAACCTATGTCTCTACTAGCACAAATATAAATATATACATTTGAAAAAAAAAGTCAACTTCAACATATTAATTATTTAAGAGCAAATCTCCAAATGAAACTGTAGTAGTTAAAATAGTTCCTTTTGATAAATTCTCTGCTTTGTGTTGCTTCAAATGGAATTTTATCAGTGTGTTCGTTGGTTCTTTCATTGGTATGGAGTGAATATCACAGATGTTATTAAACTAACAAAAGGACAGCCAACAAAAATGCTTTATTTTTAAAATGTAATTCAATATTTCACGTTAATCGAAAGTGTAATGCAGTTACACGGTGTGTTATTGGGGCTTGGCTGAATAAGCTTTCGATATACTGTAATTGGATGTGTTCATGCAGATACTTTGTATCTACCTCTACCTAATATATGTCTCAGCTCTAGCAAACTAGGTTTGAGGGTTTTTTGTATCCCTTGATGAAACAATCCCTTTTGAAAGGATACAGAAGCAGACATCGGTGTTTCGTAGAAATTTTGAGGCTCTTTATGTAACTTCCGTGGATATACACTTTTGCAAGTAGTCTTTAGCTGGTTTTCTGTTTCAATCCAGTACATGCGGGTCAGCAAGATTTGATTTTTAGTTCATATGAAGGCTTTTTTTTTTTTTTTTATAAAGATGTAGGGTGCTGGCTACTCACGCAATGTCTATGCCCATGTTTTTAATCTCCTGTTAGAAGGAACCTGGAACAAAGGCCAACAAAGGTGCTAAAGGGAAGAAGGATGAAAAGCAAGAAGCTGCAAAGGAAGGTACTACACCATCTGAAAATGGTGAAAATAAAGCTGAAGAGGTACTTTCCACACATACCTCCTGCTGACTGAACCAGTGTTTTTTTAATTATTCAGCCTTTCAGACATTGATAGCATGTTCATAATGTTTCTTTTTATTGCTCATGATGTTATTGCAGATTCGCATCTCTCGCTCAGCTGTTAGTGTTGCAACCTCCAGAGGTGCCCCACCCAGCACACTGTCAGTAAAAGGGCAGATTGAAACAGTGAAAGTTAAGGGTACGGTAGAGCATTCAGCATGTATGCAGTGACTAGAAACAGATAGTAGTGTGGTGCTTTTCAGTGTGAACAATGGAGCTGGCAGGTAAGGCTCGTATTGCTTTTGAAAAGCTGGGAGCAATCATTTGAGACAAGTGTGTGAATGTCCCTGTTTTGTTTGTGTCAGTGTCAAACGGGTGTAGGAGCTGTTGCAAGTAAGAGGTCAAAGGAGTAAGGATAGTTGGGGTATTTAGGTATGTGATGGCAATTCACTGTAGTAATTAATTTCTTTCTTCTCCACAGGCTCAGAAAACTGAATCTGTAGGTGACAAGAATGAATGAAATATCATGAAAATTTTGGGTTGATTTTATGTACCTCTTGGACAACTTTTAAAAGATATTTTTATCAAGTATTTTGTAAATGCTAATTTTTTTAGGACTATGATAGTTGACATATTAAACTGTATATGAACATTTCCCTTCTCATAACAGTGCTTTTAGAAATTCCCGTTGTTGCCAAGTAACATAAATATCAATGTAATATTGCAAGGTATGTGTAAAATTGCATCAGCATTCCATACACTTGCTTTGAGAAATTAAGTCTTGTGCATACGGTGATGTTTTTACTGTGGGTATTTGAATTTTTCATGCAGTTTTTCTAGAGCAATAATCAGTGGTGCTTTTGTACTTAGGGTTTATGTGATTTTAATGAAACATGGATAGATGTGGCCACCTGCTGACTATTTTGGGTTCTTTTAATGGATTAAAATAAAAGGTCTCCTTGCCTGCAAACCTACAGCCTCCTACTGTTTTCTCTGAATCTGAGGAATGCCTTGTTTGTATTTTCAACTGTTACAAAGAAGATGAAATGATTTAGCAACAATTGTTCTGCATGCAATCTGTTTGCTTTTCTGCTGATGTCTGATTAAAAAAAACCGAACACCCACACAGGAGTAGCAGGCTGGGATTTTCAGTGGCCCACAACTTAAGGGACTTAGATACATTCCTCATAGATACATTCTCCAGATAAGCTGTCACAGAGTGAGTAGAGCTGCCATACTCTGTCAGGATATTGTGTCTGCAGTGAGTTGTCAATACAGAATGAATCGCTTGATTGATAGAGACATACACTAACTTGAAAGTAGCTTTGTTTCTCCCCCGTTCTCTTTTCATTAACTTACATCATATTCTGTGGAAACCTTTCTTTCCATCTGCAGCCTCAAGCTTCATATAAATAGTCCTTGCTGTTCTGCTTCAGCTGAGGACAGTTGTTAATACGTTGAAATTGCTTTTAAGCAGTGCCATATATTTGGTACCTGGTAGACATGGAACAATTAAAGTAATTTTTGAGGTGATTGTGGTGATACAGTAGATTAGCTAATGATTTTTTTAGTGTTCATGTTTCAACTCTGCAGCTCATTCTAAGCACCCTTTAATTTTTCTCCTTTTCTTTTCTCTAGGGGCCCTGGTATTTCTATTGTTACTTCTGGGATGGGAGGGGTGAGAGAAAAGATGTTCCCTGTGCTTCAGTAGCATTGATTTGTATTGCTTGAAGTGGTGGCCATTATGTCTGAGGATACCTTTTGCTCGATTAAGTCAATAAATAACTGACTGTTGCCTGACCTAGTGTTCTATTTATTCTTTGAGAAGAAATCTCCAGTTGCTTTTTTGACTTAGAAAAGAAGACAAGCTTCTCTATACTTAAAATCGCAGGTTGATTATCACAACCCTATATGCTAACTGGAATAGCAGTTAAAACCTGCATTGAGAGAAGCACCTCTTGTGCTAGGTTTGCTACAGCCAAATAAGAGGAGGCTGTTCTCTGCACCATGAACTTAGTTTTAGAAGAAAATTTAAACTAATTGTCTGCTTTTGATGATGAAAGGCAGACGTCTGTAACAAAACTTGTAGCCTGATGAGAAGGGAAGTCCATGTTGTTACTCAGTGATAGATTCTGATCTGCTTTCTGATGTACTGTTAATTTAGATACTACGCTCAAGGGAAGTTTAACTGTCTGAACTTTTTCACAAAATCATCAAAGTGTTTTTTCTAAGTATTTGTCAATTTATGGGTTTATGGTTCCTGTGAGGTGGGGTTTTGTGTATATCATTTTGTGTGGATAGCAGAGAGATTAGTTGCATAATCCTATCTAGACACTTGGAGTTCTTGAAATGACCCTTTTAACTTAGATTTAACTTAGACATGAATATCACAAGACACTGACACGTTTCTGGACAGGCTTATTTTAAGGAAGCTCCTTTTACTAAATGCCTAAAAGGTGGGCAGAAGTTGGGCCCTTAAACTAGTCGCATAATATCCTAATATAGTAATTTTGACACCAGATTATTCTATTGGCCTGACCAGATGAGATTCAACTCAATGCCAGAGTTCTATTAGGATCATTTAACAACAGACAGTCTGCTTGGGTGAAGTTTAATGAAACACACTATCCTGCTGTTTTTTCATAGAATCATATCATAGAATGGTTTGGGTTGGAAGGGACCACAAAGATCATCTAATTCCACCCCCCCTGCCATGGGCAGGGACACCTCCCACTAGACCAGGTTGCTCAGGGCCCCATCCAACCTGGGCTTGAACACCTCCAGGGGTGGAGCATCCACAGCCCCCCTGGGCAATGTGTTCTAGTGTCTCACCACCCTCAGGGTAAAGAATTTCTTTCTAATTTCCAATCTAAATCTACCCTCTTCCAGTTTGAACCCATTATCCCTTGACCTATCACTGCAAGCATTCCCTACCTTCTTGTAGGCCCCCTTCAGATACTGGAAGGCCACAGTAAGGTCTTCCCACAGTCTTTTTGAGGCTGAACAAGCCCAATTCTCTCAGCCTGTCTTCATAGGAGAGGTGTTCCAGCCCTCTAACCATCCTTGTACCCCTCCTCTGGACCCTCTCCAACAGGTCCAATTCAAAAGTGCTTTGTAAATGTGATGCTTTCCTGTCTTCATCTATGTGTCAAGTTTTCAGAGACATTTTCAAGGCTCTGTATCAAGTTCTAGAACACTTTTTAGAAATTAGAATGTTCACACATTCAGGCTTGCAGCCGGTGTCTTCACAGGCAGCTGGTGATCCACAGAGCACCTTCAGGAGGCATATAAGTATTTTAGATTTGAAGTGTTACTTGAAATTGCCAGGTGCTCACATCACGGCCAAGAAGAAAATTGCATCATCAGGATTTAATGACTGCCTGCTTCACAATTGAACACAAGGTTGGGAGGGATCCCTGAAAGTGGTGTTTGTCCTTTCTGGAAAGTAATGGATGGGTAGTTCAAGGTACATTTAAAAAAAAAAATAAAAAATTGTGAAGGCTGGACTGTTTTTAAGTTTAAAAAAGGGAAGTACATCAGAAATGAGACTTAATGAATGATCAAATAAAGGCCACTCTTGAGTAGTTAAAGGTCCACTTTCCCCTTAGCTTTGTAGAATTTCTCTGGGTTACTTTCTGCTGCTTCCCTGTCCTTGACTGACCTTGGGCTAATTGCATATGTCAGCACAAGGTTACACTTGGTATTTTGTCTCCTCGAATGGCAAGGGCAGCTTCCTCTGAGTGGGGAACCTTGCAGATGAGATGCAAGCATTTAATGGGAGTGCTAATGGAAAATTAATCCTTACACTGAACAGCAGTGAAAATAAAGTTGCTTTGCTACATTTTGCTCAACTCTCAAAAATTTGAGTGCTATTTGGTCTATTCATAACTACAAAAAGAAAAATAGGGAAAGGGAGAAGGAGTAACAAGAAAATAAGGATCCCTTATTAGAATAAATAACAGCTATGTAAGAGTTACTAGAAGAATAGAAAAAATTTGGGAGTTTTTTTATATGCTCTGTTCTGTGATATTTTTTTTTTTAAATGTAGCTTTAGAAGGGAGAAATAATTATCTTAAATGTTCAAGGGAGAACATATTTAAAATGAAAGCAGTCCTACAATCCTAAGGTATACAATATGATAGCAAGCCTCAACAGCAACAGTGTTGATTAAATTTCTCCTGAAATTATAGGTCATTTGTATAACTAATGAGATTGTACAACTGAGTGTGTAAGTGGCCATTCTGCATTCTATTAAGATGTGGTGTCATCAAATGAGAAAGGGCAAAATAATCTGAAATGTGAGAGAGTCTGTGTCTCTTCTGAATAAATTGCTTTTGACCCGGTTGCTTTACTGGACCTGCATTTTCACTTGTACCGTTGTGCCTGGAATCTTGCTGGGCAGCTGACTGGTACCAGATTTAAAGTGACAATTTAGCCCACTATGTCAATTTATATTAAATAAGTCAGTAGAGCTTCTAGATTTCAATCAAAGCACAAAAAGATACAGGAGACTGTCTACAAGCAAGTTCAGTGGCAAGAAGACTGTCCTCTTCCCAGCTTAAGGTTTATCATCTTTCTACTTGTAGGAAAATTTGAAGAATACTTCCACTGCTGTTTAAATTGCTGCATATGTAACAGTCAGGAGACAAACTGTAGTGTTCAGTGCTGTTATTTTTTTAATTTGTAAAACCAAGAATTTTCTACTGCTGCTTTCCATAATAAACATTTTTCATTACTCAGAAACTCTGAACTTCGTGTAAAGCAACATAGAGCCAATTGCTTTCTAGAATGTCCAATTCCACATTTGTAATAGATAAGAATTAAATAATTATGGCTTTCCTATAGAAAATGGACAAGATGAGTAGTAAACTATTTTGATATATAACTTCCTTGTGATGAACCATAGTACTAGCAACAAAATAGCTCATTAGTATTAGTTCATAGTATTAGTAACAAGCAGACTTAAGTGTTTGACCAGTACAGCAAAATACTCTGGTAAGCACCATGAAAGTGTCTATAAGTGAGTTCTGGTGAAAAATGACTTAACTAACACTGAGAGAGTTGGAGCTGTTCAGCCTGGAGAAGAGAAGGCTCCGAGGGGACCTTATAGTGACCTTCCAGTATCTGAAGGGGGCCCACGTAAAGGCGGGGGAAGGTCTATTTAAAACGTTTTTTAACGATAGGACCAGGAGTAAATGGTTTTAAACTAGGAAAGGATAGATTTAGACTGGATATTAGAAAAAAGTTCTTTAACATGAGAGTGATAGGTCACTGGAATGCGCTGCCCAGGGAGGTGGTGGAGGCCCCATCCCTGGAGTCATTCAAGGTCAGGCTCGATGGGGCTCTGAGCAGCCTGACCTAGGTAGAGATGTCCCTGCTTGTGTAGGGAGGTTGGACAAGATGACCTCTTAGAGGTCCCTTCCAACCTAAAACATTCTATGATTCTATGATTTCAAAATTGTCTGTTGATATTAGTCTCATTTTTTTCCTAATGTGAATGGAAAAGCACATTTTCATACCTGCTAAGATAAGGATAAAGCTAGCAATTTAAATTCATGCTCCAAAAAGAAACTTGAGTGCATGAAGCCCTTGTGCTGAATTTTGGTAGTGCATTTAAGTTACAGTAGTAGAGCTTGTAAGAATTGTTTTATCACTGTTTTGATTTTCACTCAGAAACAAATGTCGGACTTAGGCTCCATAAAAACTGGATTTGTATTGGATGATTTCAGGTACTAAGCTGTCTGATAGAAATCTTCTAATAATGAATAGTTTAATGGAAAGCAATATAATTTAAGATGACAATAGAACAACTGGAAGTAGTGATCTTGTCGAAGTTCTCAGTTTATTTCTAAAATGAATATAAAATGTTACTGTAGCACCTCACAAAATAAGGGTTGTGGCACAAGAACTTTTGCCTTATCCTGGGACTAAGCTGGGGAAGGCCATTCTGAGCTTTCTTTAGCAGAATCAGAATAAAATATTGTAAGGATTGACTTTCTTAAAACCAACCCCAAACCCACCTAATTTCTGATGTTATATATATCAGGAGTATTCTATAAGAAGGTGGAAGGTGTCAACCCTTAACGTGGAGGGATCCAAAACTAATGGAGATGAAGAAAGTGGTGTATGTCAGTCAGTTGCATCTGCAATAATCAGATTAAGAAAGGGGTGGTGGGTCTGGAGAATTTTTGTGGTTCTGTTCACAGTCATTTTAAGGACCCAAGAAGGGAGGGATGCTTCTACTGTGGCAGCTGTGGGTTGTCCCAGGATGAGCTTGGAAGCAGGTTCCCTCATGGCTGGATGCGTAAGAGATGTGTGAATACTCTGCAGTGATTGCAAAGTGACGTTTGTTCTGTGGAAGACAAGCTGGGAGCAGGGGGGAAATGGCAAGAGAGGAAGAATTCTGACCTGGTGATCTGGGTGGGGTTGAGGAAGAGATCTCACACAACACCGGAGAAGCATTTTTCTGGGAATAGGTACAAGAGAGAAACACTGCAAAATTGTTTATATGTGTAAGCAAGCCTTGAATGTCACTGGATGTATTTTTTTTCCCCTCAGGTCTCTTATCAACAATCCAGTTACTGAGGGTGCTTTATTTTTTTGTTCCCTCTGGGATACACTTCTGGTAAATCTTGTAACTTTAACGTTTTCTACTTACTTGGGGGCATTTTTGCTTTTAAGTATCATTTGTTTATCAGTACTAAATTTCTACCTGTAGGGTAGCTACTCGTGTTGGTGAACTTCTGGAGTCTTTCAGGAAGCTTTGCCTGCTTCACCTGTCAGGAGAACTAGGTATGTGAAAGCTTAAACTATAAGCTAATTCTGAGAGACAGTGTCCAGAACCTGATTATTGAAGTTTACCACATCATATTAAACAGATTTATTATACTCAATTTGAAAATAATTTTTGTGAGTCTCCAGCCAAGCATGACATTTATGGTACAAGAGTTCAGTGAGCCTAGAGTCCCTTCCAGAGCCAGCAGGAGAGCATCCTCCATGATATGCATGAAAGTCAGCGTTTCAGCTCATCTTAAAATGAGGGTAGAAGATAAAAGTTTCATGCCCTTTTTTGTCACATTAGTGATCAGGTAGGACAAGCAGTCTAGCTGGCATGAAGATGCTACTGAGAAGTCTGTTCTCTGCATCAGCAGCAATAGATACCAGCCTCTGAGGTGGGATGGAAGAGTGCCAATTAAGAGAGCCAGGGTAAGGCCTCATGAACTTAGCACCTTTACTACTACATTGAGACTGCTCTACAGAGTGGCCATAAACTTGATGAGGGTTGCCTGGCCTCAGCAGCCAAAGATGAGGTGTGGGCCATGAATTCACAATGTGTGTGTAGTAGTTGTTCATCTAAGGGAACTATGTGGCTGCTGCAGATAATTCTGATACAGAGGAGCTGAGAAGGGCAAACCCAAAATGTTGCAGAAGAGTATGTTTGGTTGTGACATTTTGGCAGCTGGTTTTGTTCAATGATGACACTGAGTTAAAAAGCTGTCAATAATTATTTGAAGATACTGGAAGTGTATTTTAAATGTTGAGGTGCAAGTATCAATTTCAACAGCAGCTGAATATAGTTGTGAAGGTATCTCAAAGGCCAGCAAAAAGTGACATCGTATTTCCGAGTAGATGTTACCTTCAGTGATGAAACCTGTATTAGGACACTTCTTTGGCTCTCAAGCCACTGTCCCATTCACATTTGCATGATCACGGAGATGTCTTAACTTATTTTTTAAATACTGGATCTTTTAAGTGAAAACAATGATCATAGAATGGTTTGGGTTGGAAGGGACCTTAAAGAACATCTACTTCCAACCCCTCTGCCATGGGCAGGGACATCTTCCACTAGAGCAGGATGCTCAAAGCCCCATTCAACCTGGCTTTGACCACCTCCAGTGTTGGGACATCCACAGCCTCCCTGGGCAACCTGTTACAGTGACTTCCCACCCTCAGAGTGAAGAGCTTCTTCCTAATTTCTAAACTAAATCCCTCTTCCAATCTGAAGCTATCACCCCTTGTCCTATCACAAGCCCTTGTAAAAAGTCCCTTCCCCAGCTTTCTTGTAGGTCCCCTTCAGGTACTGGAAGGCCACAATAACATCTCTCCAGAGTCTTCTCCAGGCTGAACAACCCCAGCTCTTTCATGCTCCTCATCTGATGAATGCTTCAATATTAGCATTGGGTTCACCCTTTCATGGTGGGATGGTTCTTTGTGTCTGTAGATCCTAAACCACATGCAGTGATACGCAGAAAACAGCCAGCAGCACAAATACTGTGTTCTTACAAAATTCAATGACTGATTCAGTTTATCACTACTAACAATAGCCTGTTTTATATCAACAAGTATGGCAGAGACTGCCTGTCCCCTTTATTCCATGAAGCAATTAAACAATGCACTTGGTATCATGTATCTCTTTACAACAGTGCACCTGTCATCTTTAGCAGATTTATACCTTTTATGTTACTGTTGGAACATGAATAAAGGACTCTGTTATATATTATTTTTTTCAAAACTAGGTGTTCCTCCTTGCCACCAGTAGTCTTGTTTTCACCAAATAAGAACAAGATAACAAGAAGTTTTTATGCCCAAATCCCATTTAAGGATTCTTTACAGAGCTTTTCATACAGAATCACAGAATCGCTATGGTTGAAAAAGACCTTTAAGACCATCAAGTCCAAGTGTTACCTAACTCTACCAGGCCCACTACTACACCATACCCTTGAGCACCATATCTAGATGGCTTTTAAATACATCCAGGGATGACAATTCAACCACTTACCTGGGCAGCCTGGTCTAGTCTTTGATAACCCTTTCAGTGTAGAAGTTTTTCCCTAATGTCTAAACTAAACCTTCCCTGATGTGACTTGACACCACTTCTTGGTCTATCAGTTGTGACTTATGAGAAGAGACCAACACCCACCTCACTACAACCTCCTTTCAGGTAGTTGTAGACTGTAATAAGGTCTCCCCTCAGCCTCTATTTCTCCATGCTAAACAACCCCAGGTCCCTCAGCTGCTCCTCATAAAACTTATTCTCGAGACCCTTCACTAGCCTTCCTCCTCCTAACGAGGTCTGACAAAGCCTTTGATCACAGAGCTTCTCCTTTGCAATATCCCTCAAGCACTTCTAAATAGACTTGTTGCAAACAACTGCAACCAGCTCTTGACTACCTCTAACTATAGATAGTTACCAGTTCAGAACACTGTAAATATTTGAGACACACCATGAACCTCCCTGACAGCTGCTAGTTTGTTTACCTCCATTTATTGTTACATTGTTTTCTTGCAACTTCTCATCAACTTAACACTGTTTCCCAGATTTGTTTTCCACATCCTCTCTTCCTTCAGTGAACTTTAGTGTGGGTCTGAGAAGCTTTTGTGATAATTTTAAGTATTTCTGAGTTTTCTCATTACCTGAGGGACAGAATGAAGAATCAAATATTTCAGGGGTTGAGCAAAAATGGACTGAAAGCTATTAAGGTTTGTTACAAACTAGCTAGGATTTGTCTTGGCTTCTAGAACTTCTGAACAAAGGACATCTGTGTTGGATGTACTCCATATTTCATATACTATACCTCACTAAAAGGACATCTGATTTTTTAGAAGCAAAGCAGAATGACAGTCTGTGGTTTTGTTTATCGCAAAGGCTATGATGTGCTAGCAAATTAAAAGCTGTCAGGGTGCAAGGCTGGACACTTGAAGTCCACTTACACTTTTGAATTGTCATCAGCAGAGTCTCTGTGCTTGGTCCAGGCCAAGCAGCACTCTCCTACACAACCCTTGGCATGGTTCATGGGCTAGCTCAGCCCCAGCTGCCAATGCAGAAGCAGCCACCCTGTTTTGGTTGGTTAGAAGAGTTTAGTAATATTGATATGGCCATTGGCAGGAGGCAGCTGCCCTCAGAAATAGAGTGGCCACTTGCACTCTTTGGTTTGCTAGTATGGGTAAAGTTCAAAATTGAGGAATAGAGCAACAAGTAACACCTCACCTTCTGCATACTGCAATTCAAAATTTTCTTGTCTATAAATATGCCATGACCTGCTCTGCAAGAGAGTCCTACACTATTAGAAACACCCAACAGTGGGTGAACTTAGAGGCACACACACCACCCTCCTGGAGGGAGGAGAAAATTTCAAGGATGCTGGCTGCTGAAAAACATACAGAGTCAAAAATCAGGGTGAAGAGCATAAGGGAACAATGCATTTCAGGGTGACAATATCTGCTGAAACCCTGGATGCACCAAGAGTGGTGGACCATAAATCAAAAAGTGTATTTCAGTTGAAGGATTTTCTAATTTTACTTGAGTGTTATTTAGTTTATATTAAAAGACCCAAAGAAAAGGGATTTAGGACTTCTATAACTTAGTTTTCACTAGCACTTGTAGAAGATTTCAAAACACAGAAGTGCTGCTATGTTGTTACAATTTAAGAAGTGTGTAGTGTTTTGTTTTGTTTTGTTTTTAAATGGGATTAGGTAGGTGAATACCCCTTCCTGATTATTTTAAGAACATTTATTACTTTGAAAATAAGTTTTAAGTAATAACTTAAACAGCATCAGGGCTCAAGTCTGGACTTTAGAAATTAGCTCTCTATGTTGTTAAAGTTGCAAGCACTATGCAGGGTCTGAGGAAAAGAACTACCATCATCAAATCATCAGGGAATAGTTTTGGTTAGAAGGGACCTTTAAAGGCCATCTAGTCCAACACTCCTCCAGTGACCAGGGACATCTTTAACTAGATCAGGTTGCTCAGAGCCTTGTCCAACCTGACTTTGAATGTTTCCATGGATGGGCCATCTAACACCTCTCTGGGCAACTTGTTTCCCCAACCTACTGGCCACATAGACTTATGTATATTCCCGTTCCTCATGTGGTCATGAACCTGATCTCTTACAGGGGGACAGACTTTGCTCCCTGAGTTCCCATCTTGCAGTCCATCCACTGGAGAGATGTGGAAAGTGAGGTTGTCAGTGAAGACTGAGGCAAAGAAGTGGAGTACCTCAGTCTTCTCCTCAGCTGTTGTTACCAGTTTGTCAGTCTGGCAAAAGGAATGTCCTGCTGGAGGTTGAGAACCTACTGTAATGTTTAACTCCCAGTAACTAGAAACATCAATATGAGAAGTTCAGGGGGAACTTCTGTGATTCTAAGTTACTGACCGAATGCTGGCATGTATAAATTCTTCCTTAACTTGGGCATTTACCTGAAGGATGGAAAGCTAAGGGACTGACCAATTCTTTTTTTTTTTTTCCCCAGTTTTTTAATTGCTTTCCTAGAACACAGGTGCTTTACCCCAGACTTCTACTTGTTCATCTGCTACTTTCTAACTTTCTCTCCACTCATTTTCATCCTTTAAAAACAGAAAAACCAGAACTAGAAAAACCTGATAACTAGCGGGCTCTGCAGGAAATATTTTTGATAATTTATCAGGCAACTCTGTTTTCTTTGTACAAAACAAATTCTCCAGAATTCTCTGAAACATGGCTATATCTTGAAATTTAAGCTTTAACTTGAGACATAAAAATTAAGTTCTGATGAAATTGTAATTAACAGGATCCAAGTGAGCCTTTCTTTGAAAAGTCGGTATATTATTTTAAATGTTACCTAGATTTCTTGTGGGTAATTCCCCTTGCAGCTTAAAGAACACCACCCACCCGCACCCCCACTTCTTGTTCTTCTCAAACCCTATCATTTTTTTATGAATTGTATTAGGCTACATGGGAGAAAATATATTTTCTATTTTTATTTCTCAAGTTGTGGCAATTTGTTATTTTATTGCTTAGATCTAGATGAAAGTAAACTGTGAAAACCTCAGCTTTAATTTCTAACAGATAAAACATGGCTTGACTGCTTCTTAAGAACAAAAATACCTTGCATACAAACAAAAAGAACCTTAGTTTAATAGATAAGGATTTTGGAGGGTCCCAGCTCCTCAAATGATGATATGCGGATTTGGCATGACCTGTATTTTAACTAGGTGAGGCAAACTTTGGTTGTATTTAGGTGGAAAGGTCAATGAATCCTACACAGTCATTTACCTTTTAAAGCACTTTTAAGCATATATACCAAAAACCTGATATATGGACTAAATAAATATAACTTTATTATAACCAGAATAACCAACTCTAAAATTAGAACTATGTTAAACACCTATGCACTTCTTTAAATGCTCAATCTAGTCTTTATAAGACATTATGTTTCTTTATATTAGTTGATTTTTAGTGTTACTCAGTGCTTTACCTGTAAACACCTGCCAAGAGGCAATTAGTAGTAGCCAAACTTGATGCTGAAGATCAAGTTCAATTCCATTTTCATTTGATCTTGGAAGTCTGAGCTTTAACAAAATGTAGAAATTAGCAGTGTGCTACTGCTCCAGAGCTTGTTGAAGGAACAGCCATCAGTGATGAGCTGACCCAGAACTGGGTGAGAATGTGTAAACAGTCTAACTATAGAACAACCTTTACATTATTTTACCATTCAAAATGTAAATACATAATTCTTCAACAGTAAAAGTTTTTGGGTGTTTAGAAGACTTCTGAGTGTGCCCAAAGTTGCCTGTTCTAACTAGCTCACGATCCATGAATCATTTGCTTGTCTCGCTTGTGCGCCCTCTCCATGGAGCATTTCCAGAGCATGCTCACCAAACGAGGTCCCAGCCAAAGCAGTGGTTGTGACTTTCACCCAACAGCTCTGTAGTTTTTGTCCATTCTGGTGTGCAGGGGGATCCAACTTCAGATTTTTTCATAGCGAAGAAAACCCAGTATTCTGTACCTCTGAAGAGAACAAGCTGAGTAAATATCCTTTGAAAGAGGGTTCTTCTTAGCCTCCCTTAAATGAGCTGCTCCACTTTTCATGACAAAATGACACATTAGCTGGGCTAGAGCAAACACAATCTTTTATCCTGTGGTAGGTCCTCACCTGGGAAAAGGGAGGTACAGGTGCCAACTTACATTAGTATTAGATTAAAAACAAGGAAGCAAACAAAAAATTTAACCAGCATCACATATGTGCAAGGGTCATTTGTGGTTTGATCACACCTCCCTGTCTCTGCTACTCTAAAACCTGTGAAATCAAGAGATTGATTCAATGACTGTAAATCAGCGGTTACCTTACACAATTTTTACCTCAATTAGTACACCACGCCTACCTGGCACACCAAAACTCTCCCAGTTTACCTGGGCAAACGGAAAAATAGAAAATAATCCTTTCAAGGCACTAAGTAGATGCTCTAGAGGAATACAAAATGTTGAGAAATCTGTATCAGCAGCCCAGTATTTTCTCAGAAGACTGAACAATAAACGGAGATCAGGATCTTGGTGATGTGTATTTCATGGATGATTGACAAATCACATATGCTGCACAAAGTAGGCACTGTCAGCCAAATGGTTCAATGCTACAGCACTAAAATCTTTAATGTAAGTGCAAATATTGGTATTCGCACGACATCATGACTATTTTGGGAAAAGCAGATATTTCAACTATATAGAAATAAAAATACTTTGCAGCTCTAAATGAAATCAAACAGCACTAGAAGGAAAAAGGAAAAACTAAGGACTATCTTAAAGTGAGCAACATAGTGAAACTGCTGTATCAGACTAATGATCTTCCTAATTATGTGTGTGCTCTGTCACTGTATGTGCTTACCTGTAGAAATGTCAGTTCTTCTGAAGACTGATAAAATCCTTGCCTTAGCAGTTTCTGAGGCAAAGGAAAGCCAGGATGGCTGTATTTGGTGATGGGGAAAAATATCATTTTTAATTTGAAATCTTTCAACTATTTCAGTTCTTGAACCATGTCCTAGAGTTTACATAAGATCCCACTTTATCTTCTCTGAAACAGAGAAATGTTGTATGCTGTATTTAAGTATTACCTCCTCCCAACATTTTATACCATTTCCTTGGTCTTTAATCCTATTCCTAGAGTATTTTTTCTTGATCTTAGCTATTTTCCTTATGCACTTCTGAACTCTAATTCTTTGGAGATAAAGTGAAAGACTCAGTGCAGTACCCCAACAGAAGATGTGTCATTGTTTCATTTCACTGATTTCATATGAGAGTTCTAGAAATAAAAAAATTACCATATTCCCAGTGTTGAATATGTAATAAATAGAATGTTGGGGTTTTTTTAAGAGATATGCTACCAGCTATCGAATAGAGCTTTTTTTCTTATATTGGTTTAGGAGCCCTTAAGGAGCATGATGAATTAATATTTTTTCTTCCAATAGACTATTTTGAATGTAACATCACAAAATTTTACCTAGATTGTTCTGCTCATCCCTTCTCTGGGTAGATCTCTCTGGTATTTCTTACAGTCTCCTCTGGTTTCATCGAAATTGCACAATGAGTATCTGTAAACACTGAAATATTTTTCCTTCAGCCCCTCCTGTAATTACACATTAACAAGTCTATCAGACTATATCTCTGATAACAATACTACAAAATCTCCCAAGTTACTCCATAGATGTAAATCTTTAATAGTCTACTGTATTAACTTCAGGGCAATTCCAAGCCTATACCAAAGCTGCTGATATAACCAGACACATTCTGAAGAGTCAGACCAAATAACCCCTCATTGGTATTTGTAAAAGTTGCATTTCTAACAGGCTGCTATTGTAATTGAAAAAATTAAATCCAAACCCCTAATCACAAATAGTCCTCAAACCTGGCTAAACAGAAATCTGAATTTTAATTTGGAGAAACTGAAAGATAAATAGTCACTGAAGTTAACAAACTTTATAATTTATTAATATAAATAAAATTTGTCACTTAAGGCTCAAAATAAGTCTTAGACTCAGGACTCTAATATGAAACCAGTGAAACAAATCAGTAATACACCTTATTTTGAGAATCTTCTGCTCCACAAGAAAAGCCTTAGCATATGGGAATACTTCAGTAGGAAGTAGAATAGCAGCACACTTTTAAACGTTTTCTAGAAATAATAATCTAAGAAAATAATTGTCAATATACAAAGCATTCTTTTTTTCTGTTCCTATTTTTGTTATGGAGTAGCTCTCCTGTAAAATACACTCTGTATATTAATATTTTGAAAGCACCACTTAAAAAAACCCCACATAATCCTCAGAATTCTCAGAAAACTTTGGAGACCTCAAACGGACGTGAGGCTGAACATGGCAAATATCCAAGATTCTCTGTGAAGAAAAGCCCAATAGCAAACAATTAAGTACAGCAGCTTAATAATTTTCTCAAAATTCTCTGGGTAACTGGGGAATGTACTCGGCACAGAAAGTTGTACTGTCAAACTGATCCAGTAAATTTAATCAAAGGTCTTCTACGAAATACAGGAGCACAAATTAAATTGCTTTAAAACAGAAGAAAAGCCAAACAAAGCCTCACCATAAAACAGTACAATTCCTGTATTCAGTAGGAATGACACAGGCCTAATTCTTAGTTTCTCTTTGTAAGGGAAGTTTTGTGTACCAAAAGCTGTAATAGTGAAACTGAAAGAATGTCATGGCTGGTGCAATTTGTATTTATCTGGGTAGCAACATACTAAACAGGTTTTTAGGGTCATTGGATGAATTTCAACTAGACTCATAATATAAATGACACCTAGATCTACTTTCAGAAGCTTGATTATAGATTTCCTTTTTTTTTTAATTTTAGACAAAAATATATGTCTTCATAAGTGATTTTGCTTTACTCTTCTAGCTGCACATGTGGAGAAGAGCTAGAAATGTGCCCGTCAGAGGCTGATCAGCTCTTGCACTTTTATACAATGTTAACTTGTCCGGTTTCACCAACAGGAGAAGCAAGCAAACAGGTGAAATGGTCTGTTTTTGTTGGAGTGGGAAGACATCCACGCTCTTTGGTAATAGGTGCACTGAAAAAGGAAATAGAGGTAAAGAATAGAAGCATTCAGTTCACTATTTAATATCTGATAGGGGCAGAATACACAGCAGCTGAGCATCCGTAAGGAACTCCTCAGTTGAAAGTTCAAGGTAGGTTATGGGTGCTGGGTGCAGGGAGGACATATCCTTAGCATGAAATGTGAACAAGTGAGTATTTAAAAGAATTTTGATGTGAAGCTACTTATTTAAAGTGTGGGTTATTGTTTAAAACTGCAGAAGGAATTTACTCATAGTACTACCGTGTTTTGGCACATTTGGTTCTTTCTGCAGATATTTAATATATATGACAATAATAAAAAAAGTTGGCTGTCCTCATAAGAATCATAGATGACTTCTTGCCCTTGTAAGATTAAAGGTTGGTTGCAAGAGTAGGAATAAAGAGTCACAAAAAGGCAAGCAACTGGTGGTGGTAACTCTCATCTGAGGTGAAAAAAAAACCTGAACACCAAAACAACCAACCAACCAAACCAGGGGAAAGCTTCGTCAATGCTTTATGTTGCTCTCAACTGACCTCCCCCCGGCCAATATCGTGCTTCAAATATTTAGCCGCATTGTTCAGCTTGACAATTTATAAACCCTAAATACTTCCCTTTGTCTATGAAGAAAAGAGCAAATTTCACAAGAAACAGAAAGGATTTTCATGTCAAGAACTGACACTCTTAAGTTTCAAGTAATGCACTTTCTGGTTGCCAGCTATTAAACAATAACTGATATAAACAATTACAAGGGAAAAATATGAGTTAAAAAAAAAAATCCAAAACTATTAAGATACAGAAAAAAAAATCAAGAAGAAACCAAAGATACTACATTCTTATCTGTCAAAAGTAAACAGTAATTTAAGAGAATTCTGCATTTGGATACTTATAGCACTTTTTGGGGAAGCAGAGGTGGGGGGTAGAAAAAAAGAAATGTATAAGACCAAGGTGTTTGTGGGGGGACCCCAAAACAACCAACCCTCGGGGTCAGTCCATAAATGACTGTAAGTTTTACGTTTCAACTTTATTAGCAACAAAATCTAATAAGCTTTATTCTTGCTTTTTTTGGTGAAATTAATTTAGTGAATGTGTGAATATTCACACATGAAAGTCACAAAATTACAGGACACAATATTTACAAAAAGAATACGTAAAGCTAACATGTTGAAACAATCAAATTATGTTATTAAAATAATCTGAGATTTTCTTTTTAACTAACAATCATTATAGCTGAAAAAGAAAAATGCCTTTACTGCTTTTTTTTTAATGCAGACCTTTCAGAGTGGAAATCTCCTAAAAAAAATTAAATCTGACTGACAAAGCACAACTGATGTATTTTTACTTAAGGATAATGTAAGGTGACAAGATCACACGAAAGAAAAGGAATTATTTGAAAGCAAAACAATAAAGATAATAGAAATTTGGAGATGAGGATATTTTTCCCCAGTTGTGTACATAACAAAACTAATCCTCAATTTAACTGCGACAAGGAAAAAAAAACAACTTATAAGATGTGTCTGAAAAATTAATGGAATATTGGTCACTGCTGCAGGAATTCTTAAGTCTCATTCTAACATGCATCACCAAACAGCAATAATTCCCCATCTTTGCTTGTGGCCCCTGTGACTTCCGTGTAAAACCACAAATAAACAAAAAACCCCATTGGATTTCATCTATAAAAAGAAGGTGGAATTTATGCTTGTAGTAGCTGTTTATTTAACATTATTTGTAGTACTGTGGTGATCAGGCTCACATCAGGGACTGTGATTCCATTTTGCTTCATGCTATACAAAAATTAAATAAGAGAGATAATCCTTATTTTACTGTTAAAACACCAAGAATATTTTGATTCTGTGGGCTGTATTTTACACTGCATTGTGAAAAGTTACGAGTTGCCAAAAGCACAGGGAAGTTCAATATATTCAGGATAGTTTTCCTCTACTTTCAGACTCTGTAACTGTTCAAATTTCTCTATTCCTGGGTTTATAGTTTTAGTGATGTCACACCTAAGTGTACTTTCTTTTATGTAAACACCAAGGGAAATTAAAATGTTAATTGTATTATTCATGTAGCCCTTTGTTGTGAGAACCACCTACGAGAGATATTACAATACACATTTTACATCGCTAAGAAAAGACTCAAGTCATTTTATTTTTTGAATCTTTATTAGATGGTAAATATGACTTAATTGCCATTTCAATTATATGAAGTGTGGATTTAAAATACAGCTGAAACAGAAAGTGGTTATTGTTATGAAAACTGGGAAAAGGGGAGACACCCGTTCATGTTTAATATAAAGTGAGTGTAGCTACGGATAAATCTTGTATGCGTGATTTTACTACTTCTTCATAAAAATCTATACTACAAAATGCATTTACCCTAATGATTACAGGCCACATACTAGATTACAATTGTAATGATTTTTAGGACATTTGATAATTGTACATCAAAACGCATAGCAACTAGGCATCTGCTAGATAGATTCAATTTTTATCACTCTTTATAACATGACTTGAGGAAAATATGTGACATTTTAGCCTCTTTCCTCTCACCTTTACTGGTTAGGTCTGTGCAATAGAGCAGAAGAGGGGTGGCTGCAGCAGGCTTTCTATCCATGCCCAGCACAAAGCTCAAGCACCAGGCTCGCAAGGCCTTGCAGAAGTGTGTATAAAAACGCTCAACTCAGCCTCCCCTCAGCTGCACGGCTTAAATGGAATTTCGTTAGAAGTTATATAGTTGAGAGCTTCGGAGTCTTAACGCACAAAATATTCTTTGTCTAGTTTCTATATAATTTGAAACATACTTTTGGGCTTCGCTTCACAAGTTACATTAGTTAATAAGTGGGGCAAAAAAAAACATTTTAAAAAGTGACAGCTTCCCCTGTTTACATCGATCCCTGTTAAATTCATTCCTGCTGTCCACAAACACGTTCGTTCTTGCAAGGCCCCAGCTCGACCTGAAAAAGCACAGATGCACTGGAAACCGTAAAGACAAGTAATTATGTTCCTTTAAACCTTTTCCTCATTGAACACAATTTTTTTTTAAAAAAGATAATTAGCAGTGAACATTTGCTTTGTTGATTTTCTTTTCCTTTTTGTCTGTAAGCAGCAGTTTCAACACAAATCAGAACGTTTATTTGGTATCGCCAAGCTACCAAACACGAAATAAACAAACTAATCGCTAATCAGGCTCCGTACAATGTTGTAGCTTTTCAGGAACCTTCGGTACGTTATTGATCCGCTAGTGAATTACCTCCAGTTCAGCCATAGGTTGCAGGCATCACCATCCCTCGCTTGTCCTCGCGTTGACAACACTCCTCCTCCTCTTGCCATCGCTCCTAGAAGCCACAAGATCAGTCCCCGGCGTCTGACTTGGTTGGTGGCAAGAAGGTTGAATAAAATAATTATTAGCTGTTTAGGCTTGTTTTTTTTCTAAGAGGAAACTTCTCAAAGCGGGCACCCTGCGAGCCCTTCACCCCCCGTGGCGAGGGCCACAAGCAGACACCCAGACCCAGGCAGAGCTGCCCAGAAAAAAGCGTTTCTCCCGGACTGGGGCTTGCTGGGGATTCCCCCGGCCCCAGTCCACGCCCCAGCCCCGGTCTTGGAAGAGTAAGAGCCAACAACGCCTGACACCGGCACTTACTCGCTGATGCCGAACCCGCAGCGCTCCGAGGCCCAGGGCGAGCCCGGGACTGCCGGCGCCCCGCGCCCAGGAGGGGCCTGCCGCCGGGGGATGGGGGAGCGGCGGCCAGCGGGCAGGGGAAGGCGGAGGGGGGAGAGGGCCGGGCTTCCTCAGCCCGCCTCCCCAGCGGGGCCGCGCTCCCCGGGGGCATTTTGGCTTCGCTCGCTTCCCATTTCTGCGACACTGAAACTCGGTAACTTCCAGCCTCCCCGCCACCGCCGCCGCGAATCGCCGCTGCTCCGTCGCAGCCCCTCCTCCCCGTGCGTCGTATCCCTCCGCGCTCCAGCCTCCCGCACCTCGCAGAGAAAGCGCCGCTCCGCCGCCAGCCCTGCGCTGCCTTCCCGCCCCGCCTCTGCCGCTCCGACATCTTCTGCCTGAGCTAATAAACACGTAGCGCTCGCCCTCGCACCTTCTCCCCTCGGCCAGGCCGGGCCGGGCCGGGGGCCGCCGCGGCGGCGGGAGCGGGGACAGGAGGATCCGGCTTCCCTCCCCCCCTTTCCCTGCCTGCCCGCCGCGCGCCGGGGGACTGAGGGGCGCGTGGGGGGGGAGGGGCGGTGCAAGGGGCCGGGAAGGCTGAGGAGGGGGGCGCGGAGAAGAAGGAGGAGGGGACTCTTTCTCCGGGCGGAGGGATCGCGTCCGCCCGCTCGCGCTGGCTGGCGGCGGCGGCAGCAGCGGCGGCGGCGTTGGCGGCGGGGTGCTGGGGGTTGTTGTTTCCT
>VYZX01029337.1:26352-133427 GCA_013401335.1 Brachypteracias leptosomus | reverse complement strand
GGAGAGCGAACGGTGGTGGCCCCGGGCAGGCGTATCGAACACTGGGGCTCGGGGGAGCGGCGGCGGCTGGCGGCGATGGGAACTCGGCCGCTTCCCCGGGTACCCATGAGCGACGGGGCTGACCCCGGGGGCGGGTGGGCCGCGGGGAGCCGGCGCTGACGGGCGCGGTGCGTTGCAGAGCTGAAGAAAGCGAGCAAGAGGCTGACCTGCCACAAGCGCTACAAGATCCAGAAGAAGGTGAGTCCCGGTGGCCCGGGCCCCGGGCTGCCCCTGCCTCACGGAGCGGGGGAGATGAGGGGGTGGGGGAGGTCGGGTGTCATCCCTCTTTTTTGTTTGGTTCTAGTCTAAGGAAATATACCTGTTCCTGTCTTTAGATCAGAGAACATCACCGCAAAGTCAGGAAGGAGGCTAAAAAACGTGGACGCAAAAAGCCCAAGAAAGATCCCGGTGTTCCCGGTGTTGCACCATTTAAGGAAGAGCTTCTACGGGAAGCAGAGCAAAGAAAGCAGAGGGTAAAATACAGTTTGTGGTAAAGGGGACAAGAACTTGAGATCATTCCTATCTTCAAGGAAGCTTTGTGTGCACCCAGCGGTGCAATCATGGTAGGCTGTAAATGGGCCTAATAGACTTGCACTTTGGAAAAAGAATACATTTATTCCCAGCATTATACAATTCTTTTGTTCTTTTATTTTTAACTTTAATTTAATCACTGTGTGTATAGATGTGCTGGAAGCGTCACTTCTAATGTAATCCAAATTGCCTATGATGCTAAGTTACAGAGATCTCCCATCAGAATGATAATAAGTCTTGGCATTATGTGATTATACGGAAAATAAGAATCTGCTGTCTGCAATGCAGAGTAATGTGATTTGAGAGCAGCACTCTTGGTTGCAACGTGGCTGCTGCACGGCTGTTATTTTGGGGTCTAGCTGATGGATTTGAGCCTCTGGTTTTGAGGCAAGTGAAGGCAACGGTATTCTCAGCATAGGATGAGAAACAAGTTCCCAGTGTCACTTGGACAGCCACGACTTCTAAAGCTGTCTCAGGAACTTTGGTCAGAAATAAGTAAATGGGAAGAAACAACAGTCTTCCTTACCACCTTCAAATGTATTTTTTCTGGCTTGATTTTTTGTTTGCAATCAGCTTGAAGAACTAAAACAAAAGCAGAAGCTACAGAGACAGAAAGAACATGAAAAGAGGAGGAAGCTTGAAGCTAAAAAGAATGCATCCAAAATCAAGGAAAAAGCAGAGGGAAAGGTAGGTGTCTGGTATGATTTTGATTCTTCGAAGTTTATAGAAACAATAAAAGCCATCCTAAAACTACATCATCTTCAGCAGTATGTTACATGTACATTTTCATGCTATGTATGCACACAGGTGTAATAAATACCCTAATTCTCTGTTAAATCATTCCCTTTCATTTTTATTTGCATTCAGGAATCCTCTGGCAAATCTAAAGCAAAGACTAACAAACTGCTGGATAAAAATTCTAAAAAGTCATTCTGCAGGGAGCTCAAGAAGGTGAGATGCTTCAACTATTTTCATATAATTTGCTGAGAGTCAGCAATGACACCACTTGTTATTTTCCTTTTTTTTTTTTTTTTGCATTAATGTGCAGCTGTTAGAGAGTATAAAGGTTGCTTGTGATAAACTTCAACACTGAAGTAAGGGATTTCACAACACAAGCTATGAGGGTTTTAGTCTCGCCTGGTGTGAGCTATGAGACATCCAGCACTTTGAGGCATTAGGCTTGGGCCAATGTCAGTACCTACAGTGTACTTACAAGTGATCAAATAGCTCTTGTAGTAATGAGGTACTAGTGTCTAAGGATTTCTTGCCTTTGAAGATGAAAATTTCTTCAGCTTTCTGGTTTGTAATTCAGCAGAAAAGAGCTCAGACAAGAACAGTCATATAAAATCATTCTGTGAAATTCAGCAGTAACTTGTAAGCCACAGCTATTCCGGAGTTGTCATCTGTCAAATGGTTTGTCATGTCTTATTTGAGAGTCTTCTTTCTTTTTTTCTAACATAGGTGATTGAGGCCTCAGATGTGGTTCTCGAGGTTTTAGATGCAAGAGATCCAATGGGCTGCCGGTGTCCTCAGCTGGAGCAAGCTGTAACTTGCTCTGGACAAAACAAAAAGCTACTGTTTGTTCTTAACAAAATTGGTAAGAAGCACAATTTTTCTTGAAATGTTACAGGCACTGTGTGGTTCTGTGGTAGGTGAGCTATGAAGAAGATTTTAAAGGAATCTGAGATTCTGTTGAAGACATAAGATCCAACTCTGAGCTCACTGCCCTACCGAAGGGTCGTGTTTCCTCCACCTTTTAGTCTAGTTTGGTAAGAAACCACCACAGACAAGCAAATGCACATTACCCCTCTCTTTTGCAATAACTTCTGAAGGCATTGGCCAGTCTTAATCAAATTTGACAGGAGTTAAAGATCTTGCAATACTTAACATTTTTGTGAATGTAGGTGAATAGGCAGAGGTCACGATGCTGGTCCTCACTGAGGCAATGGTGAGTTAAGGATCACCAAATCAATGCAATAGTTGAATTTTAAATTTGGCTTTGGGGAAGTATTTTGCACTCTTCCATTGCTGCATGAAAGAATCCACACAAGCAGGTGAAACCAGCTAAAAAGGCTGGACATCACTGAGTTACCAGAGACAGAAAAAAAAAAAAAAAAAAAAAAAAAAAAAAAAAAACAAGANAAAAAAAAGAAAAGAAAATACCAAGAGTGACAACAAGAACAAAAGGAACTTAGCATTAAGAGTAGCCTTTGCAGGGATTATAGGATAATCCTTCACAGAACATCACTCTGTACCATACAAAGGTCTCCTAGTAAGAGCCCAGCATTAAAAATGTGATACAGGGGCCAAAAATTTAATTGTGGTATGTTCTGATTGAGGCAGAAAATAAAGACTAAAACTTGCAACATGGGGTGCCTTTGGGGAACATACCCAGTATTTTATACTAGAGTTTTCAGCCAAACATTGTGTATCATAAAGAAATGTACTAGATGGACAAAATACAGCCTGGTTTCTGATTCCACCTTGGATTTCCTCTACACAGTGACATTTAAGATTCACAGGAATTAAAGGACTATGCTCTTTTTTCCAGATTTAGTGCCAAAGGACAATTTAGAGAAGTGGTTGAACTATTTGAAGAAGGAGTTTCCAACGGTTGCTTTTAAATCAGCAACGCTGATGAAGGACAGGACTATGGTAAGAGCACTGCAGGCTGCCTCATGACTAAGTCATATGTTTTTGCAATCAGGTATGTTGAGAAATGGGAACCCTTTTCTATAAAATTCCTTTTCCCCTTGTTTGATTATACTGCTGTGACTCATGGATATGTCTTTGCACTTTGCCTATGTTTTGCAGTACAGTGGGAGAATTCTTGCTGTTGGAATACATATTATTACTTGTACACAGGATGCTAGACTAGCATAAAAGCAAGTTTTTTTCTTACTTTAAGAACAGCCTAGAGAAATAGACCCTCCCATGAAATGGTGCAGAAACTGCAACAGAGAGAAGGTTAGAAATAATTTTAAAAAAAAAAAGGAAGTCTCTTGGGTAAGTTTTTGAGTTTAAGGATTCAACCATCTGAACATACATGGTTATTTTATGGTCACACAACAAATCTGCAATGCAGCCTGAACTGAAATCACAAGCCCTTTGGGTCAGTTTAGAAGAATCCAGTAACATTATCTAATAGAGGATAGGAATTGGAAACATTACAGTTTATAAATCTAAGCATACTTAACCTCCTAAATAGTTCCTGACCATGGGGTTCTTTTGCTTTTGAATCCTGTAGCAGGAACAGGTCACAAAAAGACGTGCACGTGTTGATTTATCAAGAACCATTCAATGTTTTGGAAGCAAATGCCTTTTGAAACTTCTTCAAGAGCATGGCAAGGCTCAAAACAAACCCATTCAGGTTGGGGTCGTAGGTAAGCATTTGGAGAGGCAGGAGGAGTTTCCTTCCTCTCCCTCTTCCTGTATTATAAATTGGGTAAAAACCAAACTAACACATGACTAGCTAATGGCACTTCTAGTCATTGTTCTACTTTTCATCTAATACTCAACTTCAGTTGACGGCAATCTATGTTGCACTTACACGCATGTAGTGTATTGTGATCAGTAGGAGACACATTGTGTGAGGCCTCAGCTGCTTCACCAGCATAGGGAAACGAGAAGCAGGTTACATACCATGCAGCTTGTGCTGCCTTCCTCCTATCCAATAGGATTTGTGGAGGTACATTCAGTGTTACCATCAGTGTGAGAAATGAGGATACAGACTTTGCCTTACTTCTGTAGTGAAGACTTCAGATCCAACTCTGATCTCACACTGAAGATGTACTTTACCAAAGATAGCTGGAAGAAGCAGTTTTGATTAGTATTACATAGGCTGAGTTTTCTTTAACTTACAAGGATTTATGTGGTTTTCTGCAGGTTTCCCTAATGTGGGAAAGAGCAGCATAATCAACAGTCTGAAAGGAGTTCGTGCTTGCAATGCTGGCCTGACAAGAGGTGTTACCAAGTAAGCTGAGTCTGATAAAAGCTGTTCATTTCCTGTTCATTGTATTCTGATTACCTTGAGTTTGTGTACAATTTCCATCCATTAGGGGCAAAGTATGCCCCTGGGGGCAGTTTTAAATGCACATTTCAGTTTGCTGGGATGAAAAGATACTGACCTGTGTGATGCAAGCTGTCAGAGAGAATACAGTGTAGAAACTTGCTTTTTTGTACGTTTAGATTTCTGTCCTACACAAAGCATATGATGAGAAAGCACGAAACTGACTCTGTATGAAGTGCATTCAATCCAATACTGAGCTTTGTGTCTTGCATCCCTCACCACTGCCAGTCCTTTGCTAGTTGATTACCTTTATCTACTCACAGTGCATTTCTGTCTGTCTGAACAGGTCCATGCAAATTGTACACATTGATAAACAGACAAAGATGTTAGACAGTCCGAGTATAATTGCAGATCCCTCCAACAATGCCCTGGCTCTGGCCTTGAGAAGCATCATAGACACTGAAGAGTCAGGCTTAGATGTGCTCGAAAGAGTAGATGCCGTTCTAAGTCACTGCAGTAAACAGCAGGTGAGCTCCATCTTTTTTCACATCTCTCACTGCAGGTTTCTTAGGCCAATAACAAAAGTTTATTTCATTTCAATGAATTCTAGTAGCTTTACCCATGTCACATAAAGTGGCAGACTTTGGCTAGTGTATCCAACACTAAGTGTGATCTTCTATCCTTAAAAACATAAGGCAGAAACACAGTGTCATCCCAATATTTTCTGATTTTTTAAAAAACCTGCTTTTAAGATCTCATCATAGTATCACAGAGTGAAAAATGAAGATATTCTGACTGCTTCCTATCGTTACAGTGAAGACCTCAGATCCAACTCTGATTTCACTCTAGTTTCAAGTAGATTAACCTAACCGTAATTCCCATTCAGTTGTGATAACTGTTTTCACAAACCACTGTACTGTTTCTATACACCCATGGCAGATGAAGTTAAGTAGGTGTTTTGCTTTGTAACGTTTACTCCCATATGCAAGATAAAAACAGCTCTTAATATACTTGTCCATCCTCATTGTAACCCAATTTGGTTTGCTCTTCTATTCCTAAAACTAAGAGAAAAGTGGCTATCTCTTTCTGAATGCACCATTTTCTTTTGCACTAGGTAATGCTGCACTATAGTATCCCAGATTTCAGGAACACTGAAGAGTTTTTATCTTTACTTGCTCATAAAAAGGGTGTGCTGAAAAAGGGAGGTCTTCCTGACATAGAGAATATAGCCAAAGTACTGCTTTGTGACTGGACAGGGTACGTATGCTATGAATTTTGCTTTATGCTGCTCACTTTTTTTTGTATTGTTAATTCAGCACAGCAGAAGTTTGGAGTCCTGCAAAGGACTGAGAAAGGAGAGGCTGCTGCTTCTTTTTTTCCTCACATTTTGATTTGGTAAAGAGAGCTGCGTTTAGAGAATAGCACCCGTGGATAACTTTCTGAGGTAGCAAAGGATATATGGAAAGAGTCAAAGCACGTTGCATGTTATTCCATAGCCAGTTGCTGACTTGCTGTAACTCTGTTAGGGGAATTTGCCTTCCTCCTTGCAAATACTGAGTCCTATTCTACAGACAGGAAAGGATATGGCAAATTTTCTGTGCAAATTTATAGTGGTTCCTATATTCTGTGATTCAGAATCAGTAATTGAGTGTCACTATTTCCTTTGTTCAAGTGGTTCAGCTGCTTTTACAGCTCCTGATTTTAGAGGCAGAGGATTTGTGATGACCAAGTAGGCCATTTCTTTTTCCTCTCAGGAGTGGGCTATCCAATATAATACTGTTATTGGCAACTTCAGAGTCAGATTTAGCTATATAACTGCTGTTAAACAGATAATAAATAAGTAGTTAGGTTGAGGAGTTTGAGAGGTTTGTGCTCTGGTTTGGTTTTTAAATACAGTGATTTAACTATGTTATCTTTGTTTGGTTTTTAATGCTGTTATTTTCCCAGAGCTAAAATAAGCTACCACTCACAACCTCCAGGATCTCAGACACCACCACCATATCTTACAGAAGACAAAATAGCTGAAATGCAGGAGTGCTTTAATTTAAAGAACCTAGAAGAAGGAAACGCCACCACCATTCAAGGTAGGACTGTTCCAGTAACACACTGCTACCATTAAGAGCAGTGGTAGTAGTTTTAATGGGAAATTGTGAATGGGAATCCTTTTGGGGTTTATATAATAGCCTTACCAATATGCAGGGAATGTGAACCTTTTAAGAAAGAAATAGATTCTGATGCAACAGAACAGTGCATCTGTGTGCTGTCTTAACACAAGCTACCCCTGCTAGTTCTTAGTTTCTGCTCATCTGACCTAACCCTCCTAAATGGGAAAGAGGGAGAAAACATATTGAGGAGCACACAAACACTGGCTAATTAGGCCAACAAAATACAATTTACTCAGTACAATCTATAATAAAATCCAAGTCTTTCAGTTCCTAGCAGTCCTTTGTAGATGTCTCGGGGAAGGCTATTCTTGGAGAATTGTCCTTTGTTCTACCTGCTTATGTGGGAGTCTTGTGGAAGGGAGGGGGCAGGACTGTCTTTTTCTATCCCTGACCTAAAGTAACTGTCATCCTCAGGGGGTAGGCATTACATCTGGTGCTGTTTAACAGTAACTTAACAGACACTTCCTGTGTTTTTCCCAGCTTTAAAATACCCTAGCCCATCAAGCAGCATCATTTTCCAGTCTGCTGGTATGGTAAATGGGACAATAGAGGAAACTAAACTGGTAGAGGAAGCATCAAAGTTGGAAAACATGGAAACAAGCAAGGAAGGGGAGGAAGGAGAAGAGGAGGATTTCACAGAAAGTGATGATGATCAAGACAGTGTGGAAGAAGAAGAAGAAAAGGATATCACAGAGGTAAATAATGGTTTCATTAGGGTTCTTCTACCTGTTTAAATGCTGACACCAAGTACCCAGCCAGAATCCTGCTGTAAACTGGGAATATGTAGGCACTGTGGAGCCACCAGGAGTAATCAAAAAGCCTTTCTCCTGGAGATAAGGGTTAGGTTTTGTGTTCAATTAAGGAAATAACATTGTTCTAAGGCAGCATGTTCCTGACCAGATATACAAGGGGACATCCACACTATTACCAGTCTCTGCTACCTTTCATTTGTATGGGAGACTTCATTAGTAATGTCTGAATAAACATGTCTGACCTTTCTGAATTTCAGGAAAGAGAAACAGGGAAAGCAAAGCTTGGAAAACAACAAACAAGTCCTACAAATTCAGAAAAGCCGATGGCAGGTCTGTATTAAAAACCCTGGCTTGAAGGATAGTCTCTAGTACTCTAGTACTTGCATTGGTTTCATTTACAAGTTTTTCTCTTCTCAGAAAGCAAACCTTCCAATTCACTGTCATTCAGTGTGGATAAGACAGCAGCTGAAGATGATGCCTATGATTTTAATACAGACTATGTGTAATGAATTGTGTGAAGACGCTGTTTGGAGACAAGAGTACTAGCTGAAGACTTACACAGCTTTCCTCCAACTTCAGCCACAACACACCAGGGCTGCTTCAAAGATTCACAATCATTGCTGTGTCAAATAATGTATATAATAGTGTATCTCCCTTGAGTGTTCAAGATTTTATACAAGTCTAGGAAACCAACTGTACTCAGCTTTATTTCCTGTATTAAAGCCTATTAAAAAAAAAAAATCCTAATAGACTGAGTTAGTCTATTTACTTTGTCGTATAAAAATGTTTCAAAAGGATAAACCCTTTGTCTTTTTCTTTGGAAAACAATGGTAAATATTTAATTCTAGTCATGTTCAAGCAATTAAATTTCAACAGAAGTTTTCATTCTCCCCTCATAAAATTTGTTTACCACTAGAGCATGACTTGAGTCAGTAACTTTTCAGTATACTTCTGCAAAACGTGTAGAACTTTATTATATAAAGTTTGGGTAGAAAATGCTACTTATTTCAACTAGACATAAGGTATTTTCTCCAAGCACTGCTTTATAGGTTTATAACTTTCATTGTGGAAGGTAAATGAGATTATGATACTAGAAATCAGTCTTCGCTGGGGAACAAGCTTGTTCTTACAGTGTTCCTAAACAAGACCAATCCTAATGACGCCCATTATACATGATAACAACTGGTAAGTGCAAAGCAAAATGTTGCCCTGGGCAATAAGGATGTTTTACAGTGCTCAGCCTATTGCAGAACTGGAGTAGCAAGAGAATTACCAAGAGGCCCTGCAGCTGCTCGACAAATTAAGCATTTAGAATAAATGCCTGACACCAGCATCTTCTATGCATCTGTTTTCTTCCTAGTAACATAAAGGTTGATTTCTGTGTTTTTTTCTTTAATAGATAGTTGTATTTTCCTTAAATGGATATTGATGCACTGTCCTCCCAGGCAGCTTATCAAGTGCAGACATGGACACATGCAGTTGTTTAAGGCTGCTAAAACAGCCTGGTCATCAGAATTGAGTTCAGTTACTAAACTTTAGAAGTGACAGCAACTTACTTCATTACTCCTAACCACTTCAAGGACAAGAACTGTCCTTGTTCACTGAAACTCAGGAGAATAAACAATAGGTAACAAACCCCAAATCGTCAGCCATGACAGAAACAGAACTAAAGGCAGTGACTGCAATGAATCAAGCATTTGGAAATTCTCTTAAAGTGGTACTAGAATCATATCCATACACATGAACAAGCCCTTTAACTCTGCTGTCCTGTATCAGTCCATGCTGAGTATTAACTCCACCCATCATTACATTAACACAAAGCCTTTTGTCTAAACATCTTGTACTGAGGACTGTTCACAAGCAGTATTATTGAATAAAAATTACATCTTGAGTCTAAACCTGTATTAAATGGAATAGTTTGAACAATAGCTGCTGGGATATATCAGGTAATAATAACTGCTACTCAACACTACAACTATGAAAAAAACAATTTACCTGTAGAAAAGGTGATGGGCAGCCAGCTGCTGAAGGGCACAGGAATCTTGATTGACGAGAAAGGCACACTGGGAAAATCTATAGCAGAGGCACGTTTGCTTGAGAGAACCAAGGAACTTAATAACAATCTGTAGTTCATACAGCCTGATCCCCAAAATAAACATTTTGCACAATTTTAGAATGTGCAACGATGAGACTTTAGTTTCAATCACTTGCTACTGTATTTAAAGGAAAGGTACTTCATAGATCAGATCAGGATGAGAATCAGATTGCCATTTACCTGAGGTTTGAGTCAGCATATTAAAATTCACTTTTATTTTTGAACAAAGGTTTTTTCTACCACTTCACCAAAAAAAATGTTTTAGTGTTCACTGGCAATTAAATTCACTTTGCATAGTGAAGTAACACTTGAAATATTCATCTTTCAAAAAAACATTAAATTTTACAGCATTCTGCAAGAAAGACACAGAAATGATTTGGAGGAAATTTCATGCAAAAAAGGGTTGTTGAAGAAACTAATTCACAGAATAAGAAAACAAACAAAACCAAGCAGCTCGTAATTACAGTACATCACTGTGCAAGATTTGCATGATGCAAGAACCAGCTGAAGTTGTATCTTATTCTTAGAAACTTTCTTTCTGTAGCTGACAAAATGATCCTCACCTAGAAGACTTGTAGCAAGGAGCAGAAAAATGCACAACAGACAGAAATGAACTAACAGAAATGGTAGTTCGTGGCGATCCTTCCCTTGCTTTCTATAGTGCTGCTGGCGTAGCATCTTGTCACACAGGTGAATTGAGTCTCCTTTGGACCTGTGCATTTCAGAGCTGCACCTGAGTAAGTGCATCACCTTGTGCTCCAAAAGGCAAGGACTACTGTGTAATATGTTGGCTTAAAAAGTTGGCAGAAGCTTGGCTCCAGAAGTTTCCTGAGAAAATGCCATCGGTTATTAAAATCAAGTCTACTTTGCTTCGTAGGCTTCTGAATGTCTGCGGATGAGGCTGAACTTGCCTGTAGGGTCAGGGACATACCACTTCTCCCAGACTTCAGCATATGAAGCTGTTCTTCCCCATGGTTTGAAATGTCCATTCCAGTGGAGCAGCTTGGCAGCTTTCACAAACTGAGGAGAGTACCTCTTTCCAGCACTAGACCCTTTTATTGAAAAAGAAGCATTAGTGTCTGAAATGAAGGCAGCAGAAACACCAACATGCAGTATTTTAACTACAAAACAAAGGATTTTAACAAACAAAACCTTGTTATTTCTGAAGAAAGGAGATTATATGGGAGGCAGAAATCAGGGCAAATTTAAAAACATAATCAGGTGCAACTGAACACCTCTTTGATCTGTCTCTACCTATTTTAATGTACTGCCTTAATTGCCAAGTTTTTTTAAACTCTCTTAATACCCATATGTATTCAGCAGCCTATGTACTGTTCATTGGAAACAAAACCTAAGAAAGCTCAGCACTGAAGTTTCACCAGTAGCAGAACACATGATTGTTGCTCTAAACAGTCTTGGAAGAAAATCCTGCGATCACTTCAGATACAATATAGATGTGAAAAAAGAAAAGGAAAATGAGAAATAATTCAGAAGTAAGTCAATTAAGGTTCTAGCAGTTCAAAAAAAGAACATGAAGGATCAGGCCCACAAGCCCAAAGATGGTATTGCAAAGCAGCTTTTCTTAGGTATAGAACAATGTGTAAGATAGGGGAAGAAAAGATCTATTTGCCGCATCATCAACTAGGTGTCCAGCTACAGACCAGGAAAACACTCTGGAGGAGCAGTGTCACGAACGTTTCATACATACCGAGATGCCGGACATTCCACATGGGATCAATACTGGAATGTTGCTTGTAAAATACAATTAGCAGTGGAGGCGTTGTGATGCTGCCAGCCAGAGTCCTACTGTAAAGTTCCTCTCTGAAAGACAAGATGAGAAGTTAGGAAAAGATGCTGTGTGGTCCTAAAGCAGTTGATTTTTCACTCACATGACAGGAATCCACAGACACCTATGCAGCTCTTCATTTAACAGTGAAATGCCACCGCTATAACCCAATCCCTGACCCACTGTTGCCCCAGCTTAGGGGTACTTACGCTACATTAAGTGCCATCCACTTCTCCAACTGCTTAGTGATGTTCTGTAATTTCCATTCAGTCAAATTGGCAACAAAAACTCCTGGATTGAACGAGCAGGTGTTGGCTTTCATGGCAAGCTTTCGGATGGTTTCTTTTTTGTAATCTAGAAACCCAATGTAATTATACTGGGAACAAAAATAGAAAAAAAAAGAGTAGAAATTAGCTTAAAATATGGTTAAATTACTGTATAAAGAAAACGTTTGTACAACTTCCAACAGAGAAGCATAACTTGAAGTTGTTAAATACCCCTTCCTTTAAAAAAAGAGAAAGAAAGTTTAAGAGATCTATTTTTTTTTCAGAATAAACTACATATTTTAAGGAATGTGGCATGGTCTTAATAATACTATATTACTAATATGGTACCACTTCCAGAGAAAGTACTTTGTATACCCTCACAAATGAGAAATTCTCCCTCTGATGAAGACCTCCTGCTGCTCCACACTGGGAGCTACTCTCACTGTAAAGCACAACAAAAATTCAAAGTGCTTTTACAGTGTCTAAATAGAAACTGCAGGTGTCATTTGTAACAAAACCATCCAAGTAAATTGATTTGGGTAGGGACAGTCACACCTTTAGATTCACTGCCTCTGAAAGCCAACCTGAAAACTGAGTGCCTGTTTCCGAAGCCTGGGATCTATAGTGGTGTCACCACTGAATCAGAACAAAACTGACCTGATTGCCTGCACCACGGACAGCAACTTTATTAGTGGTTGAGTCACAATCATCTGAAAATGCAGCTGCATGTCCAGGTTTCAATGGTGTGCTGTAAAGTTCAAGAATATCATCTGGAAAATGGAAGTAAGCACAGAAAAATTAAAAGCAATCCTAAGCACCAAGTGACTTTTTGTTCAGTCCACTGCTACAACCAGGTTAATCTGACCCATTAGTATTTACAGTTTTTACATCTTTCCTTGAAGCAGAAGTGTTTGGTTACTGAGATGGCGTGCCAACCTCAGCATAAGGCCAGTGACAAAAGGCTAAGAAAAGGTCCCATACCTTGCACTATTACATCATCATCCACATAGATGACCTTCTCTGCATGAGGTACTAAATTGGGCAAGTAGAATCTTGCAAAGGTTAACTGTGAAAACAAGAGAGCAAGAGAAGTGAAGAATTAAATGAAAAATTGTTCAAATACATGTGAAATTGACTGATACTCCTGGCACAGATGTCCAAGATAGTTTCTATCAAGGAAGTGAAATAGGCAGCAATATCCTAGAAGTTATTTAAAATAAACAGGTTTCATCAATTCCTGGTTTGTTTTGAATTTGTGTATTGATAAACTAACTTTAAAACTGGTCTATATTAGAATTTCTTATTTCTCCACATGTATCTGTAGTATCTCTGAGGTGCTGGCATGCTTGACATGCAAGCTTCTATGTTTCACTGCAGCTAGCAGCAAAAACTGACACTGGGCATGCATATGTAGATATTCAGATCCATCCCTCACTATCTGGACATCTATTCTTACTGAAATTTAGGAATTTGATTATAAAGGACTCCTTCTATGCTAACAGATTTGGTTATCAAAGTACATTGTTACTAACTAATAATTGCAAAAAGTAATTAACATCATCCTCACTGGTTTTAAGGTGTCTGCCTTTTGAGGATCCACTTGTACTTTCCCTTCTAAGACACGAGGGTCAAAATCCAAAATTCGGTATCTCAAATTTTTCAGAGCAGTGCTACTTAGCCACAGCCTGCAAACAGGAGAAAGGCACAGATCTTGTTAAATGAGACAAAAATCAAATGAAAAGCAAGAGATCCAATTGACAGATTTTGATCTGGCCACTTGCTTCTCTCTCCAACAGACATACATACATAATGTAATCTATGGCTGAGGTGGGTGGTGTCCTGTATGACTGCAGGGCCATGCCCACTATCAGCCTACTGCACAGCTGCGACACATGAAAGGTATGAGGTTGCTTCTTATTTTATTAGAAGTACAGTCCTGTTCCCACAGGTCCTTCACAAAAAATATCACCGTGAATGGATGGATTTGGGTAAAAATAAAAGTATCAAAGAACAATTAAGAAAAATGAAGAAACTTCGTTGTCAGCATTTGAATTGTTTAGATGAAATGTAGGAAGTCACTTTTACAACCCCTCCACCAATGAATTCCAACCTCACTAGTTGGGTATAACCATGCTGGAAAATGTGACTCTTCCACTCCCAAAACATCTCTAGAAGGAATGACTGTGGGACTCCTCACAGCAGCCTCATCAAAAAGCTGCACTGAAGCAGCAGCAGATAGGACTGCAGTTTAGAGGACTACAGTTCAAGGAAAGTCAGCTCTTCCTCTTCTCACAGATACTTAGGTTTTACAGTATCATGGGAATCTCATGAAAAGATCATTACCTCAAGTGATCCACAGTATCATTCAAAGTAACAATATGGAAAACCACGTTGGATCTGGTGTGACGGTAAATACTGTTCATGGCTGCAACTGCACCCCCAAGCCTCTCATCTGAGGCTGCAATGACCACAGAAATCTCCTTATCATTCCTTTCATCTGCCAGCCTCTGGGGAGCTGCAGGTATGAAATCTATAGGCTGAAGTCCTAATGGATTTGAGTCTGTGGAGTACAAATGGCATCACGCACTTGTTTCATGCAAATGAAACACAGACATTATTACCAAGCTAAAATTCCAAACACCTTCACTTATTTCTACTATGCAAGCACTTGAATGCCTCAGCTTAGAGGTGGATTACAGCATGCCAGTATTAAACACTTAGAATATAGTGCCTGCTCTGGAGAATCTGAGATGTTAACAAATAGAAAAGCATCACTTTTACACTCTTACAAATTACATACAATTAACTGCAAATATTCACATCCAAAATAACAAGGTACTAAAATGAGGCTTAAACTACAGGAGGCCACACTTACCTTTGGTCCCCTCTGCCATGTCTATAATCTCACTGACTTCCCCCTCCCATTTACTCTAACCACCTTCTAGTCTTCTTCTCACATCACCCTTCCTCCTTATTCTTACAATTCCTTTTCCTGTTAGGTAGGAACCGATGAAGAAAAGAGAAATTCTAAATTAATGTCACCATTGCAAATTTTTTCCTGCCAAAGATCAAGGCGTTAAGTATGGTCTGTGTTTATTCCAGTACCTTTCAGATGATTTAGACCATTACAGGTTAGATAATTTTACGTAGTTTGAGGAACATAGCAAACAAGAACTTGGCAGTTTGTGGGCACCAGTCTGTTGTTCACAAAGCTTGGCTTCTGCTCTATTTGTTATTTCCTGATGACAGAGCTCAACAGCTTTTGACTTCAGCCGATTAAGGCCTATCAGGCTCCTACTCAGCTGCTGTTGGGAAGCACCTGTACAACTGCTACTCAGAAGCAACAGCTCCCAGGAGTGGCAAACTGGGGCTTGGAAGTTAATGGGGACATGGAGAGGTTCTGTGGGACCACACACTGTTCTTAAAAGTGGACTCCTGAAAATGAAGAGGTTTTGATAAGTAAACTGAAGCATACCTTAATGACTTTTAAAGCCAGAAGGAACCCCGACTACTATCATACCTAGCTTCTTGATTAAGAAAAGTCACAGGACAGCAAGAACAGACAGGGCCACCAAGCTGAAGTTTCTTGGGTATGAGAACAGGAAAAGATCCACTCATAAATGAGTACAAAAAATTGTATATTTTTATGCAATGATTAATCATTATCATACATATTATTTCAGTAACATGGTGATTTCTGTCTGGCCAGAGTATGTACATTCCCACCAACCTTAAAAATACATTTTTTAATTTGAATTAAAATAAAGCCCAACATACCTGACAATTCCCGTTTCAAGAAGTCACTGAGGCCTAGGAAGTTATGATGAAGAACTAGCAAAAATATGACAACAGCCACTACAAGGATAGAAATGTTCACTGAAAATTTAGAAGAAAAAAGTTTATCAATATAACCAGAGAAAGACTGAGAAACTCAGAAAAGTAGAAAAGATGTTTTTTAAAAATTAGACACACATGTACACATACCTTTCCTTAGTGTCATTTTTCTCTTATTATTTTATTTATTAGCATAAGGTTCCTGCAAACCTGTGAAAGAAAAAAAAAAATCCAGCAGTCAGTTCCTATTTCTAGTGCGTGCCTGTTATCACCAGGAGTGTCAAAGCAATGTCAAATACAGTGAATCTCTTCTTCTCTTAAAAAGATAAAACCATATATCACATTTTAACAACTGACCATGGTACAACACTAAGTACATCGCTATAATGACGTACCTAAAGAACTCAGAGATAAAAAGGGAGACATACAGATCTTACCATTTACATCACTGGCAAAAACAAAACCAAACTCCTTCTGCTAGTCAAAAGCGATCTGAAAAGAATCTGGAAAATTATGTATGCTTTTACAGAATCACAGAATCACTATAGTTGGAAAAGACCTTTAAGATCATCAAGTCCAACTGTTATCTACCTCTACCAGGCCCACTTCTACACCACATCCTTAAGCACTATATCTAGACGGCTTTAAAATACATCCAGGGCAGGCGATTCAACCACTTCTCTGGACAGCCTGTTCCAGTCTATGATAACCCTTTTGGTGTAGAAGTTTTTCCTAATATCTAACCTATGTTTCTTTACTGTTGAACCAATTTATTTAACTATCTGAACTGGAAGCATCCCAACAATAAGGCAAATAAGTATGGAAAGAAATGTATAATCAACTAACAGCAAGATTTTGGCAGGATGGTGTTTATAAGAGTTTAATGATTAAGACAATACGCTTTCAAAACCATGACATAATATACAACAGAGCATCAGCAGAAGTATCATCACACACACAAAAGATCACAAAAGTGTGAAAGAAGGTATTACCACCACGTTATAGAGGTGGGTAAAACCACAATGCAATGATGCCATTTTCATAGGCAATTCAAACACGATTGCTCATTATTTAAAGGTAAATGTGATTCTGAAATCAGAAAAAGAACTACGCATCCTAGAGTGTGAAGAAGCTCTCAAATAATACCCAGAAAGCACTCACACCACTGCAACATGCAAAATTCAAGAAACAGGGGCAGTTCTATACTCAAACACTTGTAAAATCCTCAAATTAAAACACCACAAACTGTGTTGTGACTCTGATGGGTGTGAGACATAACCATCTTCTTCCTGCTGTTGCTTTTCTCCCGTAGGGCTGACTGGTTTACGGAGCACAACAAACGAAGGCCACGTGCCAGGTCTGCAGCGCTACTGGAATGGGTCAGGACACGCAGCCCCAGTTTACAGGACCGAACGCAACACCTCTCTTTAAAAAGCACTCGGGTGCCCCGCTCCCTGGCCCCTGCGGCAGCCGAGGGCGCGCACAGGTACCGCTCCCGCCCTTCGGCAACACGACGGCAGCCTGCGCCGAAGGCATTTACATGACTTCTCCACAAATTATCGTCAGGACCCAGCCTAAAATACTCAACCCCCTGCTTGTCGCTACACAGCCGCAGTTTCAGCTGCTCCGGTGACGGGTTGACACGCACTAAGCTAGGCACTCCCCGCCTCACCGCAGCCTCCGCGGCACCACCGCCCAACAGCGCACACCGCGCTCCCTAGGACCGCCGCCTCGGCGGGGCTCCGGAACAGCCCAGACTGGGTCTGCAGGAGCCCCGCTCAGAGGCAGGCAGGGCCGGACCGAGACCCCGCCGCCCCCCTCACCATCCGCCGCCAACTGCCAGCTCGGCAGCGCATCGCCCCCACGGCCGCAGCCACTCCCTAGCAGCCCTACCAGCCGCAGGTGACCGCCGCGGTGCCTGATGGCCGCGAGGCGCGAAGGCCGCCCCGCACCCGCCCCGCTGCACTAGCGGGACTGCGGTAGCTCCTGGCAATTTCGCGAGGAGAGCTCAAGCCTTGAGTAGAACGGGCTGATCGCAGGCAGCCAAGTCAGCGTCGATTCCGGAAGGGCGACCGCAAGGCGCCTTGCCCCTGCTGGCTAAAGGCCCCTCAGTCAGGGGTCCTGAGGCTAGAAGCCGCCGTTGCCGGGGAGACAGCGTCCCGCGTCGCACCGGCCGTTGCCTATGGCAGTTCAGGGCGGAGACGGCGCAGGAGAGGCCGAAGCCCGGAGCTGCGGAAGCGGCGCTAGCGACGGCGGCGCGGAGGCGATGGTCAAGGCAGCGGGCCGCCACCTCGGGCTAGCGGAAGATGGGGCGGAGCGAAAATGGCGTATTTCCGGCCAGCTCGGCAGCCGCTTTCCGGCCCTGCAGCAGCGCGTCGGGCGTCGCGCCGAGGGGCGATACCCGCTGAGCCGGCAGCTGCCGCAGGGCCCTGACGAGGAGCAGGACGAGGGCTGCGAGGTGCTGCTCTCCGCCGCCGCCGCCATGCTGAACATCTTCCGCTCCATCCCCACGCAGATGGTAGGGCAGCAGCCGCGGGAGGCCCGCCCGGCCCTCGGCCGCTGCGTGTGGACTTTGCCGTTCCCCTTCCTCCCTGCGGCCTCGGCTCCTGCCTGCGAGGAGCTGCTGCTGGGGCCGAGGGAATGCGGGGTGGTACCCTGTATAATTGCGGGATTTTATTTTTCCCTGAAAATTTGAGCTTTAGCGTGCTGTAAAAGGAACAGCAGATCAGGGGAACCCTCCGCACTTTTTTGTGCGCGCTAAGTACAGCCAGAAGGCAAAGCGCTTTCAGCGGGAGCCACATTTTCTAAAGCCATGCAAGCATAGGTGACGCACGTACCTGACCTGTGCTCCTTTGGGGTGTTACGGCTTTTGCATGGTGAGATTAAGCTAACTATAATGGCCTTTTGGATTTGCATGGCTTATCCCCGAACAGACAGCACTTGCTTTCATCTTTAGGTGGTGTGGTCAACACCTTAGGGGAGGTGTTAAATGATTTAAGAGCTTAATTCTTTTACACTTAAAACCCTGACTCTTAAGAAAAATTGTTCCTGTCTGGTTTGAAAGTTGAACAAAAAAAGCTGTGAATGTGTGATCAGGCTGACTCTAAGCCCTAACCTGAAAGAGTTTAACTGGTAGCTTTGTGTTTTGGGTAACTGACAAGAAAATATCTCTTTCCACAGGACTACAAGGGTCAAAAATTAGCAGAGCAGATTTTTCAAGGAATCATTCTTGTCTCTGCAGTAAGTATACTAGAACTATAGCTGATAATATAAAAGGACTTTTGTTTTCTGATCTTACAAACAAGGGTTTCTTTTCTGATTGTTTGGCTTAACTGGATCACTAAAAGCTTTAGACTAAATCAGAGGGGCTGTCACGCATTAAGACTTTCCTTCTTTCAATCTTTTACTTTCATTATTGGCCTACAATTTTGAAAACAAGGTTAGAAAGATGTATAAGCTGTGCTTTTGAAAAAACCTCTATTTTTCTACTTCTCCCCCTCACCTCAATTTTATTTTTTTCAGATAATTGGTTTCATATATGGATACATCACTGAACAGTTTGGATGGACGGTCTACATAGTTATGGCTGGATTTGCTTTATCTTGTTTGGTAAGAAATATTTTTTGCCAACCAGAAAATACTTGCACTATTTCACCTGAAATGTTTGTTAAATTAAAGGACTGACAGCCCAGACAAATGTTTGCTATACCATTCAGGTTGTTAATACTTACTTGTTTTTTGATCTCTAGACAGTGTTTTACAAGCCATAAAGTGCCCTTTCTCAAATGCTAGTGTGATTTCAGTGAACATTACATTTTAATACTGCTTCTGAATTAGTTTTTCTTTTCAATTAAATCTTACTTTTAAGTCAAAGTGATAGTGTCGGTAACAGAAAGGACACCGAGGCTTTCTATGGAGTAGCAGTTTGTCACAAAAATTCTGCAGCTGACCCCATGTCAAGGTTTAGGGTCAGTCCACCAGACCGAGGAGAGAGGTGAGGATACAAAGTCTAGAATTATAAGAGCAATTCCTTATTCATGCACATTCTGTGTCCCAGGTACATGATCCTTACACCTTTCAAGCGTTCAGATACAACATGATTTGTCCAATCGCTATTTAACATGCACACACACACCCCCACTGTAATCCTCATCATCCAGCCACTTCTTTCCTGATCTAAACATCCCTAGAGTTGCTTTTGCTACAGTTACTTATCTCTGGTGCCAGAAAAGGGGGAGGGTTTCACTGAAGTGTTAGAAGGGCTACCTTGGTAGTCCAGGGGTGTCCTTTTTCCTTCATGGTGGATTCCTGTTGTCATCCTCCTTGCAGTGAGCTGGGATCCTTTGCAGTAATCTATGTATAGTTTACTTTGTAATTTACCTTTATAGTATGAAGTTGTACGAGCTTTCTGAAGACTAATAGGTACAGTAGTTAGGAAAATCTCATTCCCTAGCAATCTGTACAAAACACTTCCCCAGCATGTTGACTTACATGTTTGGTCTTCATTCCTTTTCTCCAAGCTAACACTACCTCCGTGGCCCATGTACCGCCGCAATCCTCTGAAGTGGCTACCTGTCCAAGAGTTGGGGACAGAAGACAAGAAGCCAGCAGACAGAAAGCCAAAGAGACATGCTAAAAGCTAAAAAAAAAAAAGTCTTTCTTCATGCTGTTACTTTGTTAAATTTTGCTAAATGAGTTTCCACTGGTAGATACTTCTCAGTTTACTGTGGTTTTTTTCTTACTACTTTGTATACTACCGTGAGTACACCAAGATCTGCAAAGAGCACGAAGGCTCTCTAAATTTTGGCTGGAGTTTCAGTAAAGGCATTGGGGATTAACTTTAGAAGGCTAGTGGAGGTCACATCTCATTCTAGGATCTTAGTAAAAAGAACACAGCAAATCAAATAAAGCATAATAAAGCTGTTGCCATAGCCTAAAAGATAATATACAGCCAGACTTCTACTAAAATATTTCTAACCATGTGCAAAACAAGCCATCAGTAGTGTCAGGTTGCAAGGAGTACTGTAGAACAGTGCACACCCCACTGTTCTGACGAAAGCTAAGAACTGGAAACTGTTCTAGGGTAGGGGATTACAAAGGGGCATTTTTGTTTAAAATAAATTTGCCTGGGTAGAAAAAGTAACGTCTTAACTCTGCATAATACAATAGCTCCTGAAAGCTTGTAGCTTGACCATCTAGTATGTGAGGCAGCAGGATCCATGGATGCTGCACATTTTTACTACTGACTGTCACATTCATCTCCCTTGTAGGTGCTGGAGGTTGCAATATTTAAGCTAGAGGCAGAGAAAGAGACAGGTTATGTATTTAAAATTTTATTTTACAAATTCAATTCCCTTTGACTTCTTTATTCTTTACAAAGTACACATGCTTCTTCCGTAGCAATGACACATGACAATGCCTGGGCATGTGTAGCAACACAATCAAGATGCAAAGCAAGGGAAACGCTAAGACACCTCTGTCTCTAAGTGACACTGGTCTTGGGCACTTTCATTCCTAAAAGGAATTAGTATTTGTAATGCAAAGGGGCTTCTCCACCTGGGACCATGGTAACCATGGCGGTATTCGTTTCAAACATTGTCAGACTTATTTACCAAATACTTTCCACCACCCTGGTGATTGCCTTAGCAATAAAACACAAAAGCAAAGGCTCTGCTTAAAAGCTGGACAGCCCCCCACCCCTTTAGCACTTTAACTTGGCAGTTTACAGAACTTAGAGGGCCTTTGGTGCTACAAAAATTAGGAACTGTTTCTCTGCTAAATTTTCTCAGTTACTTGATGTAATAGCTTATAACCTATACAACATAGCCTTGGCATAGATACTGTTACCATATTCAGTATGTGACCATAACAAAAACCTTTCACTATGACAAATTCAACCCAAAACAATTTTTTTTTTTACACTCCTTTGTATACAAAACCTTGGTATCCATCCTCTGCATCTATGAAAAGCAACTTCTTGAAGTTTCATCAAGAGAATAAAAACTAAACAGTTTCTCTTCTGAGAAAGTGATAACCTGGTTCACATTTTAAAATGAAAAATATTACTACAAACTATAACATTTTTTGCAAGTTCACCTCCTTATTCCGGCAAAGGAGGTGAATGGATAAATGTGCTTTGTAAGATGGTCCAATCTACCCAATGAACTGTAAAACAGTCCTTTAAAGGAAAAAGTTCAGGTCAGAATTTCACATTTTCTTCAAGAAATTTCAGATGGCGTGCCTTTGCGCTGTAACTTGCATACTTGTCTCCCATATGCTCCCGCAACTGCAGCTATTTAGAACACACACAAAAAAAAAACAACCCACAAAATTTGTTGACATTGAAAAAAGAAGCAACTACTGAAAAAAAAAAAAATCCCCCAAACCAAAGCACTCAACTGAAAGCAGCAGGTCAGGTTTGACAACATAGATGGGAGGGAAGAAAAATGGGAGAGTCTTTGTTGTCTGAAGGCAAGAGAGTTCCAAATCTCATCTGACAATTTAAAATATAAATAACATCTTCAAAGCTTATACGTACCCATGCAGTATTTAATTTGTAACCAAGTTTTGTATTACATGAGCTGGAGGTAGTGCTCACTCAGCTCTGTTAGGAATAGACATTAAACTGGTTCCTACTTTGGGCATAAGGGATAGGAGACAAGTAATATGAAGGCAAGAAATTATGTGTCAAAAGAAATTACTATTGGAGAAACATCACAGAGTAAGATTATTCTTATTCCTTGCATCTTCCACAAACTCAGGTACCATCATACAATTCTCAAGCTCCCATGCTTTCTGACGAATCTGTGGTTGAACATTCGGAATCAAACTTAAGAAGACTGAAAATGACAATCATAGAATTTTTTAGGTTGGAAAGGATCCTAAAGATCATCTAGTTCCAACACCCCTGTCATGGGCAGGGACATCTTCCTCTACACCAGGTTGCTCAAAGCCCTATCCAACCTGGTCTTAAACACATCAAGTGATGAAGAAACATCAAACATATACTTAGGCCCTTGCCTGCCAATGACTACATAAACACTTTGGAATCAAGATTTGCACTGCTGTATCAAAACCTAAAAGTGCAGGGGAAGGAGAGTAAAGACCTTAGTCACTTAGATAAGTTTTCAAAGAAGGCAAACAATTTTATTACAAGAGACATTCACCTCTCTTTTCGCTTCATCGTCTTCTTCCAGGATGCTGTACACCTTCTCAAGAAGTTTCACTCCCAATCCTTGCACCACATCAGATCTCAGGATTTCAACCATTCTCTTAATCTTGTCAGGAACTGATAACATATCTATTAAAATAAAATATCAATGCAATAATAATTACTTTCAGTATAGTCAATTTTCATCCTCTATGCAGAAGAACATGGGACCTCTGTAAGTATTACCACAGAATTCCAGCTGACCATTTGCATGAAATGCTGTTTGTCTGCACTGGCTACCTAGAAGAGCCAACAAACATGGTGAATCGGAGTACTCAGATGCTAACTCTTAAGATACTGGGCAGCACAAAGTCAACACAGACACAGTTGGCACAATTAGGTCCCTGTAATTTCATTTCAGGTGGTTCCTGTGTACTATATTACAAATATTTGAATGAAAAATACTGTTCTCCAATACTATGCCACTACACAAATATTTTAATAATTCAATCATTTGTACTTACAGCAAATGTAAAAAAAGTTTAATCACTGTAAAACACTAATGACATCATTTCTACCATCTGCCTGTTTGTCTCAGCAGCCTTTGAATCTTATGCTCCTCAGCTGAAGGTGCCAGAGACAGTTGTTTTATAAGGGATGGCCTCCCTTAGGAGCTGAATTGAGAACACTAGCTTGCTCTTTTAATCACCGAAATCACCAACACTCCTTTCATAGGATAGATCACCTGAAAATACAATATCTGATCTAATTAAAGTAAGTTTCAGCTTAGAAATGCAGTAGGTCTGACATTCCAAATGGTAAATAAATAGCTGGAGGATCTCACTATACAATACTTAAGAGTGGGAAAAACGGATGGAAAAAAACCCCAACAAACCAACCAGCCAAAAAAATCCTTACTGAAATTTGTACCTTCAACATTTTGTCACTTCTGTTTAGAGACAAATTCTTTCAATGCATTTTACTTTAGTTATGCAGAATCAACTTCACTGAGTAAAATTCAGTGTTCTCCCATTGCTTTGCCACTCTAGTTACAAGTAGAATCCTTATGATTTAAAACAATAAACACAAGAAGGTCTGAGACTTCATAGCAAAGACAATTTTTTTCTGTATTTTTGAAATTTATCTAGCAGGTTTTCTTTGGTTATTAGCAGTTGACATTCATTCATTTAAAGCAATAACAGAGCAACAGACCTGAAGAAAGCTCTTCAAATTTTAATTCCTCTGATTCATCAGGTGATTTTCCATGCAGAATCAAAGTATCTCGATATTTTCTATGAAGTTTAAACTCTGGGGCTGGAGTCGAGGTTACACAGTATTCAGAGTTCTCCTTTGAGTCCATTTTCAGTGTCCGGGTCATTAGCTGCACCAAGTCATTCATTTCATTCATGCTGCTTTTTCTAGTAGAAAAGAAATAAGATGTAACTCAGTCACCGTTCACGATGCAACTTCCACCTTGCATTCAGAGGACTTTCAGTAAGCTTAGTGAGGTCCGACTCAGTATTCCATGTTAAACTACTTCCTGTGGCACGGTTTTATCCATAGCATACTAGAGTATTTCATCTAACCAAGGCTCCAAGCTCATTCCCCTAGCAACAATTCACAGGCCTATCAGCTACTGCTACCTGTGTAGCTATACCTGGGGTAATGCAACAAATAACAGTTTTTTAAAAAGTTGTTTACACTGACAAAATCAGAAATTAATTCAGCCTCATTCACAGTGGAATGGAAGCATATTGGCACCTTTCAACTCATGCTTTTAATACATCCTGACAAAGTATGTTCTTTGATGCTGGAAAAGTGGTTTCCTGGGAAGCTACAGTTTACAAAAAACAGAGGTACACAATAACATGTCCCAAGAAGTTCAGTATAGAAAGTCCATAGTGACAGAGAGAAAACATGGTTCGTTTTCTTTATGCAATACATACTTCTTCAATCACTCACTAAGTAAAGTATGAAAGCAATTCCTGCCATTTTTTTTCCACTCCAAGTCAAAGTCCAATATAGCAGAGAGAACTCTTGCACAGTACTGAACAAAACACTCACCTCTCCTTGGAATCACCATCAGACTTATCTGTAGAGCTTGTGGAAGAGCTTAATTCATCATCAGACCCACAATGGGTTTCTCTTTTTCTCTAAGTGGAGAATAAATGACAAAAATTCTAATAGTTGAAATGAATTTGTCGATATGGTATCAATTACTGTTCTTACATGGAAGAAACACTTTCAACTTGTATTTTTACAGACTCAGCTTGATAATATTTAAAAGGTGTAACCTTTGGTTTTAAAAACAAGCTAATACACAGGACACGATCAACATACAAATGCTCATGTGACTAGCATTACATATCAAGTCATGCAGTTTTAACCACTATAAATGCTTCACCAAGTGCCTCTATTAAAAACAATTAAATTCTGTATCTGTGTCAGTTTTGCAAACTATGTTATAAAGTCATTACCCTTAGCCCATCTATTGGTTTTTAATACACACTTAAAAATAGGATTTAAACAAATTGTTATCAGTTCAGTAAGTTCCCAATATTCCCTAAAACATAGAGACTTTAATTACTTGTGTCTTTACCATCTTATGTTCAGTGCATAGCATAATATGCAAAAACATCACTGGCATAGGCACATCCAGCTAGTGCATACGAATCTTACATGATCTCAGTTTGGGAACACAGATGAAGATTTGCATTTAGACACCAGTAATAAGCATATACATGTAGGTAAACCATGCAAAACACTTTCCATACAAGTGCTGGGCTGAGGAAAACAGAGCCTACACTTTGAACTTCAAGACTGAAATTTCTTCACTGTTACTCTTCTGCAATTACTGGTATTAATAATGTTCCCCTGATGTTGCAGAAGATTTTCAAATGTATGTTTAAAACATTAAAAAAGACATTCTAATTAGACAAGGAAGATAACATCAACAGAAACTATTAACTTTTCATCTAGCAACTATTCCTTATTGCCAGCACAAATGCATGCACTTAACATGACTAGATGAAAAAAAATTTTTAAATGTTCAAACACCACCATCAAGGCAAAATTAGATGTACCAGGCTAATGGTAGTGTATTGTTAATAGAAATTTAAAGCAGACTACTGACCTGTAACTAAAGCACAGTTCAGGATAAACTTTTTCCCTTCCAAAATAAAATAATCACTGCAATTCAGAGAGACCATAACAATCAGTAGGAGATCCCTAGTTTTCATCTCTGACAAGTGAAGTGAAAACACACAGTGAGCCTGGAATGTTAAACTGATCTAGCCAAATAAAAAAGTGGATTAGAGATTTGTACTCTACCCCAGGACTCTTAGAGCAGTATTTACAGAGAACTGTGCACTACTACTACTTCTTTCATATGTAAGGTTTAAAAAAAATATCTCTTTCTTCCCAAATTGTGCCTGCATTTAAATATTTTAAAAGGAGATGACCCCAGTTTACCTGAGAAATACTGGGATTTGATGAGGACTGAGCAACTTTAACATGATTTTCCATATGTGATTTTGCTTCAACTACTGCACTATTTGACGTTCGTCTTGCTGGAATCACTGGAAGGATGACATTTTTACAATATTTACAACCTAGATGCATGTATTTTAAATTAGTTTCATGCTCATGCAAGAAAAATTCTATCACCTGGCAGAAGACAGGCAGGTAGATATTCTGCTAAGAGAAAACAGTGAAACTTCTATCTGGAAGGTTTATATCCTGCACTTCACGTACATTTTAAAGGCAAGTTGTCATCACTAAACACAATTGAACATAACTAAGAAGCAGAAAAATATGTACATGTTAATAGAAATTTTAATTTCTATTAGAAATTTTTATTTGAGAACTAGACCCTCAGTGCACCCTTCTGAAGATGGTAATGAAGAACAGACAAGTTCTAATTTCTTTACAAAGAAGCTATTAGCCTACTTATGCATAAAATGTTAATATGCAAACATAAAAATTACCAGAGGGAAACATCTCCTGAGACTGCTTTAGCCTCCTTCGTTCTCTTGCTGACAAGGGCCGCTCCTTCAAAAGAAGTTAATCTAATATGAATTAGCAATTGTCATAATGGCTGTTGTTATCGAATCATCTATAAAGAAAAAAGTCCTTCTCAACTGACATGGAAGTGAGAGCTATTAGAGTAGACCTTCTGATCATCTAACAAATGCTTTATAATTTGTTACAAAATGGTCTTGGTCAATGAGAATAATATGTGCTCTAGAAAAGGAGCTTCTAACCTCTATGGTTCAGCAAGGCAGCTTCTCACCCCACACTGACCAGGTGCTTGACAAGAGTTCCATTAGGTAGGGAGCTACTCTACATTTTTTTATTCACTGTGCATACACTCAGAGGACAAACTGCTCAGAAGGAAAGAGAGACGAAAATAAGCTGACAGTATTCATCACTAACCTTTGAAATGGCAGCTTGACTGGTTTTGGTGCTATTTACAGATTCGAAGGCTTCAGCACCATGCTGCTCTGCACACCTCTGTGCTGCCTTTGCTTTCACATCAGAAGGAAAAGGTAAAGGCTGATGAGCAACTGCTCTGAACTTGAAAGAGAAGTGAGCAAGAACTTATACCTCTAATTAAAAGTACTCTGCAATCTAGAAGACATTCTTACATGGTAAGGGTGGATGCCAAAGGTTTTGGATCCTACTGTATCCTCTTAACATTTCCCAACTTCATCCCTTCCTCTCCACACCTCTGCTTGCATTCAATTCCCTTCTCTCCATCCCTACATCTTGTCCCTCTCCTTCCAGAGTATTTTTCAGCCTATGCCTTTTCAATAACAACTGTCCCCACCTTCCAGCAGCAAAACTCAGAGAAAAACAGGGTATCAATCACCAATCATCCTCTCTTCTGTCCTTGTTTAGCCACTGCCTTTGCCCAAAGAAACCTCTCTGCTCAGCATGGAAGCCTTGACAGGAGCCCTATCTTATGTGCATGCCAAGATTTCCCTCCTAGAGTTTGTGCTCTTAAGCTCAGGGCAGTCATTACACGTGTCTGTTCTAAAGTACTAGTAATCTACTACCCACTGCAAGAAGCCCTATCCACAACAGTCAGGAAAGCTGCTATGTATTTTGTAGTCACAAACAGTGAAAAGTCCTGATGGAATCTGCTGTAGCACAGCAAAGGCAAAGCCCACGGTTCACTGTGTTTCCTCACGCCCATCTGGCACACCCACCTCACACCTGTGAGGTTTACTGACATTTTCAGAGTTACAGAGTACTTCTGAAGGACATCTTGATTGTTCTGCATTTTGTTATCAATGAAGTTATACAGACACACATGAAACAAGAACAGCATTAAAAAGCAACCCTTTTTAAAAAAATATGTCCCTTTTGTAAAGAGTAAAAAATGCAGGAATCTCAAAGGGGAGAATTATTTCTTGAGTATCTGCACCTTCTCTGAATAGACTTCAGCTAGCTCTCTTTTCTTCTGCCGTCGCTGCCGTGAGAGAGAGGGTTCACTGACAGAACTATGAGGCTGCAAGTGGGAGGTAATTTTTTCCCGAGCATCTCCCAAAGCTCCATGACCGACGTCATCCTAATAAGTAAAAGCATTTTTTAAAAGTGTGGACATGCTATCTCTAGATTTATACATGCACACTTTAAGAAGTCAACAAAGGCCACTTTACTGTTCAGACTGCATCCACCTTAACATACCACATTTACAACCACAATAAACTCTTATTTAATAGACAGAAAAAATACCTGCGTACCAGCATATTTAAGCTACTAAACCTTCAAAAGAGAGACACTTGAATTACAACAGGAACAAATGGTGCTAGCAGCTTTTCAGTAGAATCCAAGCTCTACAATAGATAACGATTTCTCATTAGAAATATGTGTATGAAAAATCTCATTGCAGACCAAATTCAGTGAAAAGACAATCACCACCTACTAGCCCCCCATCCAAATCAGGGCCAACTCAAGATTAGCCAGGCCTACTTAGAACATAAAACAAAGAAATTACAAAACTATTCTTACCATTGCTCTTCTCAGGTGGAAAATTGTTGGTCCCTGTAAAAACAGAGCTTCCATCTGCTAGAGGCAAGCCTAAAACTACTTCACCATGTTGCTTTCGCAAACCTGAAGCAAAGGCTCCTAACTATTTAAGCTTATCTCAATAGTTTCATCAGCAGCATCCTGTTTTGTCAGAAAAACACAGGTGTAGCAGCTCTCTAAATTTTAAGAGCTGGCCATTAGTTAAATCTATTTTAAAGTCTATTTCAAGTAAGCATAAATGCATTACCAGGTCACCTCGCTTTTGGTCTTCTGATAAAGGCTGCAGGAGTTTCAAAGTATCACCACCTTCTTTAACATCAACAGGAGACTGCTTAGACTCAACATTCTCAGCTTTAAAAGCTTGATTTGCTCTTTGTTGTAGCCCATCTTCCTTAATTGATGGGATCCTGGATGTTATTTTAGAATTCCCTGGAACATTTAAATACTTTGCTTTATGATTCTCTGGCATATGCTCACTGTCACACTTCTCAGTTCTGTACTTCATCCTTTCAGATGGTAAGATATCAATATTCACATCACTAACTGTAGCTAAGGAGTCTCCCAGGTTGTTCAAATCATTTTTGCTTGGTTTTCTTTCCAACTCAACAGCTGGTTTCTCTGAGGGACAAAATTTGGTGGCTTTATATTTGACGACGCAATCTTCTTCATTCTAGAATTAAAATGAAAACAAAAATTGAACTACCTTTTGGGTATTAAGCACATATGAAAGAATACTCTAAGCACCTAAGGAAAATCATTAACATACCAGAGTACATAAACTGCAATGAAATTATAGTCAATTACAGATTAAGAGCCTCAAAAAAACTGCAGTCCACATTTTTAAAGAGATACAGACTGTATTTGCAAATTACCTGTTTCCAGCATTGGTTTATACAGATGCAGTACACCTACTTTTCATCAGGACCATGAAAGAAAAGTGGCTCCCTTGGCTGTTCCATAAGGAAGTAGCCAACAATTACAAACAGTTAAGATATCCTACACCATATACATTCAGTATTTCAGCATTGAAAGTTTAAACCCCAAACAGCAGACTCATTACAGAAAATAAGAAAACACACACAAGATTAACCATTACAAAAGATTTGTTCTAACCACTGGAAAGAATTCCAACAATAAACATTTTTTGGTTGTAACTATAATTAGTTTTTTCCAGTCAAAAACATATAGTGAAAAATTATCACCACTTGTCATCAAATATTTACCTCAAATACTCCATGAGTAATTCACATAGCGACCCACGAATTAAAAACCAGATGTTGTTTAGTTAACATCTTATAGTTAAGACATTGCAATTAATTTACTGATCCACAGCTGTTTTTTTACTTCCACTCTTGCCTAAACACAACCCCTTCCTGAATATGAATTTTACACATTGCTAGGAATCAGATCTATGTTATTAGGAATGCTCAAGGCACTTCTTATAAAACCGAGTTTTTCCTCTTGAAAAAGCAAGTAGGTTTTGCTTTGTTTTTTAAAAAAGAAAATACATAGATCTCACAATTTTGTATTTCCTGGCTGGCTCAAAGGAGTGCTTTTGGTGTGCAACATTCCCGCTGTGAGATTCAGTCTTTACTAAAACCACAGAACAAGGATCTTTAGGTTTAGAATTCACTGTTTTCTTCTGACTTTTGGCTGCTTTCCTGTAAAGACAATAAAAGTTGCTCGTTCAATCACCACCAACAAGACCTTAAAATTATACTTTATACCTTTTGATTATACTAATTAAAAAAAATCCACTCCACTAAGCATCTCACATACAGGCAGCATAAGATCCTGGGCTTTTTCTACAGACTGTGCACAATATACTTATTTTCATCTGTACAAAAGCTGCTTAAAAACCAAATTGAGGCTCTGCCAGCAACGTACACTTGTTCTGCATAGTATCAAAATCAGTCCTACCTGGAAGCAGTAAAATAACTGACTAAACCTGACAAAGAAAAATAGTTATATCTGTGAATATAAAAAGAAACTTGGTATTACAACTCTCAGCTGACAAATGGCCTCAAAGAACCATATGGAAACGTGTATTTCCTATTGCTTCCTTGGAAATAGTGCTGCTACTTTTTGTTAGTTTGTTTTGGATTATTTTAACTCTCTGAATAAGCTGTGCAATCCTAACCATTGCCCAGTTTTATACTGCATTTGCAGAAAAAAAAATAGTTTTCATTCTAATTCTCTCTTATTTCTCAAAAAATGTGAAGAAAATCATATGTTCATATGTTTTGTAACTGCCCATAACAGAACTAATTTTATCCTGCTACAAAAAATAGGAAAAGTTGTAAAGCAAAGACCAAGTAACATGAATATTTTGCACAGAATCACTCAAATGAAAATCTCTTACGCCTTTGTAGCTTCCAAAAACACAGAAATTTGGTGTTTGATATATGGCTGTCGTAGTATGCTTTTCACACTAGGTCTTTCCTCAGGTTTTTTACTGAGCATAGTTCGTATTATTTCTACCAGCTGTGGGCTGTAATCCTTTGGCATGGGTGGCAACTGTAAAAAGAAAGAGAAGTCTGATATTATTTTACTTAGCATATTTGTCAATAGGGGCCACTGCCAGATTATGCATGACAGTTACATTCAGCTATGTACAAAAAATAGTTAATATGCTGAAAGTTTCCTAAGTGCTTAACATCAAACAGAATATAGAAATTCTAAGTGTTTTGTCCAAGAACTGTTTGTAACTTTTTTATTAATATCAGCAGTTAAAGTTCTGTGAATAGGCTTAAAAATTTATATAAAATAAATCCATATTAAATCATTATATGCCAATGCAAGACAGATACTTAAATAAGCTAGTCTTACCTAGCAGGAAAATGGCATCACATGAATGAGATTTCATTTTTTGTACAATCTTTAAACCGGAAGTAAATTAAGAAAGCAAATAATCTCAGAACTTTGAAACTTAATCAATATACAAGTTACACAGAAGGGTAACAAGATATTCTACTGTTATCTACAAATGAGTAACTCCCTGGGTCTGATATTACATCATATATGACCATGAAATACCAATCTTACAACATACATGATGCATGTAACGTGCAAAATATTTTTAACTTCATGCAATATTTCTGGCTGGAAAAGATCAAATCCAAGCACCGTTTTTAAAAAAAAAAAAAAAAAGAAGTTTTTACCTTTCCTTCAATAATGCGATAAACCAAAGAGTTCATGTCTTTAGCATTAAAGGCATGTTTCAGTGTAGCCATTTCATAAACACAGCAACCTAATGCCCAAACATCGGACTGAAGAAAGGGAAAAAGAAAAAAAAAGTTTGGGGAACTTTTATTAATTGTAGAAGTTCTACCTCCTGACTTAGCCACCGGCTTTCAAAGAGGCCTTTAATGACAGTAAACCAAAGACCAAACTCCATTGCAAACTTTTGGCTTCAATCTCACATTTTTATTTTGATCAACTTTTCTTCCAAACATCACCAGATTTTTCTGAAAAGAGCACAGAAAGTTGCTGTTTGTAAGGTTTTTTTGTGTGTTTTCTTTGTAAGTACAATATCAGTTCTAACTTGCAAACAAAAATATTTTGATTTTCATTGGAAGAACAGTTTCCCCTCAGCTCTTGCTCATTGTAGACACTCATATTTATGGTGCATGTGATTTCCAGCAAGAACTGAACAGGTATATATAAGCATGTTTCCCTTATTTTGTTGTATTTTAAATTCACAGCAACACTGCTTATTTCTCTACTTCTTTTAATGCTGCTGTTACATCTAGTACAGATTTTTGAGTATAAAGCTTCTGCCTGCTGTATAATAAAATGCAGCTATCTAATATAGACTAATATTTTTGCTTGTGATAGATGCAGGCAGCCTGCTGAACACCTGGGCTGTGATAACTTATCACATGCTATGAATTCCAACTTACTGCACCAAACACAGTTCCAGAAACAAAGGTTCCTGCAAATCTCCCGTTTTTTTGTTTAGTTTCTGGGGACATTAGAAGAGTTGGAAGTAATAAGAAAATAAAACAACAGGTAAAGTTGTAATGTTTGCAGACAATCAAAGCTGTCTAAGAAAACAGCAACGACATTTGCATTAGTGTACTCTACCTTGTAGTTGTAGGGTTTGTTGGAAAAGAGTTCGGGGCTCATGTAGTACGGAGTGCCTATGAGAGTGCTGGCCATGTCATACTGGTTTTCCAACACCCTGGCTATTCCCAGGTCACCCACTTTGATTATATTTGTTCGTGTCAGAAAAACATTTTGAGTTTTAAGATCTCTGTGCAGAATGTGCTTTTCATGTAAATACTGGGAGGAAAAAAAAATGTAAATAGATTTAAGTAATTTGTAATCGGTTCTTCTACACCGAAAAATAAAACTACATTACAGAAGTCAAAGAGGGAAAATACAAATGCAGAAAGACACATACATCACTAGTGAAGTCAGGAGTGCCCCTGCTAAAGACCAATATAGGCATAGACCCAAAACTTGGCACTGCTTTAGTGAAATCTCCCTGTTTGGCTCTAACAAGCCAGCAGAAAAGAGGAAATAAAAATGTAGAGTTAAGACTCAGCCTCTAACCCACTTTCTGCTGCCTCCATTTCTTAACAATCATTTCTTAGTCTTAAGTATAAAATTTCAGTGGAAAATAAAATGTGAGCTTTGTGTAAATGGGGAAGAATATTAGTCTTATAATAAAGAACAGGCAGCATCATAGACTTGCAGTTGCCTATTGTGATTGGACATATGCAAGACAGAATTTTCTGTCCAATTTCTTACTTCTTAGTGTTAACATTTATAGCTGGTCTTTATTGCTACAACAATTGTCTTGAAAGTTCTATAACCTCCAATTACTACATTTCAACAGAGTGAGATAAGATTGATTAGAAATTATGAACTAGTAATCTAAATATACCATTAAAAAACCCAGCAAACCCACACAACTCAAAATGCTTTTGAAATAATCTTTTTTAAACCATATTTTGTAAATTTAATCTAACTTTCAAACAAGAGAAGTATTTCAGACTAGCATTACAAACACCCTGTCACCGTCTACTGTAATACAGAGGCGTATCATAGACATAAAATAGGATAGCAATTTCTTACCTAAAATAGTTAATTTGACTGCAATGACCTGTGAACATTTTTATTGTACTAATAACAATTTTGATGCTAAGTCAGTCAACCTTGAATTCAAAGTCTGCAGCATAACTGTGGGATTTTTAAATGCACAAAGAGCCAAATTAAATTTATATCTGAACGTGACGAAGTTATACTTTATTTTACCTGTAGTGCCATGGCAATCTGGACAAACCACTCCACCACCTGGTTCTCAGGCAAAAGTTTGCCCTTCTGCTCTTTAAGTTTGTGATACAGATCTCCTCCCTCGCAGAAGCCCATAACAATATACAAGAGGCCATCATCCCCCTGCCAGGACTCTCTGTAGGTGACTATGTTTGGGTGTTTCAACTGGGATAACAACTGTGCCTCTTGTTCTGCTGCTTTCCTCTCACGGCTGGAAGCATTTTTAAGGTTTAACTTTTTGATGACATACTGTAAAAGAAATTGCAAGGTTTATAATGAGAGATGAAAGTAACGATGCAGAAGCAGTAAGGAATTCCCCAAATGTAAAGGAAATGCAGCACCTGAAATTCCACACATTATTCTATATGCAGACTGCAATTTGTCCAGCAGTTATACATAATTTCTATCATTATGCTGTAAAAATGGAACCAGTGTGGCTATTCTGTTCATCTACCTGAATAAAACTCTGCAAAGGAGTTTTGTGATGTTTTTCTTTCTTTTGACTAATGTTCACATTTCTCTTCTTTTCTCTCACTTTCATTTTGAATGTTTGTCTATTATTTGTCTCTGAAGCCTGAAACAACTGTTTGTACATCACAGTTACTCTCGCAGCAGTAACCAACTCTCACAGGAGTTAACTAACAGGAAAATGGCATGACATGAATAAGTATTTTTTTGCACAATTTTTAAACCAGAAGCAAATTAAGTAAATCATCTCAGAATTTTGAAAGTTAATCAATGCACTAGTTACACAAAAGGGCAACAAGAAACTCTAGCAATATCTACAAAATAATAACTCCCTGGGTCTGGTATTACATCATATACCATGATGAACTACCAGTCTTACAACATACACAATGAAGTACAGAACACATAGCACTATGCCAAAGCCACAACAAAAATCCCAATTATCCTGCTACAGAAGAAAGTTTATAGAAGTTGGCAAAAGATGAGTCACAGTAAAATGCATCAAATATTTAAGATAAAATAATGACAAAAAAGGAAGGCTCTTGCCAACATTAACGATCAGCAGCATGACAGAGGCGAAATCCAAGGACCTGTATATGGTTGGAAGCCACCTCAATGCACTGTTTACTTTTAGGACGACAAGGTTAGCAACTCTTTGCGGATACTGGACTATGCCCTGTGGTGACCAGTCTGGAGGGAACAAGTGCTGCCATCGCTGCTGCCAAACCTGCATGTCACAGGGGTTCGCCTTTGTATTCCAGCCTCTTCCCTGCCCTCATCTGGACAGGATGCACACTCTGATCACTGCTGGGCACAAATGCTCCTCCCATCATCTCTGGCCAAATCCTGACCATAAGGCTTACATCCAAGTTTTCTGCAGTACTGCTCTGCAGATGTTCTCCATCCCCATTTCTTTATCCTCTTGCATTTTCTATCAAACACATGTGTTTTGGCCAGGCAAGACAAATTATCTCAATTTTCCAACAAAAAGGCAATGAAAAAAAAAAAGCTTGCACTTCAACTCTGGCATAACCAAAAGTTCACCAGGTTCTGCTGCAGTCAATCCAGCAAACTCAAACCCCATCTTCCTCCAGCAGAGTTGATCCCAGGGCAAGCCAACACTAGAAGCTGTTCTTTCCATCCTTCACTATCATTTTTATGTCCACCACACGTGTATGTCTTGAAGGGCAACCTTCTCTGCTTCATGCTAAAAAGAGCAGGCTGTATTTTTCTACCACCCAAAAGACTATCAAAGCTCAGTTTTCCTTCCCAAACAACGCATCACGCATTTAAAACAAAACAGTTTCATTTAAATGAAAAAAAAAATGGTAATTTGGGGGGGTTTAGTTGAAGGCTTTTTTGAGATTAAAAGGGGGAAAAAAGGGTCTTACACACATCTTTAATAAAAAGCAAGAGAGAGACAAGCCAAGCGAGGACAACAGGAAGACCTCGAGGGGCAGGCCCAGCTGATACGGCTGCAGTCACCCCTCGGCAGTAGGGCTGGGTCACGGCTGCCCCCCGACACCAGCCCACGGCTCCGGCTGTGCCCGGGGCTGTCCCAGGGCCACGCGTCAGGTCGCACCCCCCAGGCAGACCGAGGTCCCGCGGCACCCCCAGACCAGGCCACGGCCGCAGCCATAACCCCCGCGCCCAGCCCCTCGCTACCTGCTTGCTGTCCTGCTGGTGCCGCACCAGGCTCACCTCCCCGTAGCTGCCCTTCCCCACGGCGCGGAGGAAGCAGTAGGAAGCCAGGAGCATCCTCCCGCCGCCCGGGCCCGGTCAGTGCCCGGAGGCCAGCACCTCCGGCACCCTCCCGCCCGGCAGTGCGGCCGCCGCTGCCATAGAGATCCGCAGGGTTCGCCGCTGCCATAGAGCTGACGCCGGTGCGGCGCGCAGAGCGGGCCGCCGCACGTCCGCGGCGCTGCGGCGGCCATCTTGGAAGCGGGTGGGGTGGCCATATTGAGAGCGGGCAGGGGGCTTGAACGAGGTGCGAGGCCGGCGGCAAGCGGGCGCAGCGATTCTGGCTTTTGCTCTTGTGACAGCCCGAGGAGCAAAGCCATCCCCTCAAAAACTGTGCCTGACGAGGGTCCTTGGCGTGCTGCTTCATGAGACCCGTGTGCTGAACACATGGGAAAGGTGAGGACAAGGACACGGTGACAGCCACAACGGCCCCAGCACCCTGCCCTGCGTCCTGGGGTGGCCGGGGAGACCTGGCGAACCACAGGTGCTCCACAGAGCCATCCACTCACCTTTAGATGGAGCACAGGACTGGTTTAAAAAGCTCCAGATTGGTTTAAAATGGGCTCCTGGACCCATCCTCATTGATTGTCACCTGGCTGGGCATCTCACAAAGCTGACTGCAGGAAAAACAGAAAATACCACAAATTCTGTAAACTTGAATGTCTTATTATCACTGAGCATTTAACTCCCAGTCCTTAAAGTCTATTTCATGAAGTGGAGGAGATGAAAGCAGCTAAAAAGATTGAGATAGAATGAACACTGTCAGGATAACAAGAGAAAATGGGCCTTGCAGCAGGAGGCTGAATGGGTATTGACTGTGCAAGATGCAAGACTGGGAGCTTTGCACTTGGGTTTCAGCCATGAAGATGAATAGGAAAGCAACTAATACGAAGTTTCTGAACTAGTCAGGACATGTGCCTAAATCAGAAACCAGAGTGATATGCAGGATTACAGAATGTAGTTTTCAAAGAGGAGCATAAATGGGTTTAAAAGACTGCAAGCTCTGTTATAGCTGCAATAAATTTGAGCCAAGGACAGCCTTTAAGAAGGTATCAGAAAGATGATGGTTTTCATCTGGAAAAGAGCTGAGTCTGGAGCAGAGATCAATCTCAGTTGCCTACACAGAAATGGCTGTTGAATTTGTTTCTGGAAATATTACATAGAAGACTCATTGCTGAAATATTCTGTAAATTCTGTAGCAGTATTCTGCAGATGATGCAAATCAGTATTTGATTTTTCCCAAATACCTAATATTTAGTCCCACTTTTCACATTGGGTTATTTATTAACACTCAGTAAACAAAGCATTATATATTCATGTATATCGTTCAGACTGGAACCTTGCTTTTTTCCAAAATGGAAAACCATCTGTTGCTTTGTATTTTATTATGGATTCCTGCCTTTGCATCATCAGACTTTTTGGTAACACATGTCAGAAACATCAAGGTAAGTAATCAACCATTTATGGAGCTTCCATTCTTCGTAGATTAGATTCCTTTATTAACATTTATCAGAGAGTTCAGATAGTGCTGCCACCAGAAGCTTTGTGTTATCTGTTACCAGAGAACTTGTATTCTCACTTGAACACAAGATCAGACTTGGGACTCTTGGGACTAGTTTAACTCTAATCAGCCTCACTTTTGAATCAGCTCTGAAGAATCTCTCCTAGCACTCTTTTTAAAAGCATCACTTTCCTCTATTTTCCCTGTCATTACCACATAATGGTAAAACACTTTAGTAGTCTTATATTTAAATGTGTAAAACAATCAGTGCTGCCAGGGAACTGATTTTAGCACCTCTAAAGTGATACAAAATACCAGTGAGAAGTTGCCTCCAAGAAGCAGAAAGCAGATGTAGTATGGCATCCAGATAAATGTGTTCCGTATCCAAATGACATGGTAGGATTCTTCTCAAAAGATTTGCATGTTAACATAACATGAAATCTATCTCTGTCCCTCAAAGGGGCCATTCTGGTTTTGTCTGGATCTCTGAGTAAGGCAGTGTTTCCTCATGTTCTACATAATTTTCTTCAGTTGGATTGCCAGCCACTACTCCTCAGCTCAATAAATTATCTTCCTCTCTCTCAGGAGTTACATACTGAGAGACAAGTTACAGAGGGCAAATCTCTCTAGGGAGCATTGTAGGTTAGTGGGTGGAACTGGCCAAAGCAATTTGGAGTCAATTTCTGTTGATTAGGTTATGGATTTTGCTGCAGCTTTTTCTTTGAAAATCAAGATAATAACATATCTACCTTTTAAAAATCAGCTTGAGATTTACTGCTGCAAATTGGAGATGCCATGGATTCTTATTATTTAGCTATTATGTAGCCTGGATATAACGTAGCTTTTTTTCCTCTTGATTACCATACTGCCTGTTGTTCTCTGTACGTCTTGCAATGCTAAAGCCTTTCTAAATGGAAAATGGCTAAAGCTCTGTGCAGTGTTCCATCCATACATGCTGAACACCACAGAAAAGTAATTTGATTCTCCCAGTTTTAGTACATACTTAATGCAAATGTGGTTTGATTGGAACAGAAGAGAATGCTATGTAGTGTGAAGGTCTCGGTCCCCATCCCTGTCCTAGCTCCTGTGAGCAAGCAGTATGCCAGTGAGGAGTGATGAAGCACAGCTGGAAGTCTCTCTGGTCGATGACCTTTAAGCTGTCAAAGCTACTTTTAAAGCTATGGGCAGATAAACAGACCCAGTTCTGCTGAAAATTGAGAAAAAATCCAAATCACTATGTGCACTTGTACACCTCATTCCTATGCATGCAGCTACTAGGGGTGGAAAAGATTTTTCTAGGTTAAAAACTACCCATAGTTCTACTTATTCAAGGCATTCAAAGCACGGGTGTTGGTGATACAGCTCTCCTTTTATGGCCCTCTCATTTTGGCAGCAGCGAGACTCCTGCTATCTCATAAGGAAGTTCAGTTCTCAGCTTAGCTGCATTATGGTCTCTTCTCTGTGATAGTCAATGCACATCACTTGAGATGATGAAATCTTTAATGTTGCTGTAGATTTGGAAACAATTCGGAAATAATAAAATCATGCCCTATTTTTCTTATGTAATGCTTAGCGCTATGTACAAATACCTTGTTCAGTGTTGTGAATTCCTGGAGGTCATTTCAAGTTAACTGCACAGTCTTTGCTGAATCTTTTAGTCATGCTGTGTTTTAGTTTCCCAAGCTGTTAAATCAGGGCTTCTTTTAGCAAGCACTGTAACAGGAGCCCTTTCCCCTCCATTCTCTTGAGTTCAAATTTCTTTTTTTCTCTGCTCTTCCTCTCAAATTTCTGTATATTTTTTGCACCTATACCCTTTGCTGTTGTCATAACAAAACAGTATTAAACAAAAGCAGAATTTGTTACTGTTATACAACTGATTTTTTTTCTAAAAACTGGTGCAAATGGCAAATATGTTGAAATACTATTGAAATATTTTATGAAATAACCATAATTAAGCAAGATAAAGGATATAAAAATCTCAGTTTGGTCTAGAATTGCATAACATTTTTTTAATGGGACACTATCACTTTCTGCCCACATAGCTTAAAGTGACCTTGATGTCAGTGAGGTCTCTAGCTACAGCCAAGTGAATCATTAAGAATAAAAAAAAACCCGTCACAGAATCACAGAGTCACCTAATCCACTCCCCTGTGCAAATCAGTGTCAGCTAGAACAAGTAGCCCAGGACAATGTCCAGCAGGGTTTGAGTATCTCTGTTGGAGACCAGCCCAAGTACAAAGTGACTGATACCTTCCACTGAAAGATTTTTCTGTATTTTCTTTTCCTATGAGAATGGCAGAGTAGCCCCCCAAACATATGCAGACTCTGAACAGAACTCTTTCAAAACTACTGTAGAACCCCGACAAAGAATATGCACAACAGCAATTATGTAAAGATTAAATGCAGGTAAAATATCTTTTAATTTAGAAGGTTGTAGTCAGAAATTCAGAATTTGTAACTGTAATTTTTGTTGTTTTCTGTATTCTTAAACTACTTGGTAATTCCACTCTGAGGAAAAGTTTGTACCAAACAAACTGATGTTTCAGTGACTTCCAGCCTTTCATTTTCTAAAGTCCATGCCTCATTTTGTGTTTTGTAAGGTGAAATGATTAGTCATAATGACAGTATAGATATAGAAAAGATAATTTCCATTTTGGAAAGGACAGATTTGAATTGGTGAATACTTTACACAGGCATTAAAAAAAGCCCGCAGAGGCTTGTGAAACAGGAGAGACATACACACAAAAATCACCTGTATGGCAACAACAGTCTCAAAGATGAACCTAGAGAACTGTATACAGGCTTTTTGGCCAGACTCTTACAGAAGTTCAGAAGCCTCCCCATCAAAACCTTACATTACCATAGATTTAATAAAACGTCTTGGAAAAAACCTCCAGAATAAACAAAAAATAACCCTCTGTGTCTCAGTTTCCAACTTGTAAACTGTGAAAGGTAACAAAAGCCTTAAATATACCCAAGATGTGTACCTGACTTCATTGTGTCTTTGCCCCTCCGTGTGGTGGAGCAGGTAAACACTTGCACAAAATGTGACCCATGAGGCTCCTAGAGCCAGAAGAGATAAGGCATTTGCAGCCAAGCTTACGGGAATTGGGTTACACAATTTATTGCTGTTATTTTAACATGATTTGGTAAATATGTTTGAAGCCTGTTCTCTCTCTCTCAAAAGAGAGTACATAGTATTTTTGTAGAGCTTCTGATATTTGCACCTACTCTGGGAGCAAATATACAAAACCAAAGTTCTAGCAGCTCCTTTTTCTCCTCCATGAAGGCTTTCATAGTGACCACCTCTCCTCTCTGTAAGCCTGCTGAATTACCAACCTACCTATTTATTTTAGAATGACAGGCTGTTGGGGTGAAATGGGAAAAATTCATGAGTAAATCTGAAAGAGTGTAAGGATGGGCCTGCCTGATAGTTTGGAAGTTTCTATGACTGGAAAAAAAATGTGCAAACTGCTTTTTTATGCTTTCACACAAACCCCTTTTTTCTTCCGAAGGAGATTAGTTTGAAAAAACCAAATATATACCACAGGAACCAGAAGCAGGAATTCTCAACAAAAAGGTACCACCCTCAGGACAAGTTACTCTGTTTTTACTTTGATGTCACCACACAGCTCAACTATACTCAGAAATCCGTATTGAGCAGATTTTAGTGTGTTCTTTCGCCTGAACAACATTTAAATATAAATGGCACTGATCATTCAAGCCTCTTCCACTCTCACTCTTCCCTCAACTCTCAGGCTGTTTGTTACTGTTTTTCAGCTGGAAGAAGATAACTTCTTCTTATATCACTTGAGCGAAATACTAAGTCAGCAACATTCAAGTTTAACTTATCTTTTAAATTCACTGTATTTAAGACACTAACATCAAACGAGAACCAAAAGATTCATCAAAACTGGGAATGCTATAAGCAAAATAATTATACCTACCTCTGATGCCTTGCTTGCTCTTCCCTCAAATTTAATTCAGTTTACTAATGAGGACCTTTCTTAAGCCTCCTTCTCCTGGACAGCTTCTTTTGACTTGGAAGCAGAAGGCAGCTACATAGGTGCTGAGAGATTTGTTTCTAAATGCAGCTTTCCTACCTTAGTCATAATTTTTTCTTTATTTTTTCTCTTTACAGAAGCGAAATGCTGATAATGACTTGGTGAGTAAGCATTCTTAATGCATTCACAACATGTTTCTGTGAGTCCAGTCTGGGCAAATGGATATTTCTCAGAGTGTGATATGTGGGGAGTAGCCCAGAGTTGCTTGTTTTAGGCAGTAGGAGTAATTAAACAGCTCCTTTCCAAACTCTGATGGGAACTCTTGGACAAGGAAAAAGAATGAACAAATTCTTTTTAACCTTGTTGTATTTGAATAAATAGCAAAGTTACTTGGTCATCTCTGTATCTCTAATGGACATCCATTCTATGTTGGTTTTTGTTTTATTTTATGTTGTTATTTCTAAGGAGAGCAAGAGACCTCATCTCTGAGGCTGAGTCCACTTGGCACTTGGACTCCAATTAGGCAATGCTTAAATGCTTTAATTGTTTGGGGATCTTCTTAATTAACCAGGCAAAGATCAGACTTACTATAAAAACTCCAACCGTCTTTCCACTGCTACTTTTGCTGCAAGAGGCAGACCTTGTTGTGGTAGAGTTGCCTACAGAGTCACGTCTATTGTTACCTATGCTTTCCTATAGTCTACAGCAACCTTATACGTGACCATTCAAAGAAAATAAATATTGCCCTACCCATTTTCTTGTTTAAAAAAGAATAAGCTCCAGTTGTGAGGAACTTGAGAATAGCATAACATGGGATTTGGAGCCAGCTGGAATTGTTTAGGTCTATTTTTAAACAAGATAACTACCTATATCCCTGCTCTAGGAGTCATCCACTCAGCTGATAATTACAGTCACTAATAGAGTAGACAGCAGTAAGTTGTGGAGCTCTTTGACTGACCATAAACAAAAGCCACAGCCTCAGTTGAGGAAAAAACCCCCAATTCTTATAATGCTGTGGTGGTAATGTTTTGTTAAAGTTAATGAGTTACAGTTCATGGAATAGCACCATGAGGGCAGTGTGATAGATGTCCAAGGAAACAGCCATGCTCCAGTTCTTATGATTAGGTATTTCCTTGCTTGCTTGGAGTGACAGAATGTCCTGCCATGATTTCTTTTTAAAATTGTGATTTTGGCTGGTTAACACAGACATCAGTGTAACATCTAGCTCTTGTTTGCCTTTTTCTTTTTTTCATTTTTCAATCTACAGGCTGTCAATGGGATAGAAATCTATAGCATGAAAATTGATAGTAAAATAACTTCCCGATTTGCCCACAATGTCATCACCAGTCGAGCTGTCAATCATGGAAACATGCACAAAGAAGTCGTCTTTGATGTTGAACTGCCTAAGACAGCCTTCATTACCAACTTCAGCATGTGTGTAATCTTTACAGAATTGTTAGAGATTACTAAAAATCAGGGCAAATGCAACTGGGAGGAATTGAACCCAAATGTTCGTTTTTACTTTGCTATTTGATAATTTCTAAATGCCTGCTGGGTAATTTTCTGGTACTATTAACTTAACATGCAAGATACTTGGAGAAAGGCAAACATTGGTACATCTATAGAAAAGATGACTAATTATCAATTATTTCTATTCATCATCATGGACCTTAGGGAATGAGGGTTCTTCTTTGGAGTTCCATTCACCTTTTCAGAAATACCACTTACTTAATCTGGTGTTATCAAGCCAGAAAAGTTCCATAAATTAAGCTATAATGCCATTAGGGAAATTAAGTAATCTCTTCATTTAAAAATCATATTTGAATGAAAGTCAGGAAATAGAGATGATTATTCCATTACATTTGTACCTTTACTTCAAATAATATGCAATTCTCACAGCATTCTGAGGTTTGATTCAGTTTAACCATGTCCATCTCTGCTTATCACACTATGCCTGTTATATTTTCAGTGAAAAGAAACAAATAGTAGCTTTTAGGGCACAACTACTTTTAGTGCATGCAAGAGCTTTTATGATAGGATGAGATGAATCCCCTTTGAGAAATGCCTGTTTAATGGGTTAGGGAGTCTAAGGATGAAACATTCAGCTATAGCTAGCTGCATTTGGACAGCTGAGTCTCATCCAGAGGGCTGGATTGCCATTAGATGGGTTGAGATGGTCAAGCTGATGAAGTGTAGAAATACAGCAGGTGTAAGTAGTGTTGCTGTCAGCCCAGTTTTGATCTAATTAGTTTTCAAAGTAAAAATTGGTTTAGATTCTTTTAAGTTACTGAGCACAGAGCTCTTCATCCCAGCTATATTTACTGAGAAGACTAGCTTCAGTGAAAGTGCTCAAACCTTGGCAATATCAGATTCCTGAAAGTGGTTTTTAGCAAATCAATCAATAAACAGAGATTTACCTGTAGTAACTTTTCATGTATCAATGCAAACCATTCAGCTAAACCAGGACTTTTTCATCTGCAGGACCATTGATGGTGTCACTTATCCTGGAACTATAAAGGAAAAAGAAGCTGCAAAACAGCAATATGAGAAGGCTATTTCTAAGGGCCACACCGCTGGCCTTGTCAAGTAAGAACGAGGTCTTGTGTGGCTTCCACACCATCATCCCATAGCAAGTTGAGATTGGAAATAATTTATTCTGGCCTATTTCTGAAGTTTGTTCTTTGGTCCTGTAAAAAGCAATCATTAAGTTAGAGTTGTTGTAGCATAAATTATGGAAAGGAAACACAACTTCTGACTATGCAGGCAGTATCTGCAATTGTGGAAAGACTGTTTCTGCAAATTTCACTGACTTTGTAGGACCTATTCCTGGGATTAAGCTCACTGGGAAACTTGAATAAATTCTACGGTTTGAGTATGATTTTAGCAATAGATCAAAGTTCCCTTCATTGTTTTACTCCATTTTGAAAATCATACTCTACCAACCCAAACAATAAATATTGTGAAAGAGAATAAAGAGATTATTTTTCTTACCCACTTAAATACAGAGCTTCAGGAAGAAAAACGGAAAAATTCACTGTCTCAGTCAACATTGCAGCAGCCAGTAAAGTCACCTTTGAACTCACATATGAGGAACTGCTGAAGCGACAGTTTGGAAAATATGAGATGTTCATTAAAGTAAAACCAAAGCAGCTTGTCAAAGATTTTGAGGTAAATGGCAAGCTGTATCAAATTAAGCTGTAACTTAAGAGATTATTAAATTCTGTACATCTGTTGAAAGTGGAGCAACATGCTCATTCCCATGAGGTAAGACTCCCACAGGTGAGCTAAAGGCCCATGGTCATATTGCTAGTGAATCATGTGGGGAGTTCACACCAGTATGCTTTAGTGCAGGTTTTTGTTTGTAAGCCTGAAAAATGGCTCAGCTCCTAAGCCTCCAAAAAAATGATCCATGGAAACCTGAAAAATCCGTTACGATGCATTGGGGTAAAATAGAAGACTTTTAATAAACGACTTCAAGGCATAAATTACACCTTTCTCACACCACCGTGAAGCCACGTCATCTCAAGTTACAGTGGCACATATATCACGTTCTAGAATGCTGCAGCTTTTGTGTGCTACAACTTGTCTTTGATCACTCCTGTCTGCCTTGCTAAAACCCAGCTCTAAGGGAAAATCTTTCTCCAGAAAATGTTATGTAAAAATCATTACAAAACTCTGCCTCTGTAAGAGTTTACACAGCATTATTTTAAACATGCTATAATAGAAGGCATACTGAAATATAGGTCAAAGTTGAGCACAACTCACAGCTAAGGGCTGGGTTATATTTTTGAAGGACTTGAGTATTTACTGATATTTTATGAAATTCCAGTATGTAGCTTTCAAACAAGTTGTATTTCTGTTAAGGTTTATGTGTTTCTAGCTTTGCTTTTAACTTCTACATATAAAAAGGCCTGTTTAGCTGATGGTGTGTCCATACAAGTGGGGATTTCCACTGCCATGATGAATTACAAAAGTAAATTTTTTCTTTTACAAAAATCCCTCTTTCACATCTGTAGTTGCCTGCTGATCCTCCTGTAAATGGCTAAGTTGATAAGTTATGGGGTAATCAATGACATTGAATTTTCAATTAATATTTCAGATTGAAGTAAATATCTTTGAGCCCCAGGGTATCACTGAGTTGGAAGCGGAAGGAACATTCATCACCAATGATCTACAAAATGTAATTAAAAAAACTTTTTCAGGGAAAAAGGTACAGTGAGTACTGCAATCCATTATTTATTATGGTTATAATTATGAAATAATGATGCCAGTGCTAGTAATGGAAGGGAGAGAGAAAAAAATTAGAGAAAATGCAGTAAAGGCTTGTCTTTGCAAGTGAGTTCTGACTTCCAAGCTAGGAAGTTGAAGGCTGTCTCCATGCAGTTGAAAAGCCATGTAGCTGTTAGCATGGTGCTGTACCCAAATGAGTGGGCCTTGTCCCACTGCAGGAGTTAGAAACCTGGATACTGATAAGGCCATTTTTTATGGATGAACTGAGTTAGTAGCAAGTAGTTTTCTCACGTATGGAATTGGTAGAATTCCTAAGACATAGACTTCCCAACAGCCTTGTAAAAGTCTGTCATTCACAGGGGAGGACTGAATCAAGGAAGATGGGGAAGTAAACATGTAAAGAAAGTTCTAGATAGCCTCCACATATCAGGTATCTGTCGAGCAACACATAATTACATATGGATAGAAACTAATACCTAACCTGATAAAACTGGTTATTCTCATGTCTCTGAAATATAAATATACTAGTTTTACAAAAAGGCAAACTTCTTTATGTTCTGTAAAAAATTTTCAGCTGTTAAGGTTCGGATCTAATGAAGGCTTTTCTTCCCAGGGGCATATCTCTTTCAAACCAACTCTTGTTCAGCAGCGAACCTGTGCAAATTGCTCACAGTCTGTTTTGGATGGGGATTTTACTGTGAAGTATGATGTGAAGAGAACAACTCCCGATAATCTGCAGGTAAATCTGACAACTGGAAATTTTGAACTGTTGAACAGCTTAGCTTGCATAGTAAAAGTCAGGGAGCAGCAAGGGTCAGCTGTTCCCAAAAGGAGCTGAGTGTGACAACACAGTTGACAGTACAGAGGCTTCACCAGTCATGAGCCCACTCCCCACAGTACCTGAGCAAGGCAGACCCAGACATGGTCATCAAATTCAGCTGAGAATCCAGGTCATCAGACAAGTTGTGGTGATGAGGCAGGCTGAGATCAAGTTGAGAAGTCAGTCTGCAGGGTGGGATCCAAATCTGTAGAGTCCATGGACAGGAGCAGGCTGTGGCTGTGACACAGCTGGAGACAGGTATTCTTACAGTGTGACTCAGGCAGGGACTAAAGGCCCAGGCTTACACTTACATGAAGCTGCTGGGCCCATGGACAAAGGTGAGACTGGTCAGGGATGTTAAAGACTCTTCAGGGGCTAGACACTAGATGAAAGTATTTTTTTCTTTATCCATTTCATCCTTATAATATACAAAAGTGACTTTGGGTTTGGATTTATTTTTTTTTACGTTTTGTTTTTCAGATTGTCAATGGCTACTTTGTACATTTCTTTGCACCAACAAATCTTCCAAAGTTGCCCAAGAACATTATTTTTGTAATAGATATTAGTGGCTCAATGGCTGGAAGAGAAATAGCACAGGTAAGTTATTACATTACTTATAGAGACCTGTGAAAGAGCCTCTGTTGTGATGGAAGGGATATGGTGGTTTACAGTGCATATGTGCTGCTTAAGCTACACTAAGTGATTTTTACTGTGACCTCTCTAATGCTCAGTACCATAAGTATTTAAGTACTAAGTGCTTAAGTACTTAAGCATTACTGTGGAACAAAACTCTACACATTTAGACTGTATTTACTTAATTATGAATGTTATTAGTTCAAAACTCCCAATATCAGCATTTCCAGAGAGCTCTGTTGTGTGTACTGGACAGTTTCGAAATATCCACGCTTGCTTGTGTATGAGCTTCTCCACCAACCTGTTGCTACCCATTTCCCATCACTTTCAACTTGCCCTGTCAGCTTACCTCAGTGTAAGCAACGATCCATGATGTGAGACCTGATTTTCTTCTCTGCTACCACAGTTTACCAGATGTAATTGCAACCAGCTGACTTGTCTAGAGTTACTCTGAAATAGACACAGGGACTAGCAAAGGCAGAAAAAGCTCAGAATTTGTGTGTGACATACTGCATAACAGTTAAAAATGCCCAAATGTTAAAAAGTTTTTAAAAATGCTGAGAAATTAATAGCGCAATATCTGTAAGCACATATTTAGCAGTGTTGAACCAAGCATTTAAATCTCTTATAGACAAGAGAAGCACTTCTAAAAATCTTAGATGACATTAAAGAAGATGACTTCTTCAATTTCATACTATTTGGTAGTGGAGTACACACCTGGAAAGAAACATTAATCAAGGCCACTCCTGAGAATTTGAATGAAGCAAGGAAGTTTGTTCGGGGCATTGACACTCAAGGCAGTAAGTACTTTACTGGAGTTGCCTTAGGTCAACTGGAGTTGCTTAGGTGTAAGCTAATTGATCAGTCTCTGAACACAATGCTACAGTGTTTTTAGTTTGATTTATTTTTGTTACTGATGGTACACTCCTAAAGTTGAAATTTATTCAGAACATGACATGTATTTTTCCTTATGTTTCCAAAGTCCAGGTACATTTCTATCTAAACATTCTCCTGCTTACAAACCCAAATCTTTCATTTTCATACTGTAATGAGATCTTGTCAGATTCCAGTGAAAAATGGGCCTTTATTTGACTGTCTGTGCTGAAACCTAATTTCTATGTCTACCTTGCAGTGACAAATTTATATGGTGGTATAATGAGGGGAATTGAAATGCTGAATGCTGCTCATGAAGGAAACATTGTGCACAAGAGAAGCGCTTCTATAATTATCATGTTAACAGATGGCCAACCAAACGTAGGTAAGTTTGCATTGGATGGAATAAAGAGAGTGAATTAACTAACAAAAAAATGCTGTTAAAATTGGCCTCTATCTTTGACTTCTGGATGTTTTCATTATTTACATGCTACTATACCAGCATTATACTACTAAAACAAGTTTTTGATAATGCCTCCCAAGAAATCTGAACATGGCTAGCCACATTTCATTTTGTGATAATTTTTTCTATTTATGAAGAAAACTCAAACTTTTTCTGGTTTGATGCAGGTATATCAGATCCTCAGGAGATTCAGACACATGTAAAAAAAGCCGCTGAAGGAAGATACCCTTTATACAATCTTGGTTTTGGCTATGGTGTTGACTACAACTTCTTGGAGAAAATGGCACTAGAGAATAAAGGATTGGCCCGTCGGATTTATCCTGACTCTGATGCAGCTTTACAGCTTCAGGTACTGTAATCACCACTTAAATTAGTTATGAGGTACATTAATTCTGATAACTATACACACACTCCTATTTTGAAGTAATCAAAATCCCAAAGTGTAATCTGGTACTCCAGAGTATGCTGTAGTCAGAATATTAGTTGCAGTTCATTTTCCCTTTCCTTTATATATGCAGAAAGTGGGAGGACAGTAAACGTGAGATACTGTGGGCTATGGAAGAGGCACAGGGCAACACAAGTCCTGGTTCTGAAGGACGCTTTGGCATGCAGCAAAATTGCTGCTGTCATATCTCCCATACCTCACAGATTGTATAGTTAATGTCATGTCAAGGGAAGAGAAAAATGACAGAGCATAAAGACTGTAGGTATTCTGTCTGCAAGCAGCTGTATCTTACCATATTTCTGAAGGATTTCATAGTCGTATAAGACATGAGAGTAGGTGTAGGCAGTACAGAGTTGACCTTTTTTTTTTACTTCTCACATTCCAATAGCAGCCATTCAAAAAATGTACCAAAGAATTTAGATACTGATTTCACTGCAAGCTCCGCCAAAATCATAAGCTTTGGCTTATGTTGTCACTTCAGTCTCTTCAGGCAGTAGATCTAGAAACTTATTTCTATCAAACATGGGGAAGCTATGGATCCCTCTTGATTAACACTGATGAAACTTATCATCCACAGCATGTTGTCCTCAGATATTTTTCTTCTCTTAGTGAGACTGAAGAGTTTGTATGCCCTTTATGTTCCATTATTTTTAGATCTTTAGGCCTTGTACTCTGAGATTTAACTGAATATTTAAATATTTCTTCTAGTTTTCATTGCTGAAATAGCAGGGTGTTTCTGGGTACAGACCTACTTATGAATAATAATAATAAAAATTAACTATCATTGTTTTGTTTGTTTGTTTGCTTATCCTATAGGGGTTTTATGATGAGGTGTCAAATCCCATTCTCACAGATCTGGAGTTAAACTACCCAGAAAATGAAATAGCAGACCTAACTAAAAACAGTTTTAAGCATTTCTATGATGGGTCTGAGATCGTGGTGGCTGGGCGCTTTATAGACAACAACCAAAACAGTTTGACTGTAGATGTGACAGGTGAAGGCGTAAGTATGGATTTCTTGTGACTCAAGTAAGGTACACAAAATATCTGAATGCTCAAAGCTGGCAATACTGAAAATATTTAAAATATTTACTGGTATTTCTATACCTCAGTGACAGGGTGTGTCACTGTGTATGCGTCAAACTAAATGCGCTGAAGTCATTGCTTTTAAAACTGCAAGTTACTTGCCTAACTCAGGTATTCTAGGGTCAGTCTGGGACAACTGGGACGGGATTAGCATTGCTAACAGGTATTTTATTTTTAAGTTTAGTCTCTAAATACCATACCTGGTTCTTTCAGGAGCCAAATGTTCAGTGTTCACAGACACTAGTCTTCACTGGGTGAAGAAAACTGATGGATAAGACAGCTGAATAGTTGAAATACCTTCCTCTTAAAAGTCTACTTCTAATAAGAACCAAGTGATCTAAATACCTCTCCAGATATGGATTCTTTAAAAATATTTGCCCCAATATTCAAGAAACACAACACAAATATATTATAGATCATATTATCACAGATACTGTGAGCTGCATATATACCCCATGCACTGTGCTGTATTAAATATATTATATGCAATTAGGTATATTTCAAATACAAATAGTGTGTTATTAATAAATTAGCCAGCATATCTGCTTCAGCATGTTCCTGTATGAAATAGGTGTCATAATCAAAGTTCTTTAAATCTTGAGTAGCCAAATTCTAAGGATCAAATATGCCATATGAATTTGGAAACTGCATTATATCCTATAGCATACACTACTAACCTTCACAGAAACAATGAAACAAAGATCCTGATACAACATTGACAATTTCCTGGGCAAGTGCTGTGTAGGACCAGACTTTTTTTCAGTTTAATTACGATTTTTCAGATGTGAGGATCTTGACTTTGGGAGGTTCTGGAAGTGCCTGGCTACTTATGATACAGAGAACTTTCCTTATTCCTAACAGGCTTATGATGCTCTGTCATATACTACACAACAAGATGCTGAGGAAACAGCTAAAGCTTTCCAAGAACAAGAATACATATTTGGAGAGTACATTGAAAGACTCTGGGCTTATCTCACCATTGAACAACTCCTGGAAAAACGGTAATTATGTCTAGAATAGCATCTTAACTATGAATCCCTTAAGCCATCTGACTGATGCAACTTCTAGGGCATGAAGCTGAAGTTCGCATCACACTGAGATGCCAATGAGAAAGCATAAGAAACAGTAAGGAAAATCTCCCAACCTGTTCTCCTCCCTAACCTCAATATTCCTGTTTCTGGTTGCAAATTAAACAATTTAAAATCATTGCAAATATAAAGCACAGCTTTGCTTTTTTCTTGGATGGCTAGTGGAATCAGAAGTGGTCTTAGACTTTAACAAATATTCCTTATTGATAAATGAGCTGCAGAGAAATGACTTTGCTTCAATATTTAATAGAGACTTCAGCGAGTAATTTAGCAATCGTTGATGCTAGGAGGCTCTACTTGTGTTCAGTATTGCAGCTACAGGAGAGGAAAAGGAGAATCTTACAGCTGAAGCCCTGGATCTTTCACTAAAGTACAAGTTTGTAACACCACTGACATCCATGGTGGTCACAAAGCCAGAAGACTATGACAATCAAGATGGGATTGCTGATAAACCCACTGAAGGTATAGACACTATAACAATATCACAATTTTATCTCATTTGAGAAGTGTTCCTTTGATGCTCCCCTAAAGAAAGGCTTTTGTGTGGGAAATTTTAAAAGTGTCTGAAAAATTTACTTTCCAAGCCTTGCACATGTATGGTTTATGCAAAATTACTTTTCATTGTAAAGCTTTTTTCCATGAAACCATTCTTCATTACTAAATCATACAGGCAAAATACTATAAATTCAAAATAAGTGTCTTTTAAGATAAATATGTAAAATATGTAAAAAGCATTTCTAATCTATTAATCCAGCTATGTTCCGGTTAGTTCACATCACTTTCTTCTTTATTTTTCTACATACTTCAGCTTAGGGCTAGATGTAATAGCATCTTTCTGCATGAAGGGGAAAATTTGCATAAGATGTTCCTTGTGCCCGACATAACAAGTTGTAAAAAGATAAAGATTACATCTGTCAAATACAGTATTCATATATATTGCAGAAAGAGAAGCAATTAGATTGAAAGTGCACAATTTGTTCTCAGCTCCTCTGGTACTTTGGCTAATTCTGAACTCCTTGCTCAGTAGAACAGTGTGCTTTCATACAGCTCAGCCTCTTTTGTTAACCTTCCTCAAGCAAACTGCCTGTTCCTCTTCAGCAAAGTGAGGCAAAGGCTGTCTGCTCAGCACACCCCAGAGCCACCCTGCCCTCATCTAGTTGTGTTGTTCAGGCCATCCTCATCTCACATTCAGCAGCTCTGACAAACCTCTTGGGAGGCTTTTCAGTCTCTTCTATTAGCATCCAGTATTTTTTCCTCAAACTTTTGCTTAGCACCCCTAATAGTTCCTCCCAGGCTCAGTGTGGGCTCTCTACTGGCTTCTAGGTGAAAAACTTTCTCAATTCCTGAATCTGGCATAACTTAAGGCATTTTAACATAGCAGGGGTGCTTACTGGATGTTAGTGGGTTTTTCTTTGAACTGCAGTAAGTCCTGAAACCAATTAATTGCTTAATGCCCTTCAATTCTAAGTCTTCAAGCATTCCGCTGATAAAATTTTTGCATTGTTTTTCATAACAGGATACTGACATAAAAACACTCCATATTTAGTTTAACATTCAAGTTGCTATACAACTTAACTTTAAAGTTTACAGCTGTACTCCATAAGATGGAAAAACTTACCCAAACATCTGACAGAAATGACATCCACTCACAGTGATCTTCAACTCTACTTTTTTCCCTTCTAGGTACTTGTAGTACAAAGACCCTCTTCTGATCCCCTTTTCAAGTAAATTTTCTTTGTATATAGAAAGTATAGAGAAGTAGTAGGAGAAAGTACTCAAAACACTACTGCTGTATAAGAAAATAACTTGTTACACAGCCTAGATTCTAGATTCACAAAAAGGATTACTGAATCATCCAGTCAGTGTTAATGGAATGATGCAAATGCCTTGAACCTGCAAAAGAGTAGAGCCAATAGGGAACATTTTGCAATGTGGAAATAGCATAACAATAAACCAGTTACTAATAGTGCTCTTGTCGCATGGAATTGTAAAATACTGAAAATACCTGGCTGAATTGCCAAACAGTTTTAATGGGTTTTTTTTCTTAGAATATGTTTTAACAGGGTCGGAATCCTTCCTGTTTAATCATACAACTGAAACTCTAAATTTCTTTTTTTTTTCTTCCTTTTACTTCTTACCTGCCTATGGTAACAGCTGAAGGTATGTATGTTTCTTATTAAATTTACTTAATATTTTTAGCTGTTAGAGATGGATTTCCTGTTTCCCTTACTTGACCTAGGACACAATATTTTCATAAAATTCTTGGTGAATAAATCAAGACTGTGTTATAAATAGGTTAAAAATGTTTTAGCTGGGAAAGTTTGTAAATCCCATTTTCAGTGTGGTTCCTCCCATCTTTGGTAATTGCAGCATCCCACCATCACAAAACCCAGGCCCAGTACAACTAAGTTGCTATGCAGGGCTAGCACTGTTGACTCCCAGTTACCTGTGCGTAGCAGTCTCTCATACAGAGATGTCTTCACTGATGCTGTGATTGCTGCTTCTTCAGCACAAAGCCCATCTTCAGACAACCCTCCATAGCTTCAGCTGTAGAATAAGTAGAAGAGTAGAAAAATGTGGAAGCAGGCACGTAAATCTTACTGACTTGCCTGTGATATGGCTTAGAACAAGATGACACAGATGAATCAGAGAAGAGCAGGTTGTCCCAGTCCCTTACAGGGCAAACCCCAAACCTTTGGAGACGTAGCATGTTTGCTGAAAAGTAGGGTGTGTTTTCTGCCTGTCCATGACATTTGCTTTTTTGCAGTACTAAAACTGTTTTGACTGAGTTTTTCTTTTTTAAATTTTTACAAATTTATACATAATTACAAGTTTTGGAGTTGGATTTGGTGGAAGGAAGGAAGGAAGTGTGAGAGATTGGTTTTTATTCTTTTTAGCCTCTAAACCAACGTTTTCTTTCATTCACAGCACAGGATGTCATACCTGTCCAGGGTAAGTCATTACTTGAAGTTTCTGAATGAAGCAGCATCTGTCAAAAGAAATTGATCCAGGCATCTGAAATTACTGGAGAAATAGAAGCTGCCTTTTCTGGGTTTACAACTGTATTTTAACAAATACTACCAAATTCTGCTCACCGCTAGAATGTTGCTAAAAACACACTTAAAAGTTGAACAATACCAGATAAAAAAGTTTCAGCTAAATTGATTTTAAGGAGTAAGTGCCAGTTCATCAAACCACCATTTTTTCCTCAAAGCTGTTCACCAAGAACAGAGGATGGACTTGAATTTGCATCTTCATTGGAATTGTGTGAAGCAAGGGACTATGGTGTCAACATCTCTGGCTAAATTAATATGTTCAGTTGCTGATACAAAAATAAACTGTTTTATTCAAGAGAAACAGCTACTGATCCTTCAGATTAGTGGTTGGGCAATCATGGAACTCCCATGGGAAATGGGAGAGTTAGATTTAAGTTTTTGCTCTGGAGATTAGTCTTAGCCTCTCTCTCTCAATCTCTCTGTCTCATTTTCTCAAGTCTTTATTGAAAAGACCTAAATTCATTCTGAAAAAAAACAAATGTCAAAACTTCACAAGTTTTCAGTGGATGATGTTGCATTGAAAGGTTGGACTAGATGATCCTTGAGGTCCCTTTCAACCTGGCATTCTATCATTCTGTGATTTCCTTTCTGATAGACAGCTTAATCCTCAAGTCTGAGACATTTATGTCCTACAGATACATTACTCGGGCCTTGTGGAAGCCATCAAAGCATTTTCGACCACAAGTGAAATCTGTCTCTATCCTGAAGCTTTGCTTGATTCAAAAGGGCACAAACTGTCATTCCACGGACTATATGCTTTAAAAACTAGGGTGGAATTAGCAGCTTACCTGGCATATTAACTTCCTGACATCATACATATACTGTGCAGGTAGGTGTAAATATTCTATTTTTATGAGAGTTTTTCTAACTTTTTTTTCTTTACTCTCTGCAGCTCCACCGGTATATTATTTATATACCTCACGCCCCACATGGTATACTAGTGGTGAGTAGTTTGAGTAATATGCTTAGAAGGAGAACAAAAGAGGGTATTTAAGGCTAAATTGCACAATTCTTATGTCTTTTAGGTAATTCCCTTCCACAAAAAGCAACCTTTTTTTTAATTTCAAATGGGCTAGTATTTTAACTTACTTTAAACATCTCTAAATGTTTTGTAAAGATGAAGCCACTGTGATTATATATGATCATTTTCTTCATCCTCTTTCCCACTGCTAGACTTTGTGTTGGTAATGCCTCTTCTCTAGTCAGGTGAACTTTCTGCCCTCAGCAATACTTTCATGGCCCTCAGAGATAAGCACTTAGAGGTGGTCATCCTGAACCTAAACTCCATGTGCCAAATTTTGCAGTGGTCAAGAGACATGGGATATATGCCACATACCTGGGAAAGATGAGGGGGAAAAGGACATAGTTAACTCTGGGGAGATGGTAGCAGCTTCCTTGGGACTTCACCACTCCTTTGGAGGAGGGGCTGGACTAAGCTGGGCATATGGCTTGTGCAAAGACCAATTCCTGCTGCTCCCCAGCATCAGCAGTTCCATTGCCACAACATTAAATATTAATGCAGAACTTTGAACCTGTGTATCACTATACAAGTACCAGTGATTTGCCTTTACAGTTGATGGAGATCCACACTTCATTATATCAGTGCCACAAAAAAAAGATGCCATCTGTTTCAATATCAATGAAAACCCAGGTGCTATACTAAATTTGATAAATGACCCAGTTACAGGTAAGTTGTTTGGTTTTTTTTTTAAATGCAGTAAATCAGGGCACTTACAGCAAAATGTCTTGTGTTTAAAGGCTATTTCTCTCTCTTATACTGTGTAAGCTTTTTACCCATCAAAGTTGGTAGAAGTTCCTGTAGCTGTGATAGGGTGCCATTGCCATGGCTGTGTTTTCACTTCTTGTAGCAAAATGAACTTTTAATCTTTGTTTGAAAACCACTGTGAGAGTCGAGAGACACAATTTGTCTCAGTGAGTAGTAGTACAAGCAATAAAATAATCCTTATGTTACTGCTTCATGGAATAGCTGGTAAAGAGAGATCGAAGTCACACAGACTATTTGTGCCCATCACAGACTCTTTGTGCTCTAGGATTAAACTTTTCTCAACAAAGTGATAGTTGCCTGTGTGGAAATCCACAGAACAGCCTGCAGAGCTTTATTCTACTTTGGCACAAACATGCACAAGTAATTCCAATTTTCCAGCTTGTATTTGTTTCCTTGAGTTGTTGTCAGATTTCTGTGATGCTCCTTAACATCAGCTCATCAGGTCCTATCTATAAAACAATACTTGATGTTTCATTTTTATATTAGGCATCACAGTCCATGGAGAACTCATTGGTGAGAAGAGAGCAAATAATGATGCAAAGATCCAAAACACATATTTTGGAAAACTCGGCATTGCAGATAAACACCTGGATTTAAAACTGACAGTAACTCCTGAGAAGATCATAGTTCAGAATGGCAATGAAAAAACAGGTTTCACCTGGCTTGACTCAGTCACCTTGCAACAAGAAGGGTAAGGCTTGCAGAAAGGTTATCAGGCTCCTGCATTACTTTCCACACTTTCAGTGTTGATCAGTAATATATTTCTAATATTTTTTTCTCTAAATATATAAAAACCTGATTATTCATAAATTCCTCTGCTTGGAATAAGTGAACTGATTTTCTATTAGTATGACTAAGGTAAAACTAGATTTGGTATTGTGTTTAATGCAACAGTGTCTTGCAAATTCTTAAAGAGTAACTTCATAGTGTGTAATCTTTCAAACAAAGACATAATAATATGCTGTAAACAATCTGCATTGTTAAAAATGGAAATGGTGATATTTAAAGAATAGGCACATTTTGTCCTGTTAGCAGGTATATTTTTCATGGGAGTTATCTATTACAGAATCATTCATTCCTGTGCAAAAGGAGGTTTAGAACAGGAACGGGCAGCACCTCCTCCTCCTCATTTACATTTTCATTGTGTATCTGGAACAAAATTACTCCCTGCTCAAAGCACAACCCTGCAACAGAAAAAAGCACCGGAGAAGAATCGTTATTCATACAGCATGCTTATTTTTTTATTAGGACAGCCACATTGCTGATACCACTAACACAATCAGAAGCAACTCTTCTTTGTCCTAGCACTAACTTTGATAGTTCAGGAGTTGTCTTTTCTGATTAACAAAAGCAAAAGGTGTCAGCTAGAATCTGGGCGAGGAATCAATGGTTTGATCAATAACATTTTTATTACTGGACATGGGGTGCTGTATCTACATATCATTAACCTGTCTGTGATTAATTGCACTGTTACGGGACAAGTTTTGGTAGAAACATCTTGCTGAGAAGTTTAAAGATTACGTAGCCTGTTACAGTGTAATTTAGTGTAAGGCTTGGAAAGTCTTTGGGCACAGAGATTCACATGGACCAAACTAGGCAGCAAACCGTCTATTTTAGAAAATCACTGAGCACTTTCAAAGCCATGTTCGTTTGTTGAACATATTTCTTCTTCTCATTGCTGTTAACTCTGTAAAGCACAATGCCCTAAATCAAGTTTTTCTTTTTTCTTCAGTTTAACTTTGATAATTAACAGAAAAAAAAATCTGGTGCTCAAAATGGGCAGTGGTGCCTCATTTGTTATTGTTTTGCACCAAGTATGGAAAAAACATCCTCTCCACCAAGATTTTCTGGGACTGTATACACTGGAAAGCAATAAACTGTCTGAACAGACCCATGGATTATTAGGTATGACTTCCTTTAATTTTCTCATGCATCTCTGATTTTTAGACACAATCTTGTACTTAGTCTTTCTGAACTGAGATAGCAGAGGAAACGGAGATGGCATTGATTGGCTGTATTAAGATTTCTGACAAAGTATTTTGAGCTCTGACTTTATGAGTTATCTTTTCAGAAATTCCTCTGCTGCTGCTGAGATCACGAGCATCCATTGTCCTCACTGGTGTCTTTAAACCTCTTCATCTTGCTAAATCCCACCTACAGATTTTTTTTTTCCTTACTACACTCTTCCTCCAGTTTCTTGGGTGGTTTGATCTGTCCTTTCATCTTATCACCTTTCTCTTAAGCACAAGCACTCTGAGAAAACACATGTCTTTGCTCAATCAAAATTTGCCTAACCTCAATTTGTGAATCCTTGGAAGAAAATAAATTGTTAAGGTATATCATGATGCACTAGCACGTTAAAATCACGGGGTGCCTTGTATTGTCTATGATTTTCCTCATGTTAGCTAACATTCTTTATTCTACTAGAAGGTGAGGTTGGTAATTCAGAGATCAAAGTTTTGACCCCATTGAATCCTGTTTTCTGCCAGCGCAGTGGGTTTGGTGGTGTGTGTTCCCTGTTGGAAAATATACAGCTAGCAGCCATTTTCCCTTGCCTTCTTGTTTTCACTTACAAAATCAGATAAGGGCAGTAAACATTCATTTTGGGTTGATAAGTTTACTCATTGTGGAAAATAATGAACCGCTGCAAACTTACTCTTCTCAGTGCTGGTATGCACTTTGAGGTGTGAGGAGAGTGAGCCATGGCATCAGGGGTAGTACACTAGGTTCATGTGTCATGGGAAATGCTGTAATGAAACAGAAAAAGAGCAGAATGAGGATGGAATGTTATTTATGCTTTCCTGCTTCAGACTCCTCAGGCTAAAGGACTTCTCTATACAGAAGTTATTCTGCTATGATATGAATTGCAAGTCGCAAGAAAATTGCAAAAATCTGCCTGACGTGTGAGCACACCATGTTACGATTCACTGACACATCTCATCGCTGTTTTCATCACCTTTACTTAGTGAAGCACAGAGGCAAAGACAATCTAAAACCTGTGCTCTTTATAGCACTCAAAGCAGAAGCAGCAGCAGCATCCTGCACCAGCCCAGACAGGGCAGAAGTATGCATAAGCTAATCCTGGCAGGAGTGTGAAAATTCCTTCCATGTCAGTCTTGTTCTGTGCATAATCACACCCAAAAATTTCAGAGATCAACACATGCTTTATTTGATAAAAAAAAGCTAAAGACTTGGAGAGTATGTAATAAATACAGCTGAATAGACAAGACACAAAGCGAGGGTATCTTGAAGTCTATCTAGAAAAGGCTGATTTTACGGCACACTCAGAAGTTGGAGCTCACATCCAGATGATATGCATAGAATTCTGATTTATAAAGTGAATTATACCATAGGCATATGCTCAACCTTACATGAAACCTGGTGTTTGCTTATCCATTGAGAACTCTAAGAGGACATGGAAAGCAGCATGGGAATGTAGAAGTTCTGGGGTTTCTGTTGGGTTTGCTTCTGTTTTAATGGGTGCAACGTGCCTGAAATGGTAATCTTGGCTTATCTTTTTAGGACAGTTTTTCCACCCCATTGACTTCACCATACTTGAAATTCATCCTGGGTCTGATCCCAAGAAACCAGATGCCACAATGATTGTTAAAAACAACGAGCTGACAGTAACAAGGTAAAAAGTAATTAAGTCCTTAGCAAAGGCTTAGGAAAGATTATCTTTCAAGGGGCAGTTTCTGCTTCAATACTTCCATGGCTGTATTTTCCCTTTCAGGGGCTGGCAGAAGGATTTCAGAAGAGATCCTGAGCACGGCATCAATATCCCTTGCTGGTTTGTTCATAACAACGGAGCTGGGCTGATAGATGGTGTTCATACGGACTATATTGTTTCCAGTCTGTTTTAAACAACTATAACATCCTCCAAATTCATGGGTATATAGAGTATTTGTCTGAAAGAATAGTATTTTTTAATGTTTAAGAAGTATTAAAAGTACATAAACTTACCACATTTGGCAACACCAAGGTACAATGGATTCTCATAGAGACTTTTCTTGCATATTTGATCAAACCTTAGGTGCTAAACAGCTATTCTGCTTCTGTGCACAGACATCACTCATCCCCTGAAATATCCTTGATTATACTGAATTAATTTACTAGTTTTAAAATTCTGACTTAAAATTTTACTTTGTAAAACATATTGAAAACATTCAATCCAATTTTAAATCAACAATTGAGTGTTGGGAGTGATTTAAATAAAAGCATCAATTCTTGTTGCCTTGTTCTGTTATTCCAACAACTATCAGTGTTTTCACTCTGGCCTCTCAAAGCCCAGAAATTCAATGCAGGAGGAGAGCTGCCAGACCAGCACGTGTTTGAGGATCATTCAGTAGGACTTCAAACCACCTGACCACTTGACTGTGCAGTGCTGAGGGCTGGTGTGGTGTTAGCATTCAGGGCTTCTGTAGTTTAGTATTTTAAATTGAATTTAACTTTTGAATGCCCAGATCATTAATAAATCAACGAAACACTGCAGTTCCAAAACACACTCAGATTTAAGTAATAGTAGCTGTTGTTTGGACAGTAAGAGCCTTACTGTCTTCCAGTAAAGTTTTTCCCTCTGTTCCCAGAACACAATTTATGTACGTATTTCAGGGCAAGAAATGTCCCACTGGAATAAATGGTGAGCTATTAGTTCTAAAGCAACAAATAAGCATATTTCTTATTACTTCAAGTTTTCTTTTAATCAAGTCAGCCATAGCAGGGAAATTGTGGTCTTATATAGCAAAGTAGAAAATTTCCCTACATTATATGACAAAGAGAGAAAGTGGAAAACCAGAATACAAACACACATGAGGAAAGAAAGAGGAGTGTAGTGGGAAAAACAGAGGTGACATATGTGATGGGTTAAATTGAAAGAACAAAGGTAGAGGTGAACAAAAATGCGACAGAAAATCAAAGAGGAAAAAAAGTAGAGAAAAAATATACTTACTGTAAAAGTTATGGGAGAGACAGGTCATCTCCAGAACAGGATCCTTTACTAAAAGCAGAAGTTTTGTAGAAGAAAAAAAAAATCAATTCTTGCGGGGAGTGGGGGTGTCACAGAGGCTAGATATCTCTGCCTGCTAAATTCAGACAAAAATGATGAAAGAAAACAGTAGTTTCTACAGAAGCTAATAAGGTATTGAGAAAGGAGGAAGGCAGGGGAGAAAGAGGAAGGAGTGAAAGCAGACCAGAAAATTTAAACTAGTCAGGTAAAGTTTACATGGTTCTGAATTTTTATTCCAAGATAATTAATTAGATGGAATAAGATAAAATAAAGCAATGATCCATTTTGGATCCTGACATAGGAGCTGTGGGACTGCCCATCAAGGCTGGTCCCCTGCTCACTTGCTTCAAAAATTCATAACAGTGGACAGGAGATCTTGACTTGCCTGGCTGGCAAAGCTTAGGCACAAGGTGACACTGGGCACAGCTTTAGCCAGAGCTTTCCCTGTTAATTTCCAGGGTCGAGGCAAATCTCCAGAGGTGGCAGGAGTCTTGCTGGCTGTGACACTTGTCAGCCAGCAGCTGACCTCAGGGGCTCTAGTCTGCTTTTGCTTCTGTGGCAGCCTGAGACACTCCCGCTTACACTGGTGGAGAGAGAAAAATCCGCTTTTCAATATATAGTTGTCCCAGGATTCCGGCAACATAGAAGATAACTGCAAATGTAGCTAAAGGTGACAATAAGGGGAGAGAGAAGTAGCAGATAGATACTTACAGTTGGATAAAAATTTTACTCCTGTTGCTGCTTCTACAGTGCTGGTTAAAAGGGCAGAGTGTGAGAAACACTGTGTATTCCGCCTCGGGATTAGAAATTGCAGAATGCAAAATATCCATTACTGTGTCTGCCTCTGGGCAAGGGAAGGGAGCCTAGGAAATCAGGAGCCCATCAGAGCTCACTTCGGGGCTTGGGAAAGACAGGAGAAGAATGACTGAATGACAAATTAAGCCAGTTTAAGTGAGAAAGAGTGGAATGGAACATACCTACAGATGGAAAGCATACATGCAGAGGGGAAGAAGCACCATGGAAATCACTTGGCACCCCAGTGATGTAGGACTGCTGCAGAACAGATGGACATCCCTGTGGGTGCAGCTGGCAAGCACCTCCTCTAAGATCAGAGGCTCCATCAGCCAGGAGCTGCCACGGCTGCAATCTCCTGGGCAGCTCTGGGCACTGCACCTCAACGTGCTGCAGTCCAGAGGGTAGGAACGGCTTTGCAGAGAACTTGTAGAAAGAGGCTGAAAACTCCCCCAACTTTGTAAGAAGTTGCTGTGAGGAAAGCTGGCAGCTGGTTTTCTTCCCACCTGTCAGGGTTAGCAGGATCTGCTTCTTGGCAGCAAGGGAGGCTCACGCTAATAGGGCAGCAGGCTGCCTGTGACGTCTGGGGAACCTCAGGCATGGTAGGTTTCAGCAGTGGGGTTAGAAGAGTGGCTCTCAGGAATGGTCTGTGCACACCTGAGTCTCACTTAAAGCAGAGGATCAGGTGACAGATGCTCTCCAGCTGTGTCACACTGCTCCCCAATTTCAGTGCTATTCTCCAGCCCTCCAGTTATCAGGCAGGTGGAGAAGGCAACATATAGACACCCTATAACTGAGAGCAGGGAATTTGTAGTTTGCAGTAAGTCCACTGATAACACCCAGCTTCAATCTCATGCAATTCAAATCCCAGGTTCATTCATAATGGAAATAATCTGCTTTTCAAACTGTGAAGTCTCTTTATGGTGTGGCAAAACAAACCTGATGTTTGCAGTTTCCAAATTCCACATTGTCTGTTGTGTAATTTGTCCAGCCATATTTGCATCTTGGAAGTACAAACAATTCACACAAACATACCTTCGCATCATGTCTACACAATTCTTTTAAAAAACAGGCTTCTAGTTACATAGTTTGCTTTCTTACTGACTTTGGCAAGAAATTGCTTCTCTTTTAGGACATTGCTTTAAAATAATACAGTTTTTCCAGTTATTATTGGCAGGACAGAAAGCGACTTTTGTTTGACCTTCTACAATGCTGGCATATTTATGGGTTCAAAGATACATAGGAACTGGAATTCTAAGACAAGATAATTTTGGAATTAAAATTTATGAAAAAAACAGAAGACTAAAACTACAATCTGCATTCCACAGGCAGAAGCTTCTGTATATACGCTTCCTCTGAAGTGTTACCTCTGTGTTGTTCCAAGCTGTTCATTATTTGTAAAACATCTTCCAATGTTTACAAAATGTTGTATGAAAAGGTGCCAAAAAAACCTGCTAGATGTGACGGTTGAAATGCTGGCTTTTGGAACAAGTCAGGGATCTGTCTCACAACAAGTCCATGTCTATTTTGCAGACATTTTTAAAACGGAGCCTCAGAAACTTTGCAACAAGGGAGGGGACTGCAGCCAGAGTGGGCTGCCACCCCCCTCAAGTCCCATGGCCAATTTCATCAGCTTTCAGCCTTGTTTTAGAACCATCTCCAAAAGAACTCTAATACAACAACACTGTTGGTTATTTTCTTCATAAACACAAGAGAAACAGTAAACTAATATTGCTTCAAATGTCACACTCTTTTTACAAAACACATGGTTCAAGAACACCATCATTTTCAACTGGATAGAGGGGAGAAAATTTAGAGGCGTATTACTGTCTGCGTGACACATTTGTGGGACTGAGTGGTGCCACTACTTATTTTTATTTGGACACCTAAGTCTGCATGTCCATATCGAACTGCGAGCCGATAATGTCAATTTTATTTGGTTCATTCACATAAACCTTCAGCAACATAACCATGAGTACTGGAAACCATTTTAAAATAACAAGCAGGCACATTCTTATCTTGGAAGTATAATTATTTTGTGTTAAAAGATTTGTGGCATTTCTATATAGCAACAGGTAAGAATTTAACTATGTGGTTTTATCGATGAATCAAAAATATTTGGAAGAACATCATTTGCTTAGTTTTCTTTCCCGGAACACTCCTTTCTAGGGAGTTACATCTATTGACCAGCATGGAAGAGGACGATTCATTGCCTCAAGCCTGTAATCTTTCTTGTGTTGCCTGAAACAAAACCAAAACAAAAAAACGTTTAATAAAATAACCAAAGGGCAGGCCTAGAACCGGCCTTATGTTTGCAGAGGGTACAAGGAGTCGTTGAGCAGAGCTGGCATCTCTCCACTCCCAGAGGCAGTGGTGACGGGCACAGGCAGGGCCAGCAGCGGAAGCTGCGCGTTCACAGCACTTCTTCCACATCATAGACACTTACTAAAAGCAACTGAGGTGTAAATATTTTTTCTCATGGTAAATCCAACTGAGAAAAACCCTTCTGTTATGCATGTAAACAAGGCAGAAGAACCTTACTTTATTTGGCATTTTTCATGCAAGCCATAGCCCCAGAGTATGATTTTTCCCCTGTTGTGCAGTAGGAGCCTTGAGCCCTTTAGCATCACTTAACAAGCAACAAATTCAGATTGTTGGGAAAAATCCAAGCACAAGTACCTGTCATTTACAGCAAAGAGGTGTATACTTACTGATAAACACTCTCTTAGTTTAATTTCATTTCATCTGTAATATTAGCTGATAAAATAATCTTAAAGCATGTACATCATTCACTCTTATCCCATATCTGTTACCTGAGAACTTTGTGCTCAGATCCAGACACACTCGGGAGTCTTTTGTCAGTTCTGCTGGGATTCTTCTCTAATTGTACTTGTGAATAAAATTCACCTAAGCAACAGACACACAAATTATTTAAAAATACAAAGCATTTGAATTTGTTGTTCGTTTAACCCGAATGGCAGCTCTAACACCAGGAAAGCAGCCATCTGTCTCAGCAAGCAAACAAACAAACCAAACCAAACCAAAACAAAATGACCACTTTTGGAAGCTCCCTTAGTAAGTTAAGAAAATTCCCGTGTTTCATCTGTGGTCTTCTGTTATCCCTAACACTCCACAGAGACACTCAGTCTTGCTCTGATGATTTTTCACTATTTTTTGTGTGTTTAGAGTATGTAGCCTCTGTGTTTGCAAAGTTTTTGAAACAACTTCAACCTTAGTCCTGTCAGGATTTTTGGAGTTGAGCTGTTCAGGACCAGCTGGCTTTCATTTTGTAACCCTGATTGTTTACAATTTTATGTTCATTATTTATAGTCCGTTATTTGACATCAAATGAACTTGCTGTGTAAATTATGTCATTCCACTGCACTGTTAAGGTTAAGCCCAACTATTGTTTTAGGCTTATTTTAGTGTTTTCTAAACCTCTAATAGTCTATGTAGGGTTGTACCACTGGTGAGCAGAACAACGTTATGCTCCGTTTCCAGGGTGGGACCTCCCCTCTTCTCAGATTAGGGTCTGGATTGCTGTGCAGCAAAAGGTTTTGTTAGATGCCTGAAAAGAATTAATGAAATGTAAAGCTTCTTTAGAATTATAGCTGCCTTGCATGCTCCCTGCTTTTTGTGAGAGCCTGTCAGGACGCAGGGAAGTAGAATCTGAATAAGGGCTTATGACGCATCTAAAACCTCCCTCTACTATGTTATCATTTCAGGAGTTTAGTTACAAGATAATACTTTTTGCTGCCTACATCCATCATGATACATACCCAGAAATCCACTGACTTTATCAGATAAACGGTCGATGTTCAAGAAATACAGCTTAAGGAAGGCATCTGGAAACTTTACAAAGGAAACCTTTACTGTGACCGTATCAGACAGTGATGCTATCACTCTGCTTTCCTTTTCAACTGAGACTCTCAGCCTAGAAAGTAAACGATGAAGTTACTTCCAAGAAGAATATGAAGAAAAAACATGTATTTAGCTAGCTTCATTTTTGCCATTTTTCTCTTTGCAATTGCATTTTCATGATCTCTTAGTGGTTATTTTTAAAATAGAAAATATGAAGTAGCGTATTTTTTCTCTCTATGCTGCACAACAAATCTTTCCTGTATCAGGTTACATGCAGACACACCAACAAAGAGCTTTCGGCTGATGAAAATACCTTATCATTCATAATGACAAGAAAAGTTTGGATGGCAGGGTAGTGGGGAGGGGAGAGAAGAATATGTTTTGTTATTTTAATGAGAAAAATATACCCAGATAAAACAATTAAATCTATTTTATGAACAAGTCAAATACTATTTTCTTAGATATTTCACAAGTTTTATCAGACCCTGCCATTCTTCTGACCCATTAGTTTTACTCTGGCCCCCAGTGAGCTTGCAGAACACAAGCATCCACTCTCATTTTTCTTCCCTGCAGATCAGGTCAGACAAAAACACACCCACAGGCGCTGGTGGACAAAGCACTGCGGTTGCAAGGGCTCAGGTGCTGGACTGAAGCAGGAGGATCATGCTGCTTGGCAGATGACAAATTAGAGAGGGGCAATAAATCCAGCATGTTCTTGGCTCCATTTAGGTTACGAAAATAATGGAAAGCGGTTGTTTTAGGACTTATGTTATTGTCTATAACTGCCTACAAGGGAGGGAGTGTTGCATGTCCTGCCTGCCCCAGACCAACAGCAGATCCTCCCAGAGGTTTATTCCAGTAATGGAAAAAAGCTGGTGGAACCGGCTACATTCAGCTCTTTCTTGTGGTAGTGAAGGATCCTGCTCTAATTAGTCCAACATATAAAGTCTACATTTAAAGTACCCTTTCTCCAACAGTGGGCATTTAGTTATAGACAGCTATTCAAACACTTTATGCCTTCCCATAAAAAACGTCGTCTGTCCCAATGTGAGTTACTGTTAAAACTGAGGAGAAAGAAAAAACTTCAGCCTGTGTGGAGCCAAGTGATGTATAAAACAGACAGTAAACGTCAAAGCCATCAGGTTGCAGTACTCGCTCTGAGGCTGGTGGGACACAAAGTGCCTGGTGGCAGCGGGTGTGGCGGTGGCACAGGGGCCGCTCTCGCTGCAACAGATCCTTTGCTCTGGAAGATAAAGGTTCTGCCTCTGATGCTGAAGCAGAAAAGCAGGCTGGTAGTGCAGTTGTTTGATTCTCTTACATAGGCATGGAGGAAAATTCAAACCTTTTTTGTTCTCCACATTCAAAATGGAGGATTACGAAGGTACCATGCTTCTGCTCATGAGTTACTCATCAGAGAAGGACATTTGGAAGCGCTTACTTGAGGCAAATGTGAAAGTGGAAGCCTGGATGAAAAAAGCCTGACACATTTTCAAGTTTAGGAAAGGACAGGGCAACATTTCTTACCCCTGGACAGTGGAGGTGGCTGACTCTGTCCATGGCAGCTGAGTGTTCTCATTATTGTGCCTTATGATGATCTCATCCGTGGAGATGTGGATTTGTGCAGGTGGATTCACATAGTTAATTTCAAACTGCACAAATTGGTGTATTTTGTCCCCAAGCTTTCCCGTCACAATGAGTCCTTTAATAACATTGACACAAACTTGTCAAGTGACCATGTTTATAGGGTAAAACTATCTTAATAAAACTGCTTCAGCTTTGTTGACAAAGCAACTTAAGGGTCTCAAATGTAGTTTTGGAGGGCACAGTACTTCATATTTCAGCTCCACATGCCCCAGGGCTGTGGTGGGATCACCAGAGTCTGTTTACCTCCACATTGCCACCTCCTCTCACAGAGGTGGCTCTGCCCATAATCAGACCAGCTGACAATGGGCACTTTGGGACATGGCTGCTCCGAGTACAGGACCACAGAAAAGCTGCAGCACAATAAAAGCTTCTATCTTTCCATTAACATGTAGGGGCCACAGCGTTTAAGGTCTCTGCATCCTCAAATGCTCCCAGGGTTGGGCAGGGGAAAAGCCTAAAGGCCATGGATGTGACATCAGGAGGAGAAAGAGGTGACCTGCAGACAGACCTATGAGAAGTGCCCTCAGCTGTTGCACAGTGAAAGTTAATATTGCCTAATTGCTGAGGCCAACGGGATCAGGTTCAAAAAAGCCAAGTGCCAGGTCCTGCACTTGGATCACAACAACCCCATGCAATGCTACAAGGCTTGGTGACAAGTGACTGGAGAGCTGCTCGGTGGAAAAGGACCTGGGGGTATTGGTCAACAGCTAGCTGAACATGAGCCAGCGTGTGCCCAGTTGCCCAAGGCCAACAGCATCCTGGCTGCAACAAAGCTGGTGAAAGGTCTAGAGCACAAGTCTTATGATGAGTGACTGAGGGTTCTGGGGTTGTTTAGCCTGGAGAAAAGGAGGCTCAGGGGAGACCTTCTTGCTCTCTCCAACTTCCTGAAAGGAGGTTGGAGCAAGGTGGGGGTTGGTTTCTTCTCACAAGGAACAAGTGATAGGACAAGAGGAAAGGACCTCAAGCTGCACCGGGGGAAGTTTAGGTTGGATATTAGGAAAAATTTCTTCCCTGAAAGGGTTGTCAAGCCCTTGAACAAGCTGCCCAGGGAAGTGGTGGAGTGAACATCCCTGGAGGGATTTAAAAGCTGTGTAAATGAGGCTCTGAAGGACATGGTTTAGTGGTTGGCTTGGTACTCTTGGGTTAACGGTTGAACTCAATGATCAGTAAAGTCTTTTCCAACCGAAATGGTTCTGTGATTCTATAACAGAAAAAAATTATCCATGGCCTCTCCAATCACTGCAAGATAGCAGGTGTGATACAGCCCTTCACGAAAAGGGATTATTCCCAAAGACACCAGCTGCTCACATAGACCAAAGTGACTCTCCTTGTCCTTGGTGTCAGGGGTAATCTGGCTTACTCACCTTGTTCCAGATCTGACAGCAGGTGGACAGAGGGCTGCACTTTTCCATCAGTATTTAAACAGATTAATCTGCTTATCTTAGGTAATCGTGGATATACCTTAACTGAAAAGCCAGAAGAACAATGTTAGCATGCAAATAAAAGTCTAGCCTGTGCCCTTTGGATAAGCACATCAAAACTGCTTGATTTATAACTAAAATATTAGTTATAACTTTAATAAAATAGAATGGCTAAAATCAACACAATAATAAATATTGAAAAGCACACCCAGACATAGCATCTTGGTATGAATGAAAACATCAGATTTTTAAACTTAGACCTTATGAAGGACAATGAGCCCTTAAAAAATCTGAGGCTGAAGATCTGTTGTACTGCATTTCTGTTGGTGCCTACATCCTTGAGCCAGAAAGACTTTCTAATGGGTTACAGGGATATTTTTCACTTATGTGGAAAGAAACAGCCAAGGTTTGCAGAAGAGGTAGAGGGTTTTCATAGAGTTGGTGCAGTTAGAAAAAACATTATATGAAAACTGTATGAATATTACAACTACATTAATTATTAAAATGAGAATAGTATATGTATTACTTAACCAAGAGGATGCGCTCTCATTCTGTCTCTTGGCCTGCCAACTGAAATACTTCATATTAGTAAAAAGAGTTTAATGAAATAGTTTTCTCTAAGCTGGCTAGTTAACCAGGAAGAATACTGTGACAGAAGCCTTTTTAGCACAACCCTTCACTGACTTCTATGGAGACGTTTGCTTAAAACAAGATATCCCATGGGGAAAAAAAAGCATACCATCCAGGGCCTATTTCTCTTAGGATCAACCATGTCACTGGGGCATGTTCAGCCTGAGCTGCAGGAGGGTTTAGAGCTGCATTCTCAACCGCTGCTGTGCAGTATTGAACCCACCACTGAACCCGCCCCAGCTCCTTTCGCACGCAGCTAACTACTGACAACAGCTTCTTGCTGCTGCCAGATTTGGGCTCAGGGCACCATCGACCTGAAATCAAAGTTTTTTCCGATGTTTTGTTGTTTTGGGGTCATGCCTTGCCTCTCTCTCTCCACCCTTTAAAACAGGGGATCCTTCCTGCTCATTGCCCACTGACTTTCTCGAGTACAGCCAGGGGTGCCCACGTGTGCAGCCCATGTGGGCAGCAGCCCGTGCCCTCTTTATTTGGTGCTGCAGTAGCTCTCAGCGATGCCAAGCTCGGTCTCTGCAGTGTCCTGAGATTTCCTTCTTGAAGGACAGATGTTGTCATCATGCAGACAGCTGTGCCCCATGTTGGCTTCACACAACAAACCCTAGAACTGTTAACATTTATATTTACATCCATTTCTTTCAGCTTACTAACATATGTTTTTCCAGATCTTTCATGTCTGTTTTCAGGAGGTATAATAATTTTTTATTTCTGAAAAGGGACAAGGTTGTTTTGAAAAGTTTATAGTTCATTATAAAATATCTATGGTCTGAAATAGATAAAAACTAAATTCTATATCAAATGGGCATCCACAATCAAAATGTATTTATTAAAGTAATGTTGCTATGAACCTACACATGAAATGAACTTTATAAAACTATTTTGAAAAAAAAAAACAAACAAAGGAGGAGCACTTACCAGCAGCTATTCCGTTCCTCTGTCTATAAGCAACTGGAGAAAGAAAAGAGTATCGGTATTTTATTCGTGACTGTATTACTTACCTTACGGGAGTTTCAAACATCAAGTCTGTAATTCTCCAATGGCATCTGTCTTCCCTTCCCAAAGTAAACTATCTGCAGTAATTAAGTCCACAGAACATGGGCACAGATCGCTGGAAAACATCTCCAGCCAAAGGATGGGACTGGACAAAAACTACTAAGAACTTTGTGAGGAAGGGATTTGATTGTTTGCTACATGCCTGGGGACTCACCAGCATTGTGCATGTGGATGAGAAGGGGGCAGTGGTAGTGCTGGTGCAGCAGAGTTGCCTGTCCTCAGTGCAAAAGGAGGTGGTTCTGGTGGAAGGGGTCACCTGACATGGGAGGCCCTGCAAAGGGATTGGCTCCGTGCGAAGCTACAGCATCAGCACAGGTTCACAACATGGTTCCTCTGGAGAGCTAGAGCCCCAGACAAGAGCTGTTACTGGCAGTTAAAAATTAGGTGAGTTTAATGTGAGAAATTGCAAAAAAACACATGCCTTGGTCCCAGTAGCCCAGCATGCTGTTTGCCCCTCCTCCCTCTCTCTTGACGGAGAGCAAAGGTGCTTAGCAATTCTCTGACGGGCACTAAGTTCAGGTCCCGTGAGGACATCCCCGTGCCCTTGAGCAACCATGCCTGCCCGGCCATCACACTGACACAGGGCTTGGCACCTGCTATGGAGACAGGCTGTACTGTAGAGGTGGCCCTAAACTTTTCTCATCCTGCAGCCCAAGGGAGCTCTGAGGAAAGGGTAGCGCCAAGCTCTGCGTGCCCCCTGAGCAGGGCATGACGGTTGCTGGGTTGTGCTTCTGACCAGGGAGTTTTCTTCTATTAAACTCCCCAACACCACTTTAAAACAGGAAACCTTCAGAGAATGGGGCAGCATTATAATCCCCTCAATACATATCTGTGTAAGAACTAGAGCAAGCCCAGGGTTCTTCATCTATAAAAACATTGCTATTATGATGTATTATCATAGCTAAAATTATCAGATTAATAATGCTGGAAGTTTAAAAATACCTAAATTATCCTCAGAAGTAACTGCAAGGTATCTTGAGCTTAATTTTTGGACAGGTGCTTCACACATGGTAGGAAGAAACAAGAAACATCATTAGTACCATTCACTTGAAGAACTGCTTTTCCTAATGACTAAAGAAAATTTTGGCCTTCGAGACTTTCTGAACAGAAGATTTTCTCCCTTTGACCATGTTATCCACCCAAATCCTGCTCAGACCTTGGCAGTCATTACTTACATTTTGCTTCACACATTTTTCTGAATCTCAGAGACTTTCTTGTATAGAACAACCACCACGAGCTCTTTTTTTTTTTTTCATTAGAGACTATTAGGGAAATATGATACTGGAAAAGAAGAAAACATTTACCTCCTACTGAAAAACTGCGGCGCTGCTCATTATCTAAAACAAGGAAGAGGAACAGATTAGTGTCATACAGTCACCACTAAATGACTTTGCCCATGTGCAAGCCAGAAAACTGGGACAAGAGGGTGCGAGACTTCAGGTGATGATTTTTTGTGTTAAAGGATAGGCAGATACAGGACATGCCATACTCCAAGCGATGACATGCTTTCCTCCCTGCATTCATCCATTCCTCCAATTCAATGCTACAAAGTGCAGATCCCTTTGCAGTGGCAGGAATGCTGGATAACAACTGTTAAATTTCTTTTAGAAAACAAATTATTTTCCATTTCAATAGTAGTGCCCTTTTCATGACCTCACTCTTTAAAAAAAACCCCTTTATGTCTTATTTTGGAAGGAAGCTAATCCCTGAACTCCTGCCTCCGATTGGCGTGTTACTGTGTCACATCACTATAAGATGAAACTATTCTGGAGGTCAACAACAAATCATCAGAAACAACAGCATATTTCAGGGGGGCTGTTCAATGCCCCATTTACCAGCTTCAGTGGGTTTGTTCACTAGCTCCGTCTGCTGCTGGCCAGCGGGTTTGGTGACCACCATGGAAGTGAGAGGTGTAACAAAGCTGTACTGCAGAGAAAGCTCTAAGGCTTGTGCCTCCAGGGTTTTCTGGTCCTCTTCTTCTGCTGAAATACTAAAGTCTTTGTTAGTGATGAAGAAATAACATATAGAGACTACAAGCAAGTAGTCGTCTTTTTCATATTAGCTGAGTCTTAATAGATTCAATGATCTTAAATGTCTTTTTCAAATTAGGCAATTCTGTAGAGATGTAAGTTTTTTTTTAATATTGGAGGATGAATAGTCTTATTGGGATAACTCAGCTGTTAATGTGCTTGAAGTGATGAAGATGCTTTATTGTTTGCAACATTGGAACCTATGTATGGTTCAAATACATAAAAATAATAGATACGTGATCTATGAAACGTCCAATGGACATACTTATTGTTCTCTTCACTAGCTATTGCAATTCACCTATCTACAGAAAATATTTCTGGATGTGTAACAACAACTCAATACAATCATGCAACTAAAAACTATTTCATAGTAATGTCATGAAGAATATTTAATAATATGTTTTCATATATGTATATGTATATATAAGGATACAGCACCATCATATATTGAAAGGCACTTCATTTTCCTCATGCAATAATGTAGTATTCTACAAGTATACTAAGTTTTTAATACTATCTGCATAAATATTTCTCTTTGTGTTTTCCAATCATATAATTTGTGAATAAGGACCTTTTTGTAAAGGAGTTAGACATTTGTAATATGAAACATTATTTTAAAATAGCTTACAATTTTTCCAGGAGCTGTTGAATGGTTAAGTAAGCCCACAGTCTCTCTATGAAATTTCCAAAGATGTAACTTTGATTTTGAAATACTTGCTCCTTCTCTTTGACATTTGCTTCTTCTTTAAGAGTCAAGTTACTAGTGTGCTGAAGTGGGAGAAAACTGACCATCAACAGAACAGTTCCAGACTTGGTAGTCACATTATTAGACTTTAAAGAACATCTTTCAGTACTAAAGTGCCCTTTTTTTTGTCCTTCAATTTTGTACTTTGCCATTGGAAAAAGCAACTGCAAACTGCCAAAGAAACATATAGTTTGGATATATATCTCTGGACTTGAAACAATGTTGAAAAAAGAAGGTAATGAAATTGTTCTATTTCAACATTTTTGAGATTAACAATGCAGATTCCTTCTTCATTGTAAAAATACAAACTAGTTTCCTAAAAAGGTTTGAAGGGCCAAAATATTATGGATTTGCAAGGATTAAAGTTGCTGTTTGCTTATTTATGGATATACTTAAAGGTTTTTCTTCTGTAACAAATTCAGGAGGGGAAAATTGTTGGAATTCTCAAATATTTTCCTAAAATGGGAAAACAGCTGAATGCCCAAATGTAGAGAACATATAAGCACTCAAAAGACTTCCTGAAGTCTCTTATTGCACCATGAAAGACAGAAGGGAGATATGTTTTTCATAGTTAGTAAACTAAAACACTTACTGATTGAGCTTTAATTTCTACTGGCAAAATATCAAGCTCATTGCTAATTTTTCCAGATACTATAATTTCAGATCCTTCAAAAAACATCTTGAAATTGTTCTTGGTTAATCCCTCAATGGCATTTTCTGGGTACTGCATTTCAATTTTTGTTAATATTGGGGTAGCCACCTCTTGATAAAAGCCCTAGGGAGAAGCAGAGAGAGAGAAAGAGATAGCACACAAATATCTGCAAAATTAGGCAAAGCAATATGTTAAATGCTAAATCCCCCTTAGAAAGAAGATGGGCTACTGGGACCAAGCAAAGATTTTTCTTCAGCAGTGTAAGACTGCTGCAAACCTAGGAAAAAAAAATTTCTTCCCAAGGTTCAGCACACCTTCTCCAGCCGGGCTGGTGATGCCATGTAGACTTTATTTCCCATGGGTTCCCACTCAGGTACCCAAGCAGCATCCCCATTATCACCATCCCACCCAGTTAGGTGTTTTGCTTTAGCCACTTCTCACATCTGATTTTTTTAAACCTGACTAATCCTGAGGATTCATCTTTCTCTTTCTGGACTGGGGCTGGTGTTAAGCAAATCTAGCCTCTGTACATCCAGCCAAAACAAGTATAAGTGGCTTCCCCTAAAAGAGAGTGTCCCATAAATTGTAACTGCTCTCTAGAAGGACAGGGAAGACCTAGGCAGGTGGTACTTCAGATCCAGTTTGCCCATAGGTGCCTCAAACTACCTGCTGAATTTTAGGGAAACCATAACAAACAGCTTTCAATGGTGGTATTCAAGTGATTTGAGATCAGACCCAAGAACAGTTTTTCCACCATCACTTCCCCTGGACAATTTGTCTGTTTGCAGAGCTACAGAAATGTGTGAGTTTCCAGGTTTGTCCAAACACAGCTGATTTGAGGAGGACTTCAACTTTGAGACATAGTTAGGGTACAAACCATCAGGTATCCCAAAATTGCCTTCCTCCCTCCCCAAGATTAACAGATAAACCCAAACTCAACTGTTAATCAAAGAAAATATGTGGGTTTCCTACTAAAACTACACATAAGCTGTAGCTGATAGATGTTTTTTTTATTCTTTAGCCCTGACCTGGAGCTGCAAGGCTGCATCAGCATTTTCATATATACGACGTGCAATTCCCCCATTGCTTAGGGCTGTTTTCTCCAGGAAGTTATAACTGACATCAAACCCGAAGCCAAGGCAGAAAAGAGCATATTTTCCATTGATTGCTTTCTGAATGTTTTCTTGAATTACTTCTACGTTACTCTCACCTGTAATTGAAACAAAAACATACCCTTGTTTGTTTGTTTTTAAAGTACAAAAAGACAGCAGTGGGTTTAATGGAAAATTCTGCCTAAAGCCTTTGAAAAATAATTCAGAATGAAATATTAAAAATATGTGGTACAGAATTCCACTAATTGAATTGCAGATGAAAGCACCACTCTGTATGTAGAGTGCCAGCACCTGATTTTTCCCCTTAATGATTTCTACTAACTTCTATTCATATTGTCATGGCTAAGTGCAAAATATTTTACAAGCTTACAGGAGCCAGAGGAGGGTTTCAAGACAAAGGGACACGTGCTACTAGTTAAATGCACAAGGGATGGAAACATTTGATCAAACCTTGGGAGGACAAGTACCATCCATAAAAATTCTGTATGGAAAAGAATGGATTGGTTAATGGTGTAATTCAAACTGCAAATTAATTTAGCCTTGCTTCTCTCCCAACCCCTCCATGTGACAAAGGGAAAAGATTTTCAGACCATCATCTTATCCCATTTGCAGAGTCGTTGATAGCCCTCTATGGAGAGCTTCTCTATCAGCACTTCCAGGCAGGAACTGTCACTGCCTGTAGCAATATCATGGGAGCACCTCAGATTTTTCCTTTCCAGCCTGTTTTGCCAAGGAATACAGTGTATGCAATAACACTGTGTGTGTTCACCTGGCACTCCAGCCTGAGGATGTGCAGCATGTCCGGGGGTGTTTGAGACTCACTGTTGCTGTGCCGAGCAGGCAGCACTGTGAGTTGAATTTTTTTTAAAAAACCCCAAATAAATAAACTGACCCCAAAGCAGTAGAGATTGCACAATCGGAAAGGCAGACTGGTCTTATTAGGGGGCTTGCAGCTGAATTAATATTGCTGGCCTCAGATTGATGCTGGTGCCACACAAGACTTAGACAAAATCCCATTTGGCTGTTTCTGCCATTGCATTGGGAGATACTACTTATTTAACCCAGTATTTCTCCCTCAAGCCTCTCTTTTTTGCTATCACAGCTGATCAACAGTTAAGAGCTAGAAATAAAAAAGAATACAAAACAAGAGGCACCTTGAAAATACCTCAGGTTTGAGGCAAGGAGGGTGGAGAAATAGAAACAATACCTCTCAAATGGGACCATACATAATGTATGCAAAATGTCCATGTTTCAGCTCTAAGTGTTTTACTTTCATGTTTCAGTTGTGCCTGGAGTACTTCCAACAGTTCCCTAGAGTTTATAAACTGAGTAGCCAATGGTATTTTGCAAAGCAGTTCCCAGCTAAAGGATGTGCAGTTATGGGCAGGCAGGCTCTGCTGTCACTTCTTACAGCCTTTGGCAGAGCCCTCTCATCATCCTCTCTCTGACACAGATCCAGCAATATCCCAGCCTGCTTATACCAAAGCTCTTCTGAAACACAGACTATGTCTATCAACATAAAGGATGCAAGTGTAAAAGATAAAAAAAATCCAGGAGAGAGAGGACTGAGGCTCATATTTACTCACCAGAAGTGGGCTGGCCATCTGTCAGCAAAATAATCATGGAGACGCTCCGTTCCGGCAGCATCTCGGCTTTATCCAGCCTGCTCACGGCAGCCAGCAGGGCACGATGGATATCTGTGCCTGTAACGAGAAAGCAGGCATCACTCACCTGAGAAGGATAATCATCTGAGGAAATCAGTGCACTTTATCTGCAGAGGCCCTGCAGAGTTGCTTAAAGTTTTCTGCAGGAAGTAATCCTTCAGAGAGACAAGGATTTAGGGGCTTAGCCTACTGGGCTTAATTACGGTGTATTATATTGCAGTGGCAGTGCTGGAGTATTCTTTTGGGACCATTTTCCACACATATGTCATGGGAAATACAAACATGTCTAGAGCCATTAAAATGTGCTTAAATAAACACATTGTCATCTGCTAACCTACACTTAAATGTCTCTTAGCCTTATTTTTGAGAAGTCAAAGAAAAGAGCTGGGCATGGATGTACTTTATTGATGTTAGTGCCTGGGATAAGAAAACCTTCCTTAATACACAACGTTAACAGGAGATAGAGCCTTTTAGATGTGCTTACAACCAAATAATAAAACAAAGCACACAGAGTGATGCAGCGTTTGAAATGCTTTATGCCTATTTTGACTATTTTGTTTCTGTAGAGTGACTTACATGGGAGTATAACTTTGGATATATTTTATCTTACAAGAGGACCCTTGATATTAAAAAAAAAATAAAAATCAGCAAATTGCTGTCAAATGTTGAATGAATTGTCATTTTTCTGTAGGAAAAAACCCCCCAACTATTAGAAAATCTTCCAGCAATCTCTGCTACAAAAATCTGAAACAAAACTTTGTGGCTTGTATGGTTCATAGATGTGATGTAATATATCTATATATATCTATATATCTATATTGTCATGTAGTCACCAATCCATCCACTCCCATAACCAGCCTTTCTATCCCACTCATCACTTGTAAGCATTGAAAACGTACTGGCTTTGTGAGCACTGGTGGTAGTTGTACGGCAGTATATGACTAACAACAACATAAAAATATTGTCTAAGCAACATATTATATTTGGTGCATGTTTGTGGTTACAAGCATCTAGAAGGTGCCTTGTACCTCCACCAGCAGAAAGAGTTTGGACGAATTCTGCAGCACTCGCCACGTTCTCTGCAGTAGCTTGCAGCAAAGAGCTCTTCCACTCCATCACTTTGCTGTTAAAGGTGATAAAGCTGAAATGGTCTTCCGGGCGGAGGTCTTGCAAAATCTTCAACAGGGCATCCTTTGTCTGTTCCAAGGAGAAAACAATCACTTTGAATTTTTCTACTTCTTCACCAGAACTGGGATTGGAATTGCAGGGTAATAAGGGGGGGGTCTCTCTACAGCACTATACAAGATGCAGCCCAATGCCCATATTTAGTCCTAATGGTATTTTTCAGGTTGAGACCATCAGAAATAGCCAATTCACTCACAGACAAACCACCTTTGAGGGCTGTGGTGGGCTTGTCTGGTCTCTAACAAAGTTACGTACACAGTCATTAAAAAAGGTAAAACAAACAAGTTAATTCTTTAAACTTCATTTAGAAAAAAAAATAGAAGCAAACTATTCTGCAAAGACAGAGACAGACAAAGTGCTCTTTGCCTCAATGTTTGATGCCTGGAGAAAGCAGTATCAGAAAAGCGTTGCTCTTTAATAGCTTATGTAGCTTATGTGCATATGCATTTTCAAGCATCTCTATACATCTGAAAACTTTACTGTGTACAAAACCAGCATGTGTTTCAAAAGTGAAATCACAGTCACCTCCTGGCAAGGCTGGTGTGTGACTGGTGCCAGGGGAGGTCAGTACTCTGGAGTAAGTTACCTGTTCAATTTTTCTGCCTGCCATGGAGCCACTTCGATCTATAACAAAGATGACATTTTTGGGAAACACTGGCATTTCATGAGGTGCAAAGTAATGCACAAAATAGCCATTGACAATCTGAAATACAGAATGTGAAATCATGTATAAAATTACATCTAAATAAATAAATATTGCACCTTAATGTTCTGGCATAGCAAGAAAGGGGGTGCATGCTCAGCAGTCTGCTTTTCTAGATAAGCCCAAATTGAAGAACTATTAAAATGTATTTCCTAGCTGGAAGCAAGACCATCTGTAGAGAGCAAATTACAACAGCATATATATATATATATTTATATATATATATATATTTATAGAACACACCTCAGCACTGTATGTATGATATATCCATATTATCACTGGATGTTACATTACCTCTTTATTATCACCTATGAGCATCTCTGCTCACTGACTGTGAGTGCCATCTTTTAGCACATCCATGTGTACTTCATTAATGAAATGGTATGGAAAATAATGTACTTTATTCCCTAGGATATGCATTGATCCATAAATATTTTTAAGTTCCTGCTCTCTTAGGTATGCCTCAGTTCTCACAAAAAATGAAAGAAAACCAAGCAGTCATTTTAGTAGTTCTATAAATCAAATTCCTCTAAAATTCATTTGCAAGAAGCCACAAATACACCTTAGATCTGTCAAAATAATAGTAAAAAAATGTAAGGTGCCACATATATAAGATGGCAATATAGATTTGGTATTGAAACAAAATTTGGAAGATTGATTTTTTACATGGATGATCCATTCTTGCAATATGTCTGGTGTCTCTGGGGATTTACTGAACATGGCCATCAGTTTCTGCTGAACATGGAATAATGGGAATAGCTTTCCCTGTCACCCTTGGTGTTTCAAAGTAAATGTTGCTGTTTTGCTGATTGTACTTCCCATTCAGACATATCTATGATCTGAAAGCATTTTAATTGTTATTTCTTTTTTACCTGTATATCACCTGCAGTAGCACCTGTCTTAACATCATAACGCACAATAAAATCACCATTAAGAAGGGTTTCATCGAGTTCAGGATTTATCTTCTGTTGATCTACAGTTGGCTTAAATAAAATATGAGCCTGCAAAGCAATCAGAAGAAAAGATTTAAAGCAAGATAACTTAAAGCTGCCACGGGCAGTAATGTTTGACAGCTAGTGCTTTACCTTGGTTTCACTCTGCACTTTCGTGAGCGCCTTGGTTAACTCATTTGTCATGAACGTGTTGTCAGTCTCCAGGAAGCATAAGCCTTGGGGCTCGAAGATGTGCACATCAATCTGACAGTGGAGAAGAAGTCGGCATCAGCATCTCAGAGGGAACACAGCCATGCCCAAGAAACACCACTCTGGTCCCTGCCCAGCCCTTACCAGAGCAGCTCACCTGGAAGTGCTTAACAAGCTGCTTTGGTCGGACCTTGATCAACAACTCGAACTTCCCCAGCTGCCGCTTCAACAGCTCCTCATATGTCAGCTCAAAAGTGACTTTGCTGGCAGCCGCAATGCTAACAGACACCTGAAACTGCTCTAGTTTTCTGCCTGTGATTCTGGGGTTGAGAGGAGAACAGAGATTTACCTTCTGTGGGGAAAGTTTGTCTGTGATGGCCAAAGTTTATGAATTGTGCTAAATAACTGCCAAGGGGCCTCATGGAATAAATAAATTAAAAAAAAGCAGTAATTCTTATTTATCATAGAGAAGATTTTGTTACATTGCAGGCAGTACACATCACGTATATTACATTAGTGTGCTGTGGGTGCTTCACATGCAAGCTGAGAAATGAAGCAGAAACCTCCACATGTCTCAGCCTGGGATCAGGCAGAACTGGGACAGAATACATGGGAAGAACAGATTAAATATACCCCAAAAGCATGAATCTGCTCAAACACCATGGTCCTCTGCGCTTGCGGGGAAGCAGACTCAACAGGTGAGCATCATCCCAGCCCGGCAAGGTGCTCCTGTGTGACAGCAAGTCCCAGGGCAACACTAAAGCCCACTGAAGCCCATTGCAAGACCAGGTATAAATCATATATATAATGTGAAAAAATATATATAGATACATAGACATCGCTCCCAACAAGAACCTAAGGCTGCTTTGCATATTTATCCCTGCTGAGAGGTGGCTGGTTCCAGGGTTTAACCTGCCCTCAGCCAAATAAGAAGTCAAGGAAGAGCACGGAGCAGCCTTACTCAGGATGGCAACATACTTGACGAGGCCGGCGCTCTGCCCGTGTGAGACTGCAGTGTCATATTCCTTTTGAGCAGAAGCTTTCTCCTTTATTATTCCTGGATACACTTTATCGTCAATGGACCTGTTTGATTTACATAAAAATTGACTAATATTAGAAGAAAAGTGCTGCGGAAAGAAACAAGAGGAATGCTGCACTTCGTGGCCCTTGGGGCATGAGCAACCAATGCTGTCTGGCTCCCACATCTTTCCTCATCCAGGACAGTGCCAGGAGCCCCTACCACAACACAGTCATCCTCCTTGAAAGGTCTGGGGGAGGCTGGAGCAGGAGAAACACCACTACCAAGCATGTTTGTCACCACCCCGTGCCACAAGCAGCCTCGCCATGGCCTTGGGCACCTTCCTTCTATTTGGCTGCCTACTATTTTGCCCCACAGAGCATTTTGTGCAGAAACCTCCAGAGGTCAGCACCTCCTGAGAAGAAAAATGAAGCCCTCCCCAGTCCCCAGAGCTGCTTCCTTCACATCACAGATGAGGACTGGTCCTACATGGAGAAGTTGGTGATGAAGGCCGTCTTGGGTAATTCCACTTCAAAGGCCACCTCTCTGGACTCATTAGCTCGGTTGACAATTTTGCTGGTGATGACGGTGTGAGCAAATCGCGATGTGACCTTGCAGTTCACATGCAGGCTGTAGATTTCAATATCATGCTAGAAAAAACAAAAGCACAACGGGCTGAAACACTCCGTTCTTGCTCCTGAGAAGTCTTTACCTGGGTGGTGTTATTGGAAAAGTTTGATAAAGGAATGAACTGTTAGAAGGTCTGGCTGGAATTGGGGAGGAAGAATTGTTTATGACCAGACTGGCTATCTGATCATTTACATCTCTGAAACTAGGCCCACAGCCCCACACAAAATCTGCATGTTGTGATTACACATAAAACTCCTGTCGACCCTTTTTCTGTGGTCTTCTCTCCTCGGGGTACTCTGAAGCAGCTGCTGTGTCACCCAAATACCTCAAGTAAGATTAACCTCAGAAAAATCAGATGCCTTTTTAATCACTCGACTGATGGAAAGAGACCTGCTAGATTTTTCCATGATTATTTGCCCTCCTAGCTGTTGACTTTGCTGGATGTGTTTCAGCTCGATGGCTTGTGTCACATACAATGTTTAGCAGGTTTGAAACCCTGTGTGGGTGTCCAACCCCTCCCTGGTTGCACAAGCAGAGACGTCCTTTGAACACTTGTATATCTCTTGGTATGGTGCTTTCAGGGACCCTGACACTCAAGGGAGGAGGGTACTATGATGGAGTTTCCCAGGAACACCCCATGGAGCAGCTGGACTGGGAATTACCTGGAACACCTACCTTTGTAAACACCCTCCTTATGCGTTTAGGATGTCTGTTTTAAAAGCCCTACCTGTGTCTCAGCAGTGACACTAAGAAGAGTTGATCTGGACATCATCAGTCTCACAATAGTCCAATAATTTATTAAAGTTAAAAAAGCTCAACATCAAAGAAGACCATTGCACTTCTATTTTTACTTTTCCAGCCTCACAAGTCTTTTGAATGGCTAATTAGCTTTAATTATTTTGATAATTCATCTCCTGTACTTTGCCAACCAATTAGTAGCATCCACTGGCCTTTTCTTAGTTAGGGCACTGGTCAAAATTCAGAAATTTAATCTAGCTAAACATGTCCCCTCAATACAAAGCTGTGATCACAGCATTGTGCTCAAACAGTAGGACAGGAGGATGGCTGTTTCCTTTTTCATTATAGGTTGCCAGAGTGTGCTCCATCTCCTGATACCTACTGACAATCCAGCACAATAGGATAAAATCGAAAAATATTAATCAAGAGAACAGTTTCTGGTCCTGGCAGTCTGGGTGCCTCTCCCTGCCCATGCCTCCCTGCTTCCCCCCCACAGCTGGAGCTGTCTCTGCCCAGGCTGAAGCTGTCTCTCCCAGGAGTGTCTCTTCCCAAAGGCTTTCTGAATATCCCTGAGCACCTCTGCTCACATTTGCTGCCCTGCCATGATATTGGCATGTTCGAAGGGGACGTTTTGCCATAACTGAGGAGCCCTGAGCACCAAATTGTAGCTCACAGAGGCAGCATAGGCATGTGATGGCCATCACTGCCCATGGAGCATCCTTCTGGCACGGGAGGAGCTTGCCCTGTGCAAAACCCACTTCACCACCACATGCCAAAGGGAAGCTGCAGGGACAAGGGGACAGGGACCTGCATCCCCTTCGCTTGGCCAGGCAACCAGCACAAACAAGCACACAGTGGGGTGCAGCACGGTGAGGGGCATTGCTGTGCCCTCAGCAAAGGAGGCAGGAGAGGACCAGCTCTGGGTGTATACTGAAAAGCAACTTGTGGCTGCTCTGCAAGGCACTGTGGGCCCATACACCACATCCACAGCTTCTTGCAGAGCCCTCAGCCACCCACTGCAGCAGCCACAAGACCTGTCTCTGCCTCCCAGGAACCCACCCAGTTTGGTAACATTTCACACTTTCCTGAATAGGCACGGTGGAAATAAAAGCCTTCAAACATAAAGCTTCCTCTTTTTAAAATAAGATGAGTTGCATGCACCCTGAGATGTTACAAAACACAGTTTACTCCTCTGGATGGTACAAACAAATGTCTACTCCCCTCTTTTCCATTTCATATAAATTATTAAATGCCTGTCAGAAATCACCTGACACTGCAACTGTCCTCACTTGGTCCTGCTGTAACAGCATTGTGTCAAGATCCAAACCTCATCTGATAGCCAAGGGAGTCCCACTGATCCCTCAAATTCAATATTTTATACCCATGGGGAAGAGCGAGATCAGACAGATCTGGAAATGCTCTCCCACCGCATTTATACTAGAACAGCCCGAATAACCAAAAAGGCCTGAAAAAGATGCAAAGCTCTGAAATCGTGGCACGATACATCCGAGGCTCCAGACTCCACAGGAGGTGGTTACCAGAGGAGTTACCTCATCAGCTACTGCAATACTACCAGATCACCAAATGAGCAAAGAAGATATTGTTAAAAAAAAATTAAAATAAAGCAAATACCTTTTGAGCAGTAGTTTCTGTTAGCACTATTAATGAGGAAAAGACCATCAAAGTGAGCAACATTCTCTCCTCCATTTTGGAAATGCCAGATTTTCAAATGAAAACTCAGTTTATCTTGATCAGTTAATGAGTAACTTGTTCTTGGAGATATTATGTAGACTTTGAGGAGATCCAAAACCTTAATATTTACATGTTAAACACATGTAAAACTTGGACTTGGTTAAAGTTTTTTTTTTTCTTCCAACAGATCTTTGCTGTTCTACGTTTGAATTGTAACGCTTCATAAAGAATACAGTTAAGAAATTTTCAGGATTTCTTTTTAGACTTAGATTTTGCTGTGGCACACAAAATCCACAGGCAGATGAACAGGTCTGCACAAAAAGCTGCATTTTTGGATGCCTGAATCTCTACTATATCCAACAATAATAATTTGAAAGGGCACATCCTTAAGGTTATCTCAAGCACTTCAATGATTTAGATTGCCAAGATGTGCAACATCCATGTGAGATTTTACAGCTGGTGACTTCTTCAAACTGTGTCTCCTTGCCCAACCAGCCCACGAGAGGTGTGGAGTAGGCTTCTTGAAACATCCCTTTTTTCTTCCTCTGACAAGCCATAATCCTTGTTGGTCTAATAGCAAAGTCAGTTGTAGCTTGTCTTTAGCTAAACAGTAAAAGCAATAGGACCTAGCCTGGCCTCCTTATGGAGAGAGGTGCTGAGTTAGTACCTGTATGTACATGTGAGTATATGAAGAGATCACAAACTACCCCAAAACCAGTGCAACCACCACCGTGCACGGGAGCACATCTGGCCCTAACATAGCTGCAGTGTATCCAGCCATGGATTATGCAAAGCTGCCTTTAATCTGTGTGCTCAGCATGGCTGTTTGCACAGAGGGTTAGTGCTGGGAGAGCTCTGCACCTGAATTTACTTGGGAACTGAGTGGGACGATTCTTTTCACCTCCCATTTTGTCATAAAATCTTCATCCAACAGGGACTTCAAGCAGTTCTTGTGAAGTTTTTGTTGGTCAAGGATTGGTTTGTAGCCCAGGGAAAAAAAAAAAATCATACAAGTCCACAGTTTCATACACAAATAGTTATGGACAGTGTTATAATAACATAATTCCTAAAATACACACTCACTCATGTGGTGTTTATGTAGCCTCCTAATGCAAGACAGCTGGCATGACTATTTGAAACGTATTTCTACATCTGACTATTTGTAACACCTGACTCTTCTACAAAACATTTTAAACAGTTAAATAATTGGGGTTTTAGACATTGGAGTAAGCAGCCTCTGGGCAGAACCCATTTCAGAAGTCCATCTCCTGAGCTGTACATCTGGGGAAATCAAGGTGAGAAACAGGTCAAGGAGCAAACGATCACGAGTCACCACTGTGCCCCATGTCCTTGGTGCCCCTCAGAGCTTGCTTGGTTTATTGAAAAGCTTCCAGAAGGCTTCATTTGTTCATTCATTCCCAGCACAAGAAAATACAATGGTTGAGTTTTTAAAAATATCAACAGGACAAGAAAAATAACATCCCCTGGGGCTGTAGTTCAGAGGATCCCTTGTGCATATGCAGCTGCTGTGTCAGCCCCTGGTTCCTGTATGTATTTGTATGAAAACATGCACACAGGAAGGTTAACATGCAACTAGCTGGAGCTGTGGAGAGGTGAAATCCAGAAGGACCTTCTCTCCCCTCAGCCCTGAGCAATTGCAGGCTGAATCCTGCTCTCCCACCATGATTTCCCTGCCCGTCTGCCCTGTGCAGGTAGCCCCAGGATAGCAGATAGCCCTTTCTCAACTAAACCTGCAGTCCACCCTCACAAAACGAAAGTCTGTCTGTCCACACAAAGTTCAGCAGAGGCTACCAAGATGCCAAGGGGACTGGAGCATCTCTCTAATAAGCAAAGACTGAGAGACCTGTGACTGTTTAGCCTGGAGAAGAGAAGGCTGAGAGAAGAACTTACTGATGCTTATAAATACCTAAAGGGAAGGTGTCAAGAGGATGGTGTCAGACTTTTCAGTAGTACCCAGTGATAGCACAAGGGGCAATGGGCACAAACCTCCTGGGAACACGGGAGGTTCCAGCTAATCATAAGAAAAAATTTCTTTCCTGAGGGTGCCAGAGCCCTGGAACACACTGCCCAGAAAGGCTCTGGAGTCTCCTCTGGAGATATTAAAAACCTTCCTGGCCTTGATCTTGTGCAGCCTGCTCTAGGTGAACCTCATTTAGCAGGGGGCCTGGACTAGATGATCTCCAGACATCCCTTCCAGCCCCTACCATTCTGTGAAAGACACTTTTTCATGTTGTTTTTTTGATAGCATTTTCCCCCCCTTACAACTCCATGACAATGCCATTAATTGTCCTAAATTAACAGAGATATCTTGTGGAAATACATGCAGCTGTGTTTGCCTCACTGCTGTTTTACAGACAAAGCAATCAGGTGGAGACCACACTTCCAGTGGCAAGGAGACACTAATGCAGGGCTCAATGATTTGTTACATCAACAGACATTTACAAGTTCACCATAATGAGTCTGTTGAATGCAGTCTGGTCTTGTAAGACTTGTGTTTTAAGTAACTTTTTTTAAAAAACCAAACTTTTCTTCTAGGCAGACTGTTTATACTACTTGCAAATACAGTGTTGTTTATAAAAGGACAAGTAAATATGTATATTTTAAGAGAGAAAACCATTATACATTTGATTAGCTTCCACAACTCATGTAATGCTTTAATCCTTTAAAATATAGAGGATTATAATCTTAGTGGCCTAAGATCTCCAAGAGCCAAAGCCTTAGCTTTAATTAAGTGGATCTATCATTGGTTTTCTAACACCCATGTGTAAAATCACATGGATGTTAAAGAGCTACTTTAACAGCACAGGTTTAGGCTGTGTGGTCAGCTCTGCCCCGCTCCTGGGTGCACAGAGCCAGTCAGCACCCAAGGAAGCTGGGAAATCCCTCCTGAACCCCTTTGTGGCTTGCTGAAAATCCTCATGCTCAGCCTTGTCCCCAGACTCGAGCACCATGTCCCGTTTCTGTACAAACTGCCAGCAACAGCTCTCCCTGCTCATATCCAGTGCCCATTGCTGCTGACACACTGGGCACCAACCCTGCAGCACCCAGTGCTTCTTACTCTGGGGAACGAACATGTTGTGAAATGACTTCATATCACCTTGGGGGCAGGTTCTAAATCCACCATCACAACAGGAGATACTTTTGAGTGCGTATGACCTAAAAAATCAAAGCCTGGGGCTTTGTTTGGACACTTTGTCACTTAAGTCTCATGAAAATGAGGGGTAAAAGGAAGAAAACACACTTTCCATTATTAGATTTGCAAGGCTGAAGAAAAGGATCACAAAAATTTCTTGAAGAAGCTTTATATTTCTTCCTGTCTCCTAGAAGTATCTTCTGTCCCGCAGCAGCAGGCAGTAACTTTTCCAGCACATCAACAAGGCTGGGGACAGGGGAGGATTCCTGCAATTCATACAGGAGAGCACAGACCTTGCTGTCACAAATCACAGAATGTTAGGGATTGGAAGGGACCTCGAAAGATCATCTAGTCCGATCCCCCTGCCGGAGCAGGATCACCTAGACCAAGTCACATAGGAACACATCCAGGCAGGTTTTAAACGTCTCCAGGGGAGGAGACTCCACAACCTCTCTGGGCAGCCTGTACCAGTGTCTGTCACCCCCTCTGTGAAGAAGTTTCTTCTCATATTTATGTGGAACCTCCTATGTTCCAGCTTGCACCCATTGCCCCTTGTCCTATTATTGACCATTACTGAGGAGAGCCTGGCTCCATCCTTCAGACACTCTCCCTTTACATATTTATAAACATTAATGAGATCTCCCCTCAGTCTCCTTTTTTCCAAGCTAAAGAGACCCAGCTCCCTCAGCCTTTCCTCATAAGGGAGATGTTCCACTCCCTTAATCATCTCAGTGGCTCTGTGCTGGACTCTCTCAAACAGTTCTGTGTCCTTCTTGAACTGGGGGGCTCAGAACTGGTCACAATATTCCAGCTGTGGTCTCACCAGGGCAGAGTAGAGGGGGAGGAGAACCTCTCTCAACCTACTAACCACACCCCTTCTAATACACCCCAGGATGCCATTGGCCTTCTTGGCCACAAGGGCACAGTGCTGGCTCATGGTCATCCTGCTGTCCACCAGAACCCCCAGGTCTCTTTCCCCTGTGCTGCTCTCCAGCAGGTCAGTGGAGAGACCTCTTTATAGAGAGAGACTTTATCCCAGGGATGCACCTTTACCTTCAATGAATGCTTTTTAGATGAGGCCCATCTTAAAAGACAGAAAAAGAAAAAAGATCCCTGGTCCTGAGCACTTACTATCACACTGAACAGCATCACAGGTAATTGAACCTGAGACCAAACTGGAAATAAAGCTGTTCACAAAATCCCAAGTTCTGACAGATAACTAATTTTGCTTCCCTGACACATCTGCCCTCTGAGCCCAGGAGACACTGAGGTTGCTGTGCTTTGCTGGATCAGCACCAGCATACCTGAAAACTGCGTCTGAAATGCAGCACCCCCTCTCTCACGCTAAGCAGTCTAGTAAATTTGCAATATTCAGTCACTTGCATCATATAAAAGAAAGTGATAACATTTTTCTAATAATTTCCTAATTATTAAACAATGTCCTGCCAACTTTTCATCACAGATTAATTGAGGAGGGTTTGTTAAACCTGATGCAGGCATAGCTCCAGTGTTATCAGCACGGGAACTTTTATTCCATTGTGTTTTGCTTTTTTATCTTCACAGCTCTGGAAGAGTCTTTCTCAGAGGGGAAGACTGTGCTGAGTTACCTTTCAGGAGCCCAGGCCCCATGGAGAAGAGTCCAACAGAGAGAGGAAACAGGGTCTTGGCTGCAAATAATAGTATTTGAAAGTGGAAAGAAAAATGGGGCAGAGCAACATGCTTGTAATGTCTTTAGTTTTTTAAGAAAACCTCCCACTTAAACCCAAAGGATGTGCTGCTGCCTTATGCACATCCCACTCCACAGCTTCTCTGGGATCTTTGTGGGTGTTGGCACATTTTATCCATCAAGAGTTTGAAACACACTGTGCTGCTAGCTCTCTTCTTCCTCCAGACAACACCAAACTCAACAACATCCCCTCAGCATAACTTCATCTTTTATCTCTTCTCTGTCTCGAATCAGCCAAGGGGGAACACATTACTGAGAGTGAGCTCAGCAAGCTGCCACCAACAGGAACTCTCTTCAAACTGATCAGCTACTTGTTTCTTCTCACAAACTGGTCAGTTCCTGGTTGATATATCTCTAGCCTCGCCCACCACCCCAACCACAATTACCTGGAGGAAGGCAGGGCCTCACACAGTTGGGCCAGGTTCTGCCTCTGGGGCCTGAAACCACTTGGGGAACAAGACACACTGCTGGCTTCACCAAGGGGAAGTCGTGCTTGACCAACCTCATAGCCTTTTATGAGGATATAACGAAGTGGATGGATGATGGCAGAGTGGTGGATGTGGTCTACCTTGACTTCAGTAAAGACTTTGACAAGGTCTCCCACAGCATCCTTGCAGCTAAACTGAGGAAGTGTGGACTGGACGAATGGGTAGTGAGGTGGACTATGAACTGGCTGAAGGAAAGAAGCCAGAGAGTCGTGGTCAAAGGGGCAGAGTCCAGTTGCAGGCCTGTAACTAGTGGAGTGCCCCAAGGGTCAGTACTGGGGCCAGTATTATTCAATATATTCATCAATGACTTAGATGAGGGAGTTAAGTGTACTATCAGCAAATTTGCTGACGACACCAAGCTGGGAGGAATGGCTGACACACCAGAGGGCTGTGCTGCCATCCAGCGAGACCTGGACAGGCTGGAGAGTTGGGCGGGGAAAAATTTAATGAAATATAACAAGGGAAAGTGCAGAGTCCTGCATCTGGGAAGGAACAACCCCAGGTTCCAGTATAAACTGGGGAAGGACCTATTAGAGAGCAGTGTAGGGGAAAGGGACCTGGGGATCCTGGTGGATAGCAGGATGACCATGAGCCAGCACTGAGCCCTTGTGGCCAAGAAGGCCAATGGCATCCTGGGGTGTATTAGAAGGGGGGTGGTTAGTAGGTCGAGAGAGGTTCTCCTGCCCCTCTACTCTGCCCTGGTGAGACCTCATCTGGAATATTGTGTCCAGTTCTGGGCCCCTCAGTTACAGAAGGACAGGGAACTGCTGGAGAGAGTCCAGCGTAGGGCTACAAAGATGATTAAGGGAGTGGAGCATCTCCCTTATGAGGAAAGGCTGAGGGAGCTGGGTCTCTTTAGCTTGCAGAAGAGGAGACTGAGGGGAGACCTCATTAATGTTTATAAATATATAAAGGGAGAGTGTCATGAAGATGGAGCCAGGCTCTTCTCGGTGACAAACAATGATAAGACAAGGGGTAATGGGTACAAACTGGAACACAGGAGGTTCCACTTAAATATGAGAAGAAACTTCTTCTCAGTGACAGTGAGAGTAACAGGACACTGGAACAGGCTGCCCAGGGAGGTTGTGGAGTCTCCTTCTCTGGAGATATTCAAAACCTGCCTGGACGCCTTCCTGTGTAACCTCATCTAGGTGTTCCTGCTCTGGCAGGGGGATTGGACTAGATGATCTTTTGAGGTCCCCTCCAATCCCTGACATTCTGTGATTCTGTGGGTTGTGACTCATCCGTAGGTCAACTCCAAGTCAACGCCCACAGCCCAGGCCCCAGCACTTCACACACAGGGCAAAGATGATATTCTTCACAGTGCAGAAGACCTTTGACATCACTTCTACATCTTAATCGGGTCTAATCTGTGCAAAATTCAGGTAATTCTTTACATAAAGGTGGCACATACCTTACTATTCCTAGACGTGTTGCCAGGGACTTGGGATGTGAGAGAAGAACGGCAGCTGCCAACAAGGCAGTTGTGTTGGAGTACAAAGATCCAGCTGAGGAGAAATACTCCCATTTATAACCTCAGGGGAAGCAGGTTTGATGTTTTAGTGCAGCAAATCAAGATGTAAACAGAGTTGCAAAAACGCAACTTCTGCGCAGAGTGAGTTTGTTGTTGTGCAGTTGTTCAGAGGGTTGCTCGGCTTTTCAGTCAGGAGGGATATGGTGCCTGTGTTGCTGCCCTGTTACCCACCTTCCCACTTGATCCCACAGAACCTTGAGGACCTGAGGAAAAAGACGATGGGGAATGGGCAGAAAGGCCTCCCTTGGTGCTGGGGCACCGTGACAGCCCAGCATCTGATCTCCCAGCAGAGCTGCTCGTGAGCAAACCAGGGCACTGCTGTGCTGGGGGCCGTGGGGAAGATGTGAGGGGGGAGACACGAGGTGGGAGTGTTGCCTTTTGGGGCGTGACGACCTGGTTCAGGAACGGCACGGCGACCATTCCCAGGTCGCTTGGGCCATCAGCTCACAGACACCAATGTGGTGGATGGCAAATGGCGTTTATTAGTGGGTGACATGACACTATATAACTTATGTCTATGACATCACTTCCGTCTGCTTACATTATAAACCGAACCCTATTGGCTATCAGGAGAGGGGCTCTATGTTTCCGTACAGCGCGATATCTTCCGGCCGCCGGACCCTAACTACCTACAGGGAGCTGTGAAGGGGAAGAGCTGTGAAGTGGAGGCCATTGCCCTGTACCATGCCCCAGATCTAAGGGGCCTTGCCAGGGCACTGCTGAGGTCAGCACAGATCTGGGGGAAGTCTCCAGGTTTCTGTGACGCCCCTTTAATCAGCTCCTCCTCAGCTCCCTCTTAGCAAGGGCACAGCATGAAGAAGTTGCACTAAAACTGTGTCATCGGTATGTTTATTCTTTGCGTTCAACAGAATAGATCACAGCATGTCATATCAAAGTGTCCCCAGAATGAATCTAAGACTAAGCTGAAATTAGTCACCACAGTGTGCAAAGCTGTGTACAACCTTTTTTTATTAAACCATTATAGCAAACACTGTTCAGCATATAGAAATAAAGCACATAATAAAAATTAACATGGAAGTTGTATCCTTTGATGTGAGTCTATTCCTTACTTAATGACTAACAGTAGAAATTAGCTACTTAGGTCTACTCTGACTTTAGTGTAAAGGGCAGAAATCTGGGGAAATGTTACAACAGTCATCTGGGTGAGATGAATCCAGCTCTGCCATCAGCCAAAGACACTCTTGGCCGGCTCTTCTTTCGGTTTCTCAAAGACTGTTTCACCTCCTGTCCGATCCTGGCTGAATATGGAGGGTGCCGCAGAGCCCATTTGTTCTTGGAAAAGAAAACCAGGAGAGGCAATCAGTGAAGTAGCACAGCAAATTCGGGGAGTAAAACTAGTGCTGCCAAAATACATACATACACATTTGATGAAATATTTCATCTGTCTATCAGTGTCCCACACCTTAAGGCACAGTTGTCCCATCACAAGCACGGGGCAGTTGACAGCACCTGTAGGTGGCTGTTACCAGTGACTGCCCCCAAATCCCTGTAGGTGCTTTAGAAATTTGGAAACTACTGAGGTCCAGGCTACTGTGCTGAAAAGGGGTTAAAATTCATAATTTTTCCTTACACTGTCCCACTGGTGGTGGAAAAGTAACACAAACCAGCGCACTAGAGGTTTTCAGTGAAAGCAGCCTCTCTCTTCTCTCTCACCTTCTGCCCATTATCACCCTCAATTTCTGCTTGATCTCAAACACATCAAACTTGACTAATGGAGAGTCCAGTTATCCTTTAATCTATGACCAAGCCTTCAGGCTTCAACATGGTTAGTCAATGACATTGACTACAATCCCCGGGCTTGGTTTGAACCCTGGTTCAGAAGGCAACATCAGGGCTCTCTCCTGCATGGACCAGACAGAGAGAATGAACTCTCCAAGTAGAGCCCTGGGGTTGGTAAGCACACCGCTGGCCGCTCGTTCAGAGGCAGATCCTTGCACTTGAACAGCGGTTAAGTCACTGTTTCACTTTGTAAGTCTGCTTAATTGTTTCCATCAAGGAGACTTACCACACTGCTTCATCACTTGGTAGGTTTTGGATTTAATTTCCTGGTTTTTGGAAAGGTTTCCTCTGGCTCCTTTAAGGTCTTCTTCCTTCACTGGAGGCCGCTTCTTTTTCACAGGGGCTGGCTAAGAAACAGATGTATTGCCCACAGATCAGCATTTCATGTTTAGAAGCAAGCACAGGAACTAAAGCTGCCTTAAGCTGACGATATTCCACCTACTTAAACTCAGACTGTACACTCAGCTCCATATCTTTGCACAACCATGATTTCATTGCCTTTCCCAAAATCTCTTGCCACTATTACTGTTCTGTTTTGAAATTGTATTCTGATTGTGCAGCCTTGAAAGAGATGGTGTATTGCTTAATTTTAAAAAATTATTATTTATTTTTCATTTCTCTCTTGTCTAGCCCTGCAAGCCCAGATTGGTAACTCAAGAATATGTCCCATATTTGGGAAGGAAAAAACCCCTTCCTTACTAAATTGTGTTTGTGCCTCAATTTACTCACTACTACTTTAGGAAATTGGACAGAGAGATTCTGAAGTCTTTCTTGATTTAGTTGGAATAAACTTAATACTTGGCTCTTATATACTTGATCTTAAAGTTAGGGAACAAAAAGTTTCTGAGCACTCAACAGGGTTGTCTGCAAGCATGTACTGAACACATCTGAAACACCGAGCTGGGTCCCCAAAGGAGAAGGAAATCTAATGTATGAACAGATGCATCATCGGGTGGTGCACTGCAACGTCCAAATACTAAACTGTTTACAACTTATCTTGCTAGAAGAAACTCAGATTAACATTGGTTCATATCAGCCTATTCCTACTTTAAATTAACACTTTGAAGTCAGACACAAGTCAGTCAGCAGCAGTTGGCACCAGCAGCATTCCCTCCTCAGTTTACTATTTCAAGGACAGATTGCCAAGGTCCCAGCTGGCAGACATCATGGCAGGGTGCAGGGGAACAGGAGATACAATTAAAAAGAATGAGAGACCCCCACACTGCAATTCTAATAGATTTGCACACTGAAACATCAGTGAGAAACTTCTCTGACCATTGCTACATATGTCGGGCTCCTGACATTTGGGTTCTGCTAGCAGTGGAGCCCCTTTAGACATTTCCAGGCACTGCCTGTAAAGCTAAAAACAGCTGTGGAGGGAAACAAATCCCTCAAGGCCTGCAAATGGTGGGAGCAGTGAGTCCCAGGGAGCTTACAGAGAGTGCATACACATGCCTGGCTCTGGACAGGGGCTGGCTGCATGGGAGACTTCGGCATCTTTCCTGCTGCCTGTAAATTCCCGGGAACGCTCAGAATAGCTTGCTGTCAGTCCCATTCGCATGTGTTGTGGGAAAGAAAACATTCACAAGACCTTTGGGGAAAACACTCTATGAGTAGCCCAAGCAAGCAAGGGGAAAGTGTGGTAGCAAACCCTTCAACATTCACAACAGCTTTTGGTTGGTCCGCTGGTTAACCAAACATCCCTATAGCAAGGGTTTCATTTGTCATTCACCTGTAATGAAAACTGGCATGTGATGGGAACAGTCCCCCATGCCCATAGTGTGGTCCACAAGCAGTCAGTACACACCTGTGTTGGCTCACAACAGGAAGGGAAAAAAAAACCCCTTGCTTTGTTGACAGGAATACAAAACCTGCTAAGGTCCTTCACTCATTATTGGCAAGAGACAATAACTGCGAGGCTTCTTCCACTGGAACAAGGGACTTCTTGGGGACACAGTAATGAAAGGAGGCACTTGAGATGCACAGGGACATGGCCAGGCTGAGCAGAACAGTTGAATGTCACCCAGTTATTTTAAAATAAAACCTCTCACAGTTTGATTACAGATGGACTTTCCAGCAGGACAGCTGCCGTGGATTAGGTGGTCCCCAGCTAAAAAGCAGAAGAGCTGTGCAGAAAGGTCAGTGTGAGGCACAGAGGTGAGCCCTGGACCTTCCAGCACCAGCAACTGCCCATGTCACAGCCGCACAACCACTAATTGCTCCCAACGCCAGAGCATTTGTAAGCAGGGTTTGCCAGGAGCTGTTCCCAGCTGGCCCAGCAGTGCAGCCTGTGCTTTGTCTCCTCCTGTCACAACTCAAAAAATGTTGGTTTACAAGACATGACTGGTTTTTAAAGTCTCTTTTTCTTTGGAGTAAAGAAAATATGCTGAACAGAATTACTCTATGTGGTTGAAGGATGGTACTTTTCTACCCTCCCTGTGTTCTTCCCTCCATCCCACCCACCACGTAAAATTCTCACAGTGAGGAGGACTCTGCCAGGCCCACATAGCCTGTGTTGAAAACAGAACACTTATGTTACAAAATGAACACAAAAGTGTGCAATACAGAATTTCAGTCTCAAATACCATATACTAATGGTAGCAGTTTTCAGAGACACTCTCTTTTCCTGTATTAATGTTAATACATTAAGATTTACACAGCAGCACTCTTCAGTATGGCCACATCCCTTCAAAACTGTTTTCACAAGCAACGATTTGAAGTTTTGGCAGCATATTTGAAAAGCAGAAATCACTCCTGCAAAATATCCCAAACCAGAGCAGTGGAGAAGTTTTTCTCCTTCCTACATAAATAAAAGTATTTATGGTAAACCAGAACATTTAAAACCTAAATTACCCAACCACGTGGAGCGTAGATGCTATCCTTCTCCTAACAACTTGTTAAAATATATAAACAGGTCATCTAAATACTTCAACATAACCAAACAAGTCACATAAAGCAGAAAAGCTGAATTCACTGGTTAAAGAGCAACTTCCAAATAAGACGTTCCAAGCAAACCATCTAAAAGAGTAGCCCATGTGCTGGGCACCCTGGTCTAACCAGAGCCAGCCCCGCAGGTCTCCCCATACCTGTGACATAACTGCGGTGCTCCCTCGGCCGTAATCCCCTGCGAGGTCGTTTCCCGGCTTTGATTAAATCCAGCCTGTGAGCTCTGCGAACCTCTGTTTTTTTCCTCGACTTATATAGAGCATCTAACATGAAGTCATTAGCTGGGTCATTTTCCCAAAGCAGAACCCAGGATGATTCAGGTCGACAGAAGCTGTTGTTGTTGAAAGGTTTATTCTTAGCAATGACTCGGGTTTGCAGGATTTACCGGGACGGAGGGAGCCGGGGGTGACGGGAGCAGGCAGCTGCGGCAGCGGCTCTGCGGAGGGGAAGCCCCATCCACTACCCAATGGCTTCCCAGGGGGTCCGCTCGGGCTCTATTTATAACTTTAAAAGGCAAAACTTTGCTAGGGACACAACGTTGACCATGAATCCTCTGGGTGGGGGGAAGAAAAAAAAAAAAAATTAAAAAAAAGTGTTTGTGTTTCTTTCCCAGTGTAACAAAATATGCGTTCTCTAAAAAAGCATCAACACTGTGACCTAAATCGCTTTAGCACTAGCACAGAGATCTTCAACAGAAGAGCGTTTTCTGTGTTTTTGAGACATAATAAAATAGGATATAACTTTACCTTTACAGTTCTATTGCTTAACTTGCAACCTGCTGACAGTGGTAAAACCTTTTTCAGAACTTTTAACATCTGTTCTTTAACTAATGATTTAATTAAATAGAAAAATTTAAGCAAAAATCTAAGAAAAATCTAAGAAAAATCTAAGCATTAACTCTATTTTTCATTACCAAAAGAGGGTTGCACAGGGGGTTGTTTCCCTTTTAATATATTTTTTTACATGAATAAAAAAAAAATCAACATTGACTTTAGGAAGATCAGCAGATTTTTTTTCTACCTCTCTTTCTCTACTAAGATGTTTCTATACAGTCCTATAACGTCACTATTCTGATGCTATTACAACTGAAAAATAACATTCTGCATGTTTAAAGCAAATTTTCAGAACTCAAGGCACTGAACTATTTTTTCCATTCAGCTTTCAAAGTTGCTTAATTTAATTGGTGCTACATATTCTGCACTCAAAAGCAACGGTTACGCTTTCATGGCAATTTAATTTATACAAACAAAATCATTATAGAAACAAAATTAAAACCCTGCCTTCAGCTCACATGCCATTTGGGGGTAGATGAGGCGCCTATAGGGGTAGGCAGCATAACCTGCATAACCCCCCATAGCCTGGACAATTCTGTTTTCTGATGATGCATTTCCTGAACCAACTCTGAACAAGCACAACCACTCCCTCCTGCAGATCATGGGCTAATTTTTCCTTACAAAAAACCCAATCTAAATCTGCGGTTACTTACATTTCATAGTAGAAATCTTGCTCACCTGGTTGAGGTCTTGAGCTCTGTTAAATGGGATATGAACAACAACGAACAAGACAGGCTCATTTGTTTCATAGTGGCTATTAAAAACACAACTCCTTTATTTTCCACTCCAACATGAAGCGTGGAAAACTCCTTTGTTGAGGAATGGTTGCTGCTAAAACATGGTAATGTCCATGAAGAATTTAGTGAGTTTACACAAGCCTGGCCACTGATCTCCAGGAGATGCAGACCTTACAGATTTAACTTCTCCAGGAAACTGCTAACATCCCTTGGTGGACTGACAGGCTTGATAGGTTGAAGATTCTTCCCTGAATTCCCTTTGAAGATGCAGAGGACATGGGGATGCTTGCGTGTAGTAGGCAGGAAGTAACGAAAGTAATGGACAAATGTTATAGAGCAATTACAAAGGGGATCAATACTGTGTGGGTCCAGCCCAACAGAATGCACTAAACTGCTCCCACAAGACAGGGAAGAGCGATAGCAACAGCAGCTCACTAAGAGCAGCATTTCTGATCTATTCTGATGTAAAGGTATCAACTTCTCACCACTTGCAGCCTAAAGAACCCAGTCATGTTACAGCTTCACAGCTGTTGCTTGTTACAGCAAGCCAGCTCTTGTCCTCCATGGTTCTCCTCATTTCTCCAGCACTCTGGAAAATTGATGGTATATACCTTGCCATACATCCTGGGAATCTGGAGAGTAAGCATCTTTCTGCCAACAAAACAGGAAAAACCCAAGCCAGGCTACGCTCATTTTGCCAGGTATAATAATGGAAGTCCAAGTGCTGGCTGCAGACACTTTGGTAATCAAAGAAGCTGCTTCCCTGGAGCTCAAGAGACAATTCTGCATTACACTGATAGCATGTAGGAGTGATGTCTTTGTCAGTCAGAAGAGACTCAGCAATGCTTTCCCCTTCCCATTTTGCAGTTTTGGGAAGTAGCAGAGACATTGGTATTCTTCAGCACATTATCCTCTGGAGACAGGGGCCAGAGAGGCTGCTTGGCCCTAGAACCAGACATCCCCACATGGCCCTTTTCTGTCCAAGGAGGTACTACATGAGTTCTGTGATACAAGGCGCTGCACGAGCAAACTTCTCAACAGGATCTTCAGACATCTTCCCTCTGCTTGCATTTCTACTACCTGCTGCAAAGAAATCAGAAGGGGAAACAGAAGACTCTAGCTCAGACTGGGATCCACCTGGCTTGAGAGCAGCCCTAGAGAGAGAGACCTGGGGGTCTTGCCGGACAGTGGGCTCAACATGAATGAGCAGTGTGCTGCAGCAGCAAAGAGAGCCGGCAGGATGATGGGTTATAGCAAAAGGGGCATCACCAGCAGAGATAAAGAAGTAATTGTCTCACTTCGCACTGATCAGGCCACACCTTGAGTACTGTGTTCAGTTTTGGTCCAACCCTATACAGGTCAATGTTCCACAACCTCAGGTGTTCAGGTTGCACATGAAGGTTTTATTTTCAGTATGAAAATACAGGTGGCTATTCTCCATGTGTGCACGTGCAGAGGGCAAAAAACCCTCCTCAGGGAACAGGTCTAAGAAGAGCTTGCAAAGATTCTTACAATCATAACAAAATTTACTACTTCAGAACAGCGGTCCCTCCAACTAAGCTGGGGGTACCCTGCTGTTAAGGTAAATGAATACATTGAAATTAATACCAACTTGAGAGTGCAAAAAATTAGATCTGCAAGTCTGAATTTAAACTCCAGTAGCAAAACCTGTTTCCCACAACAGCACATTATAATCACTGTAACATGCGTCCTTTTAAGCAGAACAAGCATAAAACAAATGTACAAATCTGTAATAAGTCAAACTTTATTGTAAACCATTATACAATGTAATTACATCAGATACCCTTAGAAGTTTAAGGTAACACCACTGATTAAACAAGACAGTTCGAACAGAGGGCAGCAGAATACGTCTGTTGGTTTTGCTCACATAGGCTATACTCTGAATTTACTTACAAACAAACCCAACATTCAGTCTGAGACGGATACCCACGCAAGACAAAAACATCTACAAAAGAGTCCCTTTTTTAAAGATACTGCAGTTTTACTTTGTAAAACCATAGTAGTCATTTTCAGTAATTGAACTGGAAACTTTACCTAAAAGTTTGCAAGCCTATGCTGTAGAGCTACTCTGACTTGATGTGGCTGAATTTATTTGCTTTCATTACTGTTTTCTCCTGTAAAAAGCACAGCAAAGTTGCAAACATGGGTTAGTCAAGCACAGTGGCAGAAATTCCTTGTGATGCTCAGCTCTCGGCAGAGCAGAGAGCCCTCGCCTCCCTCCCCAGGCACGGTGGAGTCCCATCAGACACCCGGGAGGGGATCACTTTGCATTGCTCGGATTTGCAACTCAATTTCTGAGTTTTCCCTGAAGAAAAGCTATAGTACATTTTAATTAGCAACATTAACATACAGCATTTACCTACTTAAAGTAAGACAAGGGGATTTGAACATATTAAAGCCAGAACTTGAAAACCATGTATCAGACAACACCAGTGTTTTAAATTTATGCAGATGTGTCACAGGTCAGATACTAGAAACAATACATTTAGGTTGACCATTTGTGGTATGTTCCATCTCCACCAATACTTCTGTGTCTCTTCTGTATGTTACAATCCCTTTCCTCTCTTACTTTGGCATACACTACATAGCTTATTTTCATTAAACAAAATCACATTTTTTTTAAGCACAGCCTGAATTAAACCTTTGCTATGAGTTGTCCCAAAGGATGTTTGCCAGGCATAAATTCAGAGTGACAATTTGAGTGTAATGCAAAAGTCATTGTGTTGTAAAATTGTTACTCGATCAACTCTTTATGCAAAATTTATTATTTCAGACTGTATTGCCAATACATTTCAACAAACAGTAAGACATAGTGAAGCACTAGGCACATACTTCCTTCTCAAAACTTCCTTCCTCGGAAAAGAGCACTCATCCTACTCGTACCTAGTGCAAGAACTTTATCTTACAAAGAGGAAAACTGCCAATTTTATATTTTCCATCTCTTTCACATGCTAAAGAATGAACAGAACCACCCTACCTCCAGTTTTTATTTGGGTAAGGTTGTGAATAGAATTTTTATCTTAGTACAGAAAATTAGAGCTGTTTTTTCCCCTCTGAAGATCTGCTCCTCCTGTTACTACTGTGGTATTTAAAATACTTCTGTCTCTTTGGCTCATAGTGCTTTTTATTACCTCATCTTGCTAGGCATATCAAAATCTCAAACCAAGTGACATTTAAGCACTTAAGATAGCAAAAAATAGGCATTCCTATAGCTTTGCTACAACCACCTTTAAGAAACTGCTCCATAGTGCTTTATACTTTTCTACTTGGTCAGTAAGTTTGAGGTCTGCTCAAAACAAATGTTTTACATGATTAAGGCCATAATTTTATACTGATATTTCACAGACTAAACATGAGACTAGAAATAGAAATAATTTTGATAATTTAAGTAACTGGAGAAAAGGAGGGAAAAGGAAGATAAAATGAAAGCTCAAACAGTTAAATTTGTGTGCGCTGCTCAGTGATCTCTGGTGGCAGACAAGGACAGCGATGGCTGTGCAATGGCATGTAGCACGTGTCCAATAGCTTTATTTTGCTATTTGAAATAGAACAAATCCTGTGCTAAAAAAAATAAATTCTGACATTTGCGACAAGAGCCAGTCCTAGCTCTTAAATCCCTTTGGAAAAGCGAGCTGTACGAGACTATTCTGTTGATGAAAATGAATTCCTTGAAGTACTGTGCTTTTAGAGATATGTACTCACCCAGTGGTAAACAGTCAAGAGAAGATGCAAGTCACACAATCAATGAAAAAAACCCCAAAAACTGAAACAGAGGCAACACTGATTAGGGACATTTCCCCATCTTACCCCCCCCCGCCCCCCCCCCATTTCAGAATAACTTGAATAAGCCTCTGCTGTCCTTAGTTTCTAGATTTAGTCTAAAAGAAACACTAGTACTTGAACTTATTGCAATTATTACATTTCAGTGCACAGTAACAGAGGTCAGTGGCTCAACTAAACTCGCCAACATTAGGTTTGGTAAATGTCCCTTCTAGCCGGCTGGACATGCTGAGGTGTACCTGAAGTCTTAGAACACTGTGTTCACCTCAGCAGCCAAGCAGTGAAAAGGAATGCTGGATAGTGAAAATAAGTACAGAAGCGCACAGTTCAGTATTTACTAAGGCCCAAGAACCCCATTTAAGTGGTCTGGATAATAAATCACATTAAGACCTAGTAAATCTATAAAAAATGTAAAAAATCTAAAAAAGTTCTGAGCAGTTTTCCAATGAAACTGTTTGGTTTAAGGCTTGGAACATTTCTGATGCTCAGACACTACAACACCTTTGCAGTTAAGGTATGTTGTCTCCCCTTTGACACATGGCCTTGTCCCGCACAAGGTTTAAGTAAGCAAGGAAAGCTGTCAGAAACAATCATTTAGAAAATACGCAAAGCAAAAGGATGTCACTGAAGACACGTCTGCCAAGTTTCAGATCAGCACGTGTTGTCAATTATCAGGAGACAGGCGCTGCAAAACACAAAAATTCTGTAGCAACAACTGTATTACACCTCTTGGGGCTTTGTTGGAGTTTTTTTTTTAAATACTGAAGGATAAATAGACTTTGGGGAAACTAAACAGGAGAAACATTTTTTCTTTTTTTAAAAGCACATTAAATAGAAGATTGCTTTTCCAACAAAAAACAAAGGACGGAAATATCTGCAATATTGCAGCACAACTGCTTCAATCAGATCATGGACCTGTATGGCAGGCCCTTTATAAGGAAGAGTGTAAGAAAGGTTCTATCTCTTTTGGGTCATTTGAGAGGTACACACAAGAGACTTGCAGAAACAGAAACAGAGTCATCCATAGATATTCATTTCACAAAACCTATCACAACAGATTTTTGTTATACACTAAAGTGCACATTTGTCAAATATGCAAACACAACCTCCTATTCAAAAAGGTATTTTCAAATTATGTGGTCAAAAGCACACTTAGGACTGCATTGTTAGTGATATTTGGTGACTTCCGCAGTGACAGAGAGCTCTTCCCTTTGCAATCCCTTCGTCTCGAACCAGGACACAAGGATAAATAAGATTTTCACTACAAATCTTTTGACCTGTTCTGCACAAAAAAGGGAACTACACCCTTTCCTCTGACAAAGAGAATATTTAAATACAACTGTATGAAAATATAACTTAAATATAAAATAGTCAAATAGATTTAAGGAGCCTTGGAAAAAAAATCTTTGTTCCACCTATTAGTTCCATAGGTACCTGGTAGCAAGTAAATGTTTGTACTTAAAAAAATAACATTAAGTTACAGCTTGTAACCATAAACTATTCTGCTCTAGGAATTATGCTGCAAAAAACAGTTTTAGTAATAAAACACACTCCTTTAACTTTGTTGATTCTTATGCCTTTTTGAGAGCATCTTAAACCGTATCATCAGTAACCATAAGTGAAAGATTGCTGTATCTGTTTTCTAGGATCTTTTCTGAAACATCAGATACGAATCCCCCCAGCGACTAGTCCTTAACAAGGCTGTGGTTTTCACACATGACGAAAAGACATTCTTGCATAATTGGTCAGTGTGTCTGTAGTGCAACTGAACTGGAAGGCTTCCAACCCTCTGCATTCTGTTGGGAGACCTTGCTTTTAAGTCAGTTTGTATGAGAAGGGAGATGCAATTGCAACATTAAACCCCACTGACTGAAGTTTTTGCCATGAAACCTGTAAATACACAGGTCAGGGAATGTGTCATACAGGCAGACCAAAACGATGCTTCTTTTTCTTAATGGGCTTTAAGTTGGTCAGTCTACGCAGGTCCTCTTCAGCATCCGATTCCTCCATCTCATCATCTGCTGAAATAAGGATCTAAAAAGAGATTACAGCTTCTGAGTAACATGGATCAAAGTCACACTCTTTCTTCACTCTACTTCTAACCTTTTACCTTTCTTATGCTTGCAAAGCACCTTATTATTTGCTCAAGAAAGAGCTTGCAGAACAATTTGGATTTATTACCAGTCCTATCAGAAAACATCACACATCCTATGTGGGACCTCCAATAAATTTCAAAGAAGGATGCACGCATATTAATCTCTACTATAGTCGCTGACTGTAAACCCAGAAGAGTGATTCCAGCACTTCCAGAAGAGTGGGGGCAATTTGCTGTTAAAGTGAGAGAAAATATATAAGCTCTCTACCCACACTGGTAATAGGGCACTCATTTTATTAAAGAAAACCCCATATAACTGGCACTGTCTATAATGCAGAAGTGTTACATTAACTAACTAAAAACAACTTACCTTCAAAGATAGCACCCATCCTCCAGGTGAACTGGAAACTACCCACTTAATGCAATTTAGAATAAAATTTTGCTAAGGTGAGGATGTAAAAACTTCTCCAAAATCAGGCCAGTTGCCTCCACCAGTCTCCTCTCACTTTAAGCTATCAACCACTCTGAGTTAGAACTGTCTATTAGGTTTGTATTCTGTGTGGGGATTTTTCAGAAGCATTTGTAACACAGTTCACCTGTGATATTTAAATACATTATTATATCTTCCTGCCCATCTGGAAGGAAATTAACTACCATGAATGGTGAAACAGTGCCATTTTTCTTAACTGGTTTTCAACTGCAAATGCTAGGAACTACTGTTAGAGGCACACGCAAAGAAAATCAAAATTAAGTTGATAGTGTTACAATGAAATCAATGGCATGAGGAATGAACTGGATTGATATTGCATTAATTCTACATACTTCTGACTCTGATTCTTCATGTGATGCTGCTCTCCTGTATCGGACTTTACTTCCATTTCTTGAATCTTGTCCTGCTTCCTTTTCTTCAAGTTTAGCTTTTGTCTTCCCTTTCTTCATAAGAAAATTATCTACTACCCAGAACATTAATGCCTGTCAAAGAGAAGTGGGAAGTGACAGTTCAGTTTTCCTCAGAGTAGCATTTGGACAGAATTAGGAAAACTTGACAATAACTGTGAATTGGCTAAACAGGTAAAATCTTGTATGGGCATACAGTCATGTGGCTTATTACACACTGCATGAATGATCTAGAACGCAGCTACATTATTCCTTTGTAAAAGAGAAGAAAATAAGAAATGTGGTAGCTGCTATGCAGAGTGATCACATATTAACTCTTCATGTAGAAATGTGAACAGTTTAGGCAGACATCTTAGTGCAACAGACTTTTCAGTTCTCAAAGGATAAAAGTTCAATCTTAGACACATTGCTGGTGATTTTTTTTCTTTCATTAGTGTTATTAATTGCAAGGACACCCACCATCTCTGGCTCTAATCCTCAAATCCCAGATTGCTGGAAGAGTCTACTTTGGGAAGGATGATTGTGCACTTTCCCTTTTACTCTGCTCCATCATAGGCCAGCCACTATTAGCTACGGTCAGACACAAGATACTTCATGGTACAGCTGTCAGGAAACCAACTGTTTCCTAAAGGAAATTTCATTGTAATTTTATAACCTCTATGTCAGTATTTCAGTATTACATTCAACCTACTGAAGTCATTGGGCCAAAGCGGTCTCTGAGGCATTTCTACACCTCTCCTGAGCCAGGTTACATGGCTCAATATGGATTGCAGCCTTGTAAAATACACATATCCAGACACTTCATCCATTCTTTAACACCTTTCCTCTTCAAAACTCAAGCACCAAGGTACACTGTGCTTTAGGGACTAAGGTTAATTAACACATGGCAGAAGGATATCCAAGTAAACATCTCACAGAAGCATGCAAATTGTACTAACATTAACAAAGAAGGGAACTATCAGCATGACAATGGCCAGCTCCAACTGGGGGTTCTCTATAGGATTCAGTAAAGCTACCTGTGAAAAGAAAAGGATTAGGGTCAGATCATGGCAGCATGTGCACACAACTGAATTAGTAACTGCAATTGTTCATGTCCTAGCTAACACTACAGAAATAGTTCATATGAACCAAAAAAGGACAGTTTGTGGAAAAGGAAAGTATTCAGGATTGTTTATCACAGATAAGTAAGTGGGACTGGCAAGAAACTTATCTCTGTCATTTTTGTTTACAGAATTCTGAAGAGCTGTGTAAGAATCATCTTGAACATTTTAGAGCTGCATGCTCTGTAGGAACATGTCTTAAGTTCCACTTTAGGAAATTTAAACAGAGCAGAGTTTTACAAAACACGCAGTAAGGAGAAGGTAGTTCCCAAAGTAGTCCAGAGCATACAATAGGGACTAACTGGTTTTAATGGGCTATAACAGCATACATCATCACTTTGAATATTATGTTGCAAATTCTAACAAAGTATTTATCCAGTCATCAGCAATGACTTCATTAATCCACTGCACATTTCAAAAATCCTAGCTTAGCTCTATCAACAAGGTCAGGCAAGGAAAATTCTTTAAAATACCACCAGAAGCAACACAAAATAGCTGTAAATATGAGCTAAAGAATTAAGAAAAAGAAGAATCACCGAGTAGCTTCAAGAGCACTCAGACAAGCAGATAGAATAAAACTTTCTACCTTGCAGTATGTAAAAACCTCCAAAATATGACAGAGTGTTCCTGGCAATGGATGCCAGAAAGCCTAATTAGCAGCATCCTAATCAAGCTAAAAGAACATACCACTTCCACAGAGTTAAATGGCATTGACTGCAGACAGTTCTGATGCTTGAGCCAAATCAATAAACACTATTAGAAGTTTATTGCTTTACAGCTTCCACCTGCAATTCACTTGTCTATAAAATGCTGTAAAAATACAAACCTCTTTCCACTGAGGTATAAGAAGCACTATAATGACGATGGTTTTCTCAAATGTCATAATCATTATGTATAGAGCACACTGGCCCACCCAAGCACTGCACTGCACTGGGTCACCTGCAAGAAAGAAGAAAGGTTCAATATATGCATGGGGTTGATTTTACATCACAGTAAACATTTTAGACAAGCAATATGAGAAGAGGCAGGGCAGCTATATCCTCTTAAAAGGCTTTTTTCAGTTTCCTTAATGCTGCTGCTTCTCCTCCTTCAGCCTCACTCCAAATTCCAAAAAGTATCAGTAGAAATTGAATATAAGAGGACTTTATCCGATTGAGCAGTACCTGGTTATATGATCACTGTTTTACATAATCCGATGAAAGCAAGACAGATATAGTTGCATTACATTTGTTTCTCAACAAATTGTTATTTTTGACCCTCTACCATGAACCATTAATCTTCTTAAAAGGGAAAACTTCAGGGAAGCATACCTGGGGAAAATGTATTTCCCTTCAGTCTAAGTAAAAATGTGATGATATCTGCCATTTTCCGTAGACTACCTTAAACATATTTTTCCTCTCTATAAAGTTGGTTACCATAACTAACCAACCGTAACTGAAGCAACAGGTGCAAGAGCTGCTATGAAACATTTAACTGCACAAACAATTAAGATCAATGGAATGGGTTATCCAGAGATGTGGTGGAGGCCCCATCCCTGGAGTCATTCAAGGTCAGGCTTGATGGGGCTCTGAACAACCTGATCTAGGTAGAGATGTCCCTACTTGTGTAGGGAGGTTGGACCAGATGACCTCTAGAGGTCCTTTCCAACCTAAAACATTCTATGATTCTAAGATCACATTTTAGTTTGTCTGAAAGGGTTTAAAATTCTGCTGAAGATCACAAACTTTTGGACATGAAAACCTAGGTAGACTAATATACTCTGTTAAAGCAAGAGGGTAAAAAAGGAAAAAAGCTTTGCAGGTGAGTTTAAAGCAGATCTTCACTGTAAAACAAAAGGAAGCTTTGGAATGGATTATTAGCTTTTCAGTCCTCACCACAGTCTTTCACAACATCTTCAAATGCAGCTTAAAACTTTTAGCCTGGGGATGAATAATGGGCAATGGAAATTCAGATGCCTTTATGTATTTGTAATGCTTAATGATAGTTGCTACTTCCTTTTCTGGAATGTTTCTGAAAGGCTTTCAGTATTAATACTTGGTAATAGTCTTGAGACTTTGTTTGCTGCTTAAATGCTATGAAGATAAATCAGACTGTGGAGTC
>VYZX01029337.1:14126-26336 GCA_013401335.1 Brachypteracias leptosomus | reverse complement strand
TGTGGAGTCCAAAAAGAAAACCTTCTAACCAAGTTTTACAGTAAGAATTAGCGATCAATACTCAATAGACAGAGGAAAATGGTTAAAATGGTCAAGTTTTACAATTATACACTGCAGTGTATGGCTTCTGTTGTAAAACAAACGAAAAAGAAAATCTGAAAGTGAAAACATCAGTAATTCAAAGTTGAGCAACTGATTCTTCTAGTGATACAAGGCCTGAATTAGATATGAGAATTAAATTTTAGCAATTAATTGCTATACTCTGCATTATTAGCATTTTCTAGTTTTCTTCATTAACTAGCAAATATGAAAAAAAATAAATCTAGCTTTAGCTATACTTACCACTGAAACTTTACCAGTTTATTCTAAGCTCTTTTCCAATCTTTATTTAATTCCTAAAAGCAAATACAGCTATAGCAATTTTGCATCTATTACAACTCTGTCACATGAGATTTTGTATGTCCAAAATCTGTGAAACTGTATTAAGTGTTGTGCACTACAACCAATGAACTTTTTGTTCCATTAAATTTTTACAGGGCGCAGTGTTGGTTTTTTTTGGGTTTGGGTTTTTTCTTGGCACACGACTGAAAATAGAAGTTGTGTATGTGAGATTCTTCTTGAGGATTTTTGTGTGCCCTACTGCATCTACAGAATTATCCCTCAACTCTAATTAAAAATGAGGAGATCAGGGATGCTGTCTACTTTGACTTTACCACGTCTTTTGACAGCCTCCCAATAGCATCCTTGTAGAAAAACTGGGGAGATATGGACTGGATGGGTGGATGTACAATTCTGACAAATGAAAAAAGCTTTCACAATGAGAATGGTTAAGCACAGGAGTAGGTTGTTCAAAGGGATTCTTAAATCTCAAATAATGGATAAATTATTCAAGCCCTGAACAACCCACTTTAGCTTTGAAGATAATCCTGCTCTGAGCAAAAGGTCAGATTACATGAACTATGGAGATCCTTTCCAACCATATTTTTTTCCTATGATTTTATAAACAACGTAATTCAAGGGGAAAAAAAGCAGAAGTTGTTAACATCACCAGATCCAGGAAGTGCTCCCTAGAATATCTCGGACAGTTGTGTATTCAAAGATTCAGTACACAAGCAAGCTCAAATGAGAACTTTAAAATTAATGTTGAAGCCATAAAGCTCTGATTTAATTTCTAGTCTCTGACAAGTCTCTCTTGAATTCTGATTTTATACTTGTCAAGTATAAATCACATGTCTAGAATAAACTTGCAAATCAGTAGAAATCTTGTTACTGCAAGAACTATATTAAGACCAAAACTGAAAAATTCTGAATACTCAGCAGTGACAATGGTAGCAGCATTTTTTTAAAATGCTGGGCAATGAAAAACTAGTCTATACTTGTGTTTACTACTTTCAGCAGCCACTTTGTAGAACGACTTTTATAGACAGCTCTTCAACAAAACACATGTGATTCCTCTACCCTGTAACTTCTCTCTATTCTTCAAATCCTGAAAAATTTTCTTAAGAAAATTTTAAAAACATTTAAAGTAAGTGCTATCTACCCTATATGGCTATAATTAAGTTGCTCTGAAAGTTGCAAACAGCTAGAGGGAAAAGATGCATCAAATAAAATTTCTGAGCTTTGCCACCTGGGAATTAAAGATTTAGTTGCCAATAGCATTCACTGTCACCAAATGGGATTTAGTCACCTGCTTTCTACTTGCAGTGGCTAAAGTACAAGAAGGGAAGGAGAACACAGGGAACATTCTCTTCAGTACAAGATCATGGCTGCTTTTCTCCTCTTTACATACTCAAATGTATTAACTGATTCTGCACTCCTATTAAAATCCAGCTGCTGACGTAATGAATCTGAAAATACAAAACTCGAAATACAAAGACAAATCTAATAAACTTAAAAACTCTAACACAAAAGCACCCTTGAGGGAACATCATGCTACTTTGTAAATCAGCACGCAGTGCTGTTTTGCTGTACAAACAGCAACCATTTATAAATGCTGATATTTTCGTTTCTATTCTCTCCTTGAGGCATTTATGCTTAAAAACTATCCTCCATATAAAGAAGCTTTTAAACCAGCAGGATGCTGCTATTTTTGTGACAGCTACAAGTAATGAATCACCAGGGATCAAGTAAGAGAACTAAGAAGGGAAATGAGCTCACAGCAAGAATTAACTTGAGACAAATGATTATTTAGGCTCGAGAAACACAAACAACGTCGCTCAATCACAGGAAGAGACTTGTTTTGGAGAGAGGCTCCTATTTGTTTTACCAAACATGTAAACAAATCACACTGATCTCCAAGCTGAGGACTTGACTTTACTACTGCAGGTAAAGCGTCACAAGTCTCTGATACCTTTCAATGAGCAGGCACCTCACCACCCATGCACGCTAATCCATATTTAACTTCAAATTACTAAAGTCTAAACACACTTGTGACCCCACAGGATCGCACTTTATTCCCCTCTTCTACCCTACTATTTTAAATAATCTTACGAAAATTAAGAGTTTTCTTGATGTCATTTAAATAAAATGGTGACATGGGGGTTTTTATTTCAGAAACAACAGTGGTGCTTCACAGGAAAGGGCAGCAAACAATCCAGTGCAATTTGTCCTTTATAGACAGATTTCTTACACAGCGTCTCACCTGACTGCACAGCCATTACTAATAACTTTCCATCTGCTATCTAGTTCTCATTATACCAGAAGCCTCTCCCACATGATAAATGGAAACACATGCTTTTTATGCTTTTTAATAGTCCTTATGAGAGTTTGATTAAAAATACCCCAACATATTAAGGTCAGGACAGCCCATTAGTGAAGATACAAAAAAGAATGTCACTAATAAAATTATCTGATATTGGAAAAAATAACTAAGTAAAGAGGACTTATGTAATTTCATACATAGCTTATACATATGTACACACACAGAAGAAATACTTGATAAAGTTTAGGCACTTCAGATCTCCTAACTCGCAATGACAATAATGGATCAGTCCCAGACCTCCTCTGCATCTGAACACAAGTAACAAGTTCTTTTGTTGAGTTTAAGAGCTTAGTTACTGTAATCACAGATGCCACATAACTAAAATGCAAAAAACAGGTTCATTTTGGAAGTCAGTAAGAGAAAATCCAGGAGAGTGAATATACTCCCCACATCTTCCCATCTTTGCAGACCACTTATTGTTACAAACATTAAAATGGGAGAGGAGAACAGATTACACAAGAAAAAACAGAATGCTGTTAGGTAGGTACTTAAAATCTAGTATTTGACATGATTACATTTCTTCCTATAACTGTAATAGATACAACCAAGTTTTTTTGCTCTGAGTGGAAAGCCAATTTTAAATGGGCTGAAAGCTGTTCAAATATCTTTAAATGGCTTCAAGCCAAATCAACAATTAGAAAAAGGGACTTTGGGCAATAGGTCTCAAAGCTCAGTCAGAAGGTGCAGCTCAGCAATGTCTCAGCTCTTTCCCTGCCCTTTTCCCTTCCCTGGGCACTGGTGCTTACCTAATCCCTTAGAGACTCAAGTCTGGGGACTGATCTGGAGAAACTATTTACTCTTCTACGTATGGTGAATTTTCTGATGGTTTAGCTCTCTGAATCAGCTCCCTGAAGAGTCAGATGTGCACCAGTCCAAGGAAAAGAGTGGAAATACTGGATTGTGGCATGTGAGGAAAAAGCAGATAGACAGGGTTGTGGCAGCGCTGATTTATACAGCTTGAATGGCCATAAACTGTACCCTAAAAGATATACATTAAATCAACACAAATCTAACAAAAAATGCCCTAGCACTATAGAGGCAGTTATTTCTCTTAAGATAGATGCTTGCCATCACCTCTATTTTAAACCTCTGACACTACAGCAAATAGCAATTAGTGCTACCTCCCAAGCTTTTAAAGTACTTCAACTTGGCAAGGCCTTTATTTATTTATTTATTCTTCATTCTGTCAGCCAATTAGGATCATAAAAATCAAAGAAATGTAAAAAGCAAAAAACTTACCAATCATAATTATGAAACGGCTATGAATCTTTTACTTTATTACGCAAACATTATTTTAACTTTTTTTTCCCTTCAAACCACAGGGACTTTGTTTGTTTTTCTCTTTGATGAGGAGCCATAGCTCTCTTATACGGCACCCTGTCCTTCCATTCCTATCTCTAGGAGCTTCAAATGTAATTTTTGGCATCTATACAGAACTCCCATTCCCAACCAGCTAGACTAAGAATTCCAAAAATATCAGGTTGAACAGAATTAAATGTTGGAGTATGTACTCAACTGTATCTGTGAATCCATTACTTCTGCAGATCAGTAGACTTCTGGGGCTAACATAATGAAAGACAAACCCCACAACTTCATGTGAAAGTGATTTCACTAGTCTACCCCTTAGCCTGTATGAAAGACCTGCATTTTTTGTCAATGGTACAAGCCTTACATGTAGAAGTTCAAGTGATCATTACTTGAGGACAAACACAGCCCATTTTGCCACTCTCCTCGCTGAAGGTATGTGGCTGTTAACTTGAAATTGGGATTGTAGAACTCTTAGCTTGTCTCTTCAGACAATGGCATATGGTTCAGTGAAAGCTTTAATAGGAAATGGCCTTCCAGCTATCATTTATTTAAAAGTGTTTCAGTGCAAATTTATCAGCTGTTACTTTTTCCATGAGATTAGCCAATATCGTAATTTGTTCAATTGCTCCTAAGAAAACAAATATTGAAGCTGTCATTCCAAACTCACTACATGCTTAGAGACTTGTTGAGCTTTAACACAGAAGGTGCACACCAAGATATAGAACCTAAAAGAACCCCCATAACAAGTGGAATATTAAAATGACCACTATAATCCTTGTGCAATCCTTTTAAGATGTGTTAACCACTAGCTGAAACATTCTGAGATTTTATCCTGAAAATAATTCCAGTGCAAGAACAGAAACATTTACCGTATTCGCCAAAACGAAGGGAGTCCCACTGCTGCCACTCCACAACGCTGCTGACTGCGCGGATCCCAATGTAGATCAGCAGCATGCCTAGCGTGGCATCTAACAAGAAGTTGATAAGGTACCTGAAAGGAAAAATGTAAAAGAAAATAAGGAGCAAAGATCCATTCTCTACTAATTCAATGTATGTTAACACCATAATTGATAAAAGATCTGTATATATGTTGAGAAGCCAGAGTACTGAGAACAATCATTTACACGCTTCTCTAATTACATAGTCTGAAATGTAAATAATTTTAGAAGAGTCTCAATATTTTGTTTCTGTCCCTAAAGTTAAGCTCCAACTTCTATTTTTGTGAACTCTGGTATGTGCATGTGCATACTCCATATAAACTCCAATATTCATTTTACTCCATTACATGAAGAACCAGATTTCCTTTCTACCATTGCTCAGTTCATTCTGCATGGAAAAATTTGTATTTGAATAAAACCAAAGGAATAAAAAGAAAAGTTATCTTAAAGACACCTCAATGAATTTGAAGGTAAAACCCCCAACCAAAACCACTTTCATTCTGAGAGGGAAAGACACCACAGGTAGACAGTTTTTCTCGCCCAAGGGAACCCCCTCCTAGCCTCAACACACAGCAGCGAGCAGTGGAATGCTGTGCCTAGAGAGCAGTCGCCACCTAGGCTAAATTTCAACTTACTTTGTGTTAGGAAGAAAAGTTATTTACTTTCTTGCACTTCAGTTCTTGTCCAATAAATGTTTGAAATAATCAGGAACAAGCCTTCCCAGAAAAACAAACCAAACCAAACCACCCCTTAATGGACACACAATTGCTGCACCAGTAATTTTGTTGTTTCAAGAAGAGTTTCTAGGATCTTACCTATGCTTCAAGAAGCTAGAGATTATTATAGGTTTCAAATTAATTCTTAGGTTCATTAAATGGTGGAGCTGAAATTTAAAGCATTTTGTAGGTCAGTTTGGTTTACTTACTATCACTGATTTTAGCTGAACAAAAGAGCAGTTGAGAAAGTGCCAGGTCTAAGACACACAGTAAATCCCTGTTGTTGAGACTCTTATTTGGTAATTCCAAATACTTAAGGTAAACTCGTAAGTCTATAGAAACTTATCTGCAGGGACAAAAATAGCAAATCAGAGACCTGTGGGATTCTGCTGGCTGCAGAGACAAATCCACGTGGACAAAATAGTATCAGAAAGCAAAAACTGAATATGTGCATTTAAAACAGTAAAAGAGGAGCTGTTTTGACCCTCAAAATTCATGAACAGCTCAAAAATAAAAATGAAGATGACAATTTGCCTCAGCCAAGACTTAACCATAAACTTTCTAAACTTTCTGAAAAATAGTTACTTTCTAATAGTTGTGTGTCAAAATCAGAGTTCTAATGAGCTTTGTATCAGACAAACATTAAAATCACACTTTAGTGCTTGGCAGAGGAAGTTGCAAGTCTCCACAAGTCATTCCAAGGCCACAAGGGGCTGCTGTAAGTCTACAGCAGGAAGGCAGCCATCAGGAGCTGGGAGAAGGGATGTGCCAACACCTACATCCCATCAAGTTACGGCTCCGGGCAGGCCAAGTATACCTGACATTCCCAGGCACACCAGGCTCGCTACATGTAGGGAACGTGCTCATTCTGTGACGCATGGCATTAATCCTGCCCACATGTAACCAGTGCACCAGCATCAACGACAAAACAAGTTGCAGCCACTGTCAGATAAATGCATTTGGCTGAGAGTTTAGCGAGTAAAAGGCTGGGGTTCAAACAAACTTCCCAGTGTATGGCACACAGCCAGCTGAGGGCCCTGCACTGCAGAAGAAGAGTGCTGTTCACTTTTTCTATTTAAAATTCCTCAGCCACCCACCCATCTGTCAAGGTGTTTTAACAGATGTTTTATCAGCGCTGATATTACCACACACCTGCCTGAAGTGCAGCACTACAGCCCCAAACTAACCAATGGTAAATTCCAGTTCTTTCCAAGCTTTAAACCACAAAGTTTTCTAAAACTACATTTCCTGGTTTTGTTTAGAAAATACCCCACAGAACTCAAAACAGGAAAGAGCAGAAAACCATCCATGGTTGAATTTGCTGAGAAAAATTAAAGTCACAGAAAGAAAAGTTGCTTTTACTCGCTGATTTTGACCTACTTGTACACTGAAGTTATTGTTTTTCCAAGAACAGACAAGTGCCTTTGGCTAATACTCCAGGTTATTCTCTCTACTAACAAGGAGGACCTGCACCCTTGTCTGGAAAATTATACAGCTCCACACCATAATTTTGTTACCCTGAGAACAGTGAGTAACAGTTCTTACTTACATAAGTTGTAGCATTTGAAAATAAAATTATGTAGAAGAGAATGCCAGAAGAGAACATGTTAATAAAGCTTTTATTTTGAAAACTCAGTACAGAGTACAAAGTTTTCAAATTTTAAAACACTGTAATAAACTACTGAGCTTTATCTTTAAACACTGACAATTTTGGACACATTTTGCTTCACTTACTTGAAAATATACCTTAATATATAAAAATGGAATGAAAGCAATTTGTACCTGCCAGTTTTTAAATCTATCAGGAAATTCTTAAATCAGTAAGCAAGAAAAAATCCTACAATGATGCCTGGCATAATTATAACTTAAACTTGACAGTTAGTGTGTTAAAATAAATGCATTTTCCCTAGCAAAATGCTTTGTGCTGGGAAGGGAAAAGCAGTGTTTTACTTGCACATTTATAGCATGCAGGAACACAAAAGACACCGAGGAGGAATAAGGGAAATAAAACAGGCTTGTGAAGCAACACAGGCATATTCCTTGAGCTGTGCAGCTCCTTTGTTTACCAAAGGACAACAGTGAGCAGATGCCACTGAAGAAACTAGATTGGTTTTAAAGGGGAAATTACTGGGCTTTTAAAAGTAATTTCACAGCTTCTATTAGCAGGAATGTGTAAGCTTCTTTGAGCACGAGCCCTATCAAGAACAAACCCAAACAATTACCATTTGCTTCAGGAGCTATTGTAAAGAGCCTGATGGGGTCTTAGCCATAAAATCTTCAGGCTTAATATACGACAGCGAAATGCTTATCTACTTAGTCACGCTGCTCCAAGTGTGACATTGCAAAATTAATTTTTGTACTAACTGCCTGGGTACTGAGCAAGATTCCCTGCTTCTAAAAAAATGAAAATAATTCTGCAGTAGCTAATGTGGGCTTTAGAAGAAAATATAAGCATGAATGATTTTGGCTAAATATCCCTGCGAGCAACCTGACTTTGTATTAGAGCCTTGCTGCAGTGAACAGTGGAATTGGAGGTCAGTGTACGCAACTTTATATTCATTTCCTTTGGTCCCTAGCACCTCCTTCAGTAAACAGACTCACATTACAATGTGCATCCTAAGTCTTCATCCTCTAACTGGAGAGGGAGAAGAGCAGGAGTTTACCCTTGGCCTAAAATACCTATATACAGCCCAGAAAAAGCTTTTCCAGAAAAGCCATGAACTAAAAGAGCAGAGCTCCAAACCTTGATTAATTAAGCTTAAACCACAGGTTTTTGAAAGCGATTAATTTTTAGCATGAAAATTGGTTTCTTGGCTCTATCTGGCTTTATTGTCCACATACACTATCAAACTTAATTGCAGAACTTATTATTCTGAAATTAAACACTCACAGTGAACAAGGGTCTTCTTCTGTAAGGTCTGATAAATAGACGTTTGCAAAGTGGATGAACAACATTCCTATGGCTTGCTTGGAAGTATCTAAGAACCTGTACAGAGTAAAAACAGTTTTTAAGATACACAAAATTGTTCACAACACAGACACTCCAAATTTATCTGAATTAAAATTCCATCTCAATTAGTCATTTTTTTTCAAATAAGAACAGCAGAATGATAAAGTGTCAAGGTACTTAGCTTATTTAACAATGTTCCATTTAAAATTCTCCCCCTTTTTTTCTTGAATATTGCTAACAACAAACCAAATCATACTAACTTGAAATCTTACCACTGTAAATTTAAAGTCTAGGGATATCCTCTTGGTATCATATACATTATCCAAGAGATAATCCTCACTAAACCTAGCTAAGTCTTTAATAACCTCCTGTAAACAATGAGTATCCCAGTCTCACTAGATATTTCAGTCCTTTTATGTATATACATTTTTAGCAAGTTTAAGTCCCAGACAAAAATAAAATCCTCATCATGTGCTTGTCGGTGAACAATTTAATAGGTAGCTAATGAGTTCTTTATCTATAATATTTTGCTAAAAAGTCTATGTATTTTTCAGCTGAAAGCATGAAGCAGTCTCACTAAATTTGATCTGTAGTACAACAGCTTTGACCACACTGCAAAAGAATTACAACCTTGGAAGCATTATCTCCAAAGCAGATGACAGAGACAGAATATACTTTGTTACTTACAGAGAAAATATATAAAACCACTTAGGTACTGATTCAGTATTGATTCCAGCTCTTGCCATTCTTTTATCATCATTCTTTGCACAAAACCAGAACTTCCAGTGGATATTTTATTAAATGTTAAATATAGGAATTGTGCAAAATTATTCCATAGGCAAGAGTGTGTTTTTTATACAGATCAGCACCCATTTTGCCTGCTGTTTTCATGTCTAAAAAGATCCAAACACCCCAACAGATCCAAATAACATTTTATGCCTGAATTCACCTCTCGTCCCTGACAACTTTGTCTTAAACTTTATTCTCTTGCATTCATGGCATGACATAAAAAGCAGAGTGTCGGAGATGAGGCAGGAAGACAGTGAGTTACTTATCTAATCAGTACACACTGCTATAAATAATGATACTCAAGTCCCAGAACGTGATTCTTTGCTAAAAAATGAAGGGCTACCACCACACTTCTCAGAATTTCAGGCTGAGGCAGACTGTAATGCACAAAGACTTTATGCTTATTTTTTCAGCAAAATACAGGCCAGGATTAGTTCTGAAAAGCAGCATTGTATTAGATAAACTTAAAACCACTGAAGTCTTCAACAACTGCAATGACAGCTTAACATTTACACCAATCTCAGAACTAGTACAGGTTATGTTGGCATTGTTACAGTTCAACCACTTTTAAACAGTAATAAAACCAAACATACTTTTTATACCTTGTATTCTTTTATGGCTTCTATATTTATATCTTTTACCATGCTGTTTTCTATCTTATATGTAGTAGGATAGCTACAGAACAGGGAATTTTGTTTAAACCCAGCTGGGAGCTTCTTGTAAGCTTATGTAATTTTATAAATGTTCAGATGCATCTAAGGGCAACTGTAAGCTTCCATCTTTTGGAATAAGCACAACTTGAAGCTTTAGGTCTAAACACACATCTGCGTAGAGATTCCTGGAAGAGTTTAGTAAGAAAGAACTAGCAGGGAAACACATAGAAGATAACTTTTCATAGACTTAGGTATTTTGGTAACTTTTTTGCTCTTCTCTGTCAGTCACCAATTTCCTGTCATCACTTTTCCTTTTTTGAATCATCATATGCAAACAAACATTCCTTCAATTTTTAAAATATTCAAGAAACAAATTTAGGAATAAAGCATGAAGAAACATACCATATCCTCCAGGGACGTCTTTCATGCTTTGGTTCTCTGAAGCGTTTTACTAAGAAGGAAAAAAAACCAACAAAACAACAACTTGAAAATAATCAGCAAATCCCAAAGCAGCAAAAATAAAAATACAGAAAAATGAAAGCAAATCATCTTGCAGAGACACGACATTCTTTGATAAATTAGTCCTTACACAACGGCATTTCATTTTATCAGTCTCTAAGGATATGTATTTAAAGAAACTGGCTCCCTTTCGTGATGTCCAAGTTCCTACAGATCCATCGTCGGACTGCCAATACACCTCACATGAAAAAATAATCTATTACTGACCACCACTTCATTGGCCTTAGCTTTAAACTTTCTGGATGGGCAGTCATAAATTTCTGATAGGAAAGCAGGTATTAGAAAAAGCCAATTCTTTTGCTTATCAGAGACCAAAAGTCAAATTGGAAAGTATTCTCACAATATAGGGGCAATCCATAATATCAGAAATAAATCAAGTGAATTAGTAACAGGACAAATATACTCTCTAACAAAGTATATTTATTTTATGGATGACAAATAAGACTTCTGTAGGCAAACTGAATTGCAGGAGATTTTTTTTTTTTATTCAGATAATCCTTTCAGAAAAAAGTAGGTACTTATTAACATATTAAAAACTAAAAAAAAATTCTGTATTAAAATTAATGCCAAGTATTCAAAGGAGAAAAAAAAAAAAGATAAATTTGACTATTTCTATGTTTATACAGTTTATAACACAAATTGTTTGTGTATGTGATAGAAAGCTCCACTCACACCCTGCCTGGCTATTCCCAAGTCCATCCCAGAAGTCATCAGTCCATCCCAGGTCAAAATAATTTAGGCTCTTATTCAGAAATTATCTCTTAAAAAAAAAAAAAAAAAGAAAAAGAAAGAAATTTTAAGCCCCGATTCCTCTCCTCCCCTTCAAATTGCAGAGATTCTGTTTTAAAAGGCACAAACTATAGCAGGTACAGTTCATCTATAGGTATTTTAACCTGCTTCTTTGTGTATTGGTGATGACTCCGCTTCACACAAGATACTGCATATGTTAACCTAGCTTACGAGCCTTTAAAACACGGTTTGGTTTATGAACCCATCACAACTTTTTTACAAGTAGGACAATCTTCCCCAAAGCCAACCATCCTCATACTATGCATTAATAAGATTACCCGAATGCCTTAAATAAATATATTTTAAAAGTCACCTCAAAGGTGGAAGGGCAACATTTGCAGGGAGCACCAAGCTAACAACTTGCCATTTTACTGTCACTGCCTCTGACAGCAGAGAGGGAAACTGTGTTTCACCCCCATATAATATGATCATTAGAAATTAAAGTGACAAGAGGAAAAGAGTGTACATTTACACCATAGATAAAGTTGTAATAACAACATTTACCAGCAGTTTTCTCTGTGAACAGCATGCCATAAATATGAAACTTCTGTTAAAAATGAGCAACACCCAGCTAAGTTAACCAGTTTGCTGTTTATGACAAGTCCTCCCCAGTCACACTAAGGATTACTTCAATAGTGTCACACAACAACAGGAAGCCACAAAGCATCACAAAATAAATGCAAGAAACAGAAGTTTCAGCTTAGTACAGAGTTAGTGCAAGATGCTTTTCTGCAGACAAAATAGAAATTAAACTGATAAAATTTGCATACTTTGTGGGGGTGGGATG
>VYZX01029335.1:38127-58474 GCA_013401335.1 Brachypteracias leptosomus | reverse complement strand
GAGCTGAGGATGCTGGAGGTCTCGGGATGCTGGGAAGCTCAGGATGCTGGGGAGCTCAATCTTCTGGACAAACACAAACTGGGGAGCTCCTCCTTCCTGGAGCCCTCCATCTCCATCCCACGGCAGGTGCCTCTCCTCATAGTACCCGCCCTGCCTCTTCTGCAAAATACTTGCCAAGATCTCACAGGGAAACCTCAAAACCAGACAGAAAAAAATGAGGGAAAACCCACTTTGGACTGATCTCCTGATTGCTTTTCCATCACCCTCCCATACCAGCTGCAACCCGGAGGAGGGGAGAAGTATTAAAATGTTTAAAAAGTCATATTTCAAGTGAACTAACTCTTTTTTTTTTTCCCTGCAGCTCCAGAACAGCCTGTGCTGGGCTGAGCCCAAGTCTTGGAAGGAAAGTGAAGGGTTGTTCTTGCTTGGTCTGGACTGGTTGGTTGAGTCATGCTCTTAGTTAATCCCTGGCAGCAGCACAGCACGGTCCTGCTGGAGGGAAAAACTCACTCAGGGAAAGTTCAAGGCTCCAAACGGGAGGAACAAAGACTCCTTGTGTTGCAGGGAGGGGGAGAGGAGCGAGGAAGAGGCAGGGGAGGAAGGGTGAGGGGTGGTGGGACCAGCCCAGGCTGGAGAAGAGGAGGGTTTGGGGTGTCTACCCACGCAGCTCAGCCCCAGCCAGCTGGGACACATTTTTGGGATGCTTGAGCTGTGTCTGGAGGAGATTTCCCCACCCCACAGGGGTGAGAGCCTCGGTGGGGCAAGATGGGACAAGTGCAGGTCTTGGTGGGTCTGCAGAGGGATGTCAGGGCCCTGGAGAAGAGCCCATCGTGATGCTGCAAGCAGGGGGAAGATGGGATGGGAAGAGGGTGATCAGTGCATGGGAAGTGGGAAGCCCAGAGAGGTTGTGGAGAGATTCCAAAGGGGCCTGGACATGATCCTGGGCCCCCTGCTCTGGGGGAGCTGCTGGAGCAGGAGGGTTGGATGAGATGATCTCCAGAGCTCCCTTCCAACCTCCACCACTCTGGGATTCTGTGACTCTGTGGGCAGGTTGATGGATGCTCCATTGGCTCAGAGGTTAGAGTGTCCCCCCAGAGCAGAAGACCTGTGTGCAAGCCTCCTACCATCCTCCACTTGCCTTGAGAGCCCCTTCCACCTCCACCCCACTCCCCCATCACATCCAAGAAGTAGTGGAAGAGGAGCAGCCTTTGAAGGACCATGGAGCACACTAAGCTCAGGCACCACAGGAGATCTCAGCAGGTTGGGACTATGACTAGATGCATGTTGTGGCATCAGCCAGGTCAACCTCCTCCTCCTCCTCCTTCTCTCCACTCCTGTCATCAAAGGGTGGCAGCAAGGGCAACGCCTCCTGCTCTGCTGGCTGACTCCTAGGGCTCTAGTAGGAAGGCAAAACTGGTTTAATGGGAGATGCCTTCAAGGTGGCCATCAAGCAACACGCTGGTGGGTCTCCAGGGAACATTTATCAGCTCGCACAGGGACCATTAGCCAAATGTGAGCTAATAAGCAAATAAATAATCTGCAGATCAACTGCAGCCCTGGCAAGTTCCTGCATCTCCCTGTGTGCCCTGGGACTGCTCAGGGCACTGGGGTTGGGTAACTTCTCCTGCCTCAAATTCAAGCTGGTGTTGCTGTATGAGGAGCTGTGGGAGGAAGGGCAACAGCTCTGACCAGGTTCTCCTGGTCACCCCACGCTGCTGCCCCTCATCCCTTTGTGCTCCTGGGTAAGGGCACATGTTGATGAGCAGCTCTTGTCCTCTGCTCCAGGACACCACCTTCAGCATGACTGGAACAGGTTGTCCAGAGAGGTGGTGGTTGCCCCATCCCTAGAACCATTGCAGGGGAGGTTGGCCGGGGATTAGAAGACCTTGAAAGGTCCCTTCCCCCCCAACCCAGGCTGTGATCCTCTGATTCTATGGCCATACCCCATGGGGAGAACACAGAGAACCATGAGTGAACCCTGGCTGGGCAGGAGCTGAAATAAATTACCCCATAAAATCATCCCACTGTTATCTTCGTGTCTATATTGTCCTTCTGAATCCAACTCTGCAATGACTTCCAGGTCTTCCAGGCTGGAGCCAGAGTGAGTCATAAAAGTCATTTTGCATTGGCTTGCTCCTTGCATATCACTAACCTTGGGTCCTTCCTCAGCTCTAAGCAAGGTTTCCACCTTTAGAAGGGGTGTTCTTCTTTTATCCCAGTAGAATTCCCAACTGGCCTTCCCCAGTTGCCTCTGCTGGGAGGTGAGGTCGTTGGGTGGCCGTGAGTGGGCACCCAAGAGGAGAGGTTTAGATTGGAACTTAGGAGGAAATTCTTCACCCTGAGGGTGGTGAGACACTGGCCCAGGATGCCCAGGGAGGCTGTGGATGCTCCATCCCTGGAGGTGTCCAAGACCAAGTTGGATGGGGCTTGGAGCAACCTGGGCTAGTGGGAGGTGTCCCTGCTGTGGTGGGGTTGGAACTGGATGATCTTGGAAGGTTCTTTCCAACCTAAACCATGATTCTGTGACAAAACCCCCTCTCAAAGGAGAAACCATCCTCCAGCTGTGGGCCCCAAGTTGGAGTTGACTTATGGCTGAGTCCCAACCCAGCAACATGTTTTGTTCCCCAAGACCCCTGGTGCAGAACCAGCCCCAGCTGTGTGAGGCCCCAACTGCCCCCAGGTGATGGTGGTTGGGGTGATGGGTGAGGCTGGAGATAATCAACCAGGAACCAACCAGGTGGAGAGAAGCAACAGAAGAAAGAAGCAGCAAGAGGGAGCTGATCAGTTTGAAGAGAGCTCCTGTTGGGGTCACTTGCTGAGCTCTCTGTGCTGTGTCCCCCTTGGCTGACTGGAGATGGAGCAGAGCAGATGAAGAATAAAAGCTGAAGGTAAGTTGAGGGGATGTTGCTGGGTTTGGTGTTGGTGTGAGGAAGAAGTGTTGAGGTTCTTGGGGCCTCGCACGTAGCTGAAGATGAGTCTCCGATGAACTTTAGAAGGAGTGACATGGAGCAGGTTCCTCTGGTTCATTAAAGAGCTGCTTTCCTGGGCTTTCTCTCAAGTGAGAATCTCAACCTGCCCCAAAGCCAGTCACTGGAGGGTTGTGGTGGGCTTTGCAAGGATCCCATGGAATCAGAGACCTTTCAAGGAGCCCTGCTGACCACCCAGCTGATGTCCTCCCACACCAGTGATGCCATCAGCTCACACCTCCCTGGAAATGGTGCTTTATTCCCAGTTAATTTGAAAACAACCCCAACAGTTCCTCCCCCAAAGAGGGAGCGGTGTCCCCATGTCCATCCCTTCCTCCAGGACTTGATCTGAGCCCGTGAAGCTGCTGCCTCCCACCATGGCAAAGGCAGCTCCTTGCCCTGAGTGGACCCAAAGTCTTGGACCCATGCTCCAGTTGAGCCTTGGTTTCACCCCAAACCCTGGAGAACTCAGGCACAGCTTGTCCCTCCAAGTGCTAATTTGGGATATAGGGGAAATTTGGGAGCCTGTGGATGTACAAGAAAGATCTGGATGTGCTGGAACATGTCCAGAGAAGGGCCACAAGGATGATCAGAGGCTGGAGCACCTCTCCTATGAGGATAGACTGAGAGGGGTTGTTGGGGTTGTTCAGGCTGGAGAAGAGAAGGCTCTGAGGAGACCTTCTGGTGGCCTTCCAGGATCTGAAGGGGGCTACAAGAAAGCTGGGGAGGGACTTTTTAGGCTGTTGGGTAGTGGTAGGACTGGGGGGAATGGGTCAAAACTAGAGGGGGGGAGATTCAGATGAGATGTTAGGAAGAAGTTCTTCCCCATGAGGGTGGGGAGACACTGGCACAGGTTGCCCAGAGAGGCGCTGGAAGCCCCATCCCTGGACATTTTGAAGGCCAGGCTGGCTGGGGCTGTGAGCAACTGCTCTAGTGGGAGGAGTCCCTGCCCAGGGTTGGAACTAGATGATCTTGAAGGTCCCTTCCAACCTTGATGATTCTATTCCTGGAGGTGGAGCAGCCATGGGGGGCAGAGCAACCAGGTTGTGTGGAGCAGCTCCCCCCATAGACAGGTCCCCAGGTGTGTCTCGTAGTCATTGCAATTTCAGTGTCACTCACTGAAGAGTCCCCCTGGGTGAGATGCAGCCATGGGCTGAGATCCAGCTGAATCACCCCCTCCCTGCCCTGCACAGCCAGTCTAGACGGCTGGCTGCTTGGAGACATCTCCTCCTGGAGATACCTGCGTGAGCTCTGGGCTGCTCCCCACATCAAAAGGTCCTCGAGCTGCTGAGCTGAGGTTGTAATTAAGTCTCACCCCCCAGGGGTGAGAGGGAGAGAGTTTCTTGCAGGGCTGGCTCCTCTCCCTCCCTGGCTCCAGCACTTGATGGTGGCCTCTGCATGGGGGTTTTGGTGGCCAGAGCAGGGGCTGCTGGCCCACAGCTTAGTATCAGAGAATGTTTGAGGCTGGAAGGGACCTCCAGAGATCATCTGGTCCAACCTCCCTATACCATCAGGGACATCTCTACCTAGGGCAGGCTGCTCAGAGCCTCAGGCTCCAGGAAGGGCTGTCCTGAAGGGTTGGAGAAGATGAAGTCTGGTTGCAGATGTCCCTGCTCGCTGCAGGGGGGTTGGACTAGATGATCTTTAAGGTCCCTTCCAACCCAAATCATTCCGTAGACCCAGAAAAGAGGCAGACCAGGGTCCCTCTGCAGTTGGCTCCTGTGCTCAGAGGCACCTTCTCCACTCGCTTGGAGCTTTTCCCATTTTTGATCTTAAGAGGCAACTAAAAACACCCGACCAGCACGTGACATCATTCCCTCCATCTGCAGCGAGGTGAGGGCATGAAACTTCTCCCCTCCAGGTCCTGCTCCTGTGACCTTCAGCAAACAACTTCAACCAGGGGTGAAGATTGAGGCCGAGCAGTGATTTCTTCCCCCGGTCTCAGTGGGCTTTGGGTCTGGTGTCCCTCAGCCTTGCGGGAGAGACCAACCCAAAGCAAACCTTGGTTTTCCACAGTTACCAGGTTTTTCCTTGGGGAAAAGTCTCTGCTGACCTAGTTAGAGATGTTCCTGCTTCTTGTAGGGCTAGATGACCTTTGGAGGTCCCTTCCAACCCAACCCATCCTATGGTTTTTCCCCCCAACCTCTCCTCAAAGTCTCAACTTAACCCAGACCCTGATTTGTGTCTCCCACCACTGGCTGCTCCCCCAGTAAAGAGCCATGTGAAGTTTATCTCCCCATCTTTCATTAAAATAAACCAATTAAGCAACGCTCAGGAGCCTCTGATCCAGGCCAGCCTGGTCAACCAGCATCTCCATGCTTCCAAAACATCTCCTCGCTCTGCTCAACCCTCCCATCAAAGCTGAGGAGCAGCCCTGGCCCTTGGAGCACTCGGGGCAAAGTATGTCAAGAGATTTGGGGAGCAGCTGATTTAATGCTGAGGAAATTAGCAACCAAATGAGCCCTTAGCCAAACGGCTCCTCTTCTTGATCTTGGGACAAGTGGTGTTTAAGGTCTCCATCCCGTGGTTCCAGACTCGGGAAATGTGATTGCACATCTGTCATTATTTTACTCTGCTGTGTTGATGGCTCATATTAAACCAACCGCATTCCTGCATCGCTGAGTAATCTCTGCTCTTCCCTTTCCTGGCTCAGGAGACAAGTCCCAGCTTGACGTCCATATACCTGTTGATCAGAGCTCTGCTCTTAACCAACCCGACACCAGCTGCGGGGAGCGTTCCTACCACCAGCCTCCTTTCTGCAGCTTCCTCCAGCTTTGGGACCCCCCCAGTTTTGCCCTGATCATCGTTGGGCCAACGAGCAGGAGGAGCTGGATGAGGTCCCCACGCTGCTGAGGTCCATGTGCTTCTCAGAGAGGTGCTCCAGCCTTCCCCCGTCTTGCACCGAGCAGGTAAGAACATGCGCTGTGGGGTTGGCCACCAGTCAAAAAAGGGTTGGTCCCTCCAAGCAGAGCCCAATTCCCAGGGATCCTGGTGCCTCAGCAGCCCAGGAGGACGTGGAGGCTTCCACGGTCCCACCAGCTCCTGCAGGATGGGCTCCCACCAAAGAGCTCCTTGAAGAGTCCCACCTCTGCAGGGACATTGAGCTTGTTTCTCTTGGTGGCTCTACCTTCCAGCTCTGCTGAGATACAACCCCAAGCTCACCATGGAGCTGCTGGAGGAACCCGACTCGTAGATGTTCCCAGCACCAGGTAGGAAAACAAAGGCTTGTTTTTCATGGTGGTTGGGCTTGTTTGATGGTGTTGGGCTGAAGAAAGGGAAGGAAAGGTGGTGTAGATGGTGCAGCAGAGGTGGTGCTGGAGAGGCCATCTTAGCTACCTCCAGATGAGACCTAGAACTGCAGCGTTGACTGAGGAGTCCCCATCCATGTGTTGTTACCTATGGCTTGGTTGTAGGTGCTTTTCCAGCTGCTGGAAGCTCAGGAGAGGATCTCAGTGTAATCGTGGTGTTATCAAGCTCTGTCTTCCCCACGGTTGGCCAAGTGTTGGCAGACGTGCTCCTCGGGGCCGGGTTTTCTTCTCTCCTGGCATTTTGGCACAAGGGCTGTGCCAGGGAGGGTGCAGGTCCCTGGGGAGGCTTGTGGAGGACTGGGGAAAACCCCGAGCTCCTGGTCTGGTGACGTTCATCAGGATCTGCTCAGTTTTCCCTCAGTTTTCTTTGTGTGATCCTGCACCAAGCCCCAGGTTTCTCCCTTCCTGGAAGCTGGAAGGTGCTGGGGTAAAGGGGATGTTCTCCCAAGCCCACCATGTTTGTCCCAGGACTGATTTCTGTAGGAGAAGTGAGGCTGGAGCAGCTTCACCTTGTTCTCAGCGAGGTGCCTTGGAGATGAATCCATTTTGTTTCAAGTGACTCCTTTTGTTCTCTGGCATGTGAGATCCCAAAGGGTTTTCTCCATCAAACCCCGCAGGACAAGGAGGGGAGGTCCTGTTAAGGGGGATCAGAATGGAATGGTGGTGGGATTGGGAGGGAGAGGCTTGGCCGTGGGCAGAGGGACCACTCCTGGCCTTGGGAGGTTGAGCAGAGGGTTTGGGGGCTGCTGACAGCTCGTGTGTGTGATAACCACAGAAATGGGCTGTGGAGCTGCCTGTGGCTTTGGGGGCTTCATATATATGGCTGCAAAGATGCTGGTGGGACTGGAGCATCTCTGTGCCCAGCACAGGCTGAGAGCCCTGGGGCTGCTGAGCTGCACAAGAGAAGCCTCAGAGGGGATCTGATCAATGCTGAGCAAGAGCTAAAGGGTGGGGGCAAGAGCCTGGGGCCAGACTCTTGTCAGTGGTGCCCAGGGACAGGCCAAGGGGCACCGGGCACCAAGTGGACCCCAGGAGGTTCCATGTGAGCAGGAGGAGAAAGTTGTTTGGGGTGAAGGTGTTGGAGCCTGGCCCAGGCTGCCCAGAGAGGTTGTGGAGTCTCCTCTGCAGAGATTCCAAAGGTGGCTGGAGATGATCTTGGGCCCCCTGCTCTGGGGGAGCTGCTGGAGCAGGGGGGTTGGACCAGATCATCTCCAGAGGTCCCTTCCAACCCCACCATGCTGGGATCCTGTGATGGCAGCTGTCCTCCCATAGGAAGTCTGTTCATGGATGTGATGCTGGGGTCAGGACAAAGGTGACAAGGAGGGGTGCCCACGGTGCAGACCTCACCCATGTTCTTCTTGTGGCTGCCCAGGAGCCTCATCATGCTGGACCTGGGGCAGGACGAGGTCTTCCTTGAGCTCTTGGGCCATCTAGAAATCACCTGCATGAGGGAGGTGCTAATTCTGCTGGACTGGTCCCCATGGAGCCTCCTGCAGAGCTCGGGTGGCTCCCTGGGGAGGAGACAGCACATGGTGCTCGGTGTGCTGGGTCACCCCCTTTGGAGATGGAGGTTGAGGAGCACTTCATGGCTGACCTTGGGCTTCTTTGAGAGCATCTGCAAGAGCAGCACCACCCCTGGCAAACCCCTCTGGAGCCATCAAACCATGGGTTGGGTGCTCTGGGCGGGCAGAGCAGCTGAGGAGGGATGTCTGGAGGAGGGCTCTCTTTAAACAATTAAGAGCTTCTCCAGCTCATTTCCTCCCATGTCCTCGCAGAGGAAATCAGCTTAATTAGCAACCTTGGTGAATAATTAATTTTCTCCAATTATTTTTTTTTTTTTGAGAGAGCTGCTTTAAAGCAAAGAGGAGCCTGAGCTGCTCTGCTGAGGAACAAGCTCCTGTAGAACATCTCCCAGCACCACCACAGCTCTGCCCTAGACCTTGAGATCCATTTGCTCTCTGGTGGGTGGTGGAAATGGCCAAAAAATGCTGCCAAGGAGCTGTTTCCATCCCGAGCATCCCATGGAGATACACGCAGTGGATCAATGGATGGATGCTCCTAAATCCTGGTCAACCAGAGAGGGGGTTGATGCTCTCCAGCCATAACAACTAAGCTGATTTCCACCCTCTTAATAACAGGAGGGGGCTGCTGCTGCTTAGGCCTGAGCAGGGAGACTTTAATTACTACTTGTGGATGTAAATATGGGCTCGGGGAAGCAGCGAGGGTTATTAAAGCCAAAAAAAAGGGCTGTAATTGCTCTGCCCCTCCCTCTCCATCAGCCTTTCCTCTCGCCCCGGTTTGGAGAGGACCGGCTCATCCAGTCGGGGTGTCTCTGGCCATGGGTTACAGGCTCTCCCTGGGGTGCCCCATGGCAGGGAGGGGACAATCCAACCCAAGTGAGGGGTTCTCTCCACCCAACCCTCAGTGAGGAAGGAACCACCACCAGATCCTCAGCTTTTGGCATGACCTGGAGATGTTTGCAGTTTGAGGAGCAGGTCAAAGTGTTCTTGGGTGGCTTTTCCTTCTGCAGTTCAACTCCCAGCCCAGCTGGGAGCAGCTTCTCTTGGACTCAAGATGCATCTAAGTCTCATGCCTTTATTTTTCTTTATTTTTTTCCTGTAATTCATATCTTTGATTCCTTTTAATAATGGATGAATTATCAGAGGTATGTGCTGGCGGGGAGCCCGGGTTTGGCTGGGAGGTGAAAGGCTCCAGCAAAGCATTGGTTGAAAATATTTCAAGAGGGGAAAAAAAAGAATAAGAACACATTAAAAAAAAAAAAAAAATAATAAAAAATGAAGTAAGTTGTGCCAAAGCCTCCAGGGGTGGGAAAAAACCAACTTGAGAAGAACTTTTCTCCCTCTTGTTCTTTGTGGCTGTGCAGAGGGTGGGACTCATCTAATTCATCCATCAAACAGCACAGGGGTAGTAGGTGGGTCTTGAGGAGTCCCCATCTCCTCCAAACCTCCAGCAGAACCCCTCAGAATGGGGGTGCAGCAACAGGACACCTTGGGAGATGCTCTTGATTGCATCCCCCCCAAACCAGCCCTCTAGGGAGCAGGGAATGGGTGGCAATGGGGACCTTGGCCCTATGGTTGGAGCCTGTGGGGTGAAGCAATCACACCCAGTCATTAGGGAGGAACGAGGTGAAGCTGGAGTAGAGGGAGGCAGCACCTCCCCGTTGGCGTGCACCAACAGGTCTGGTGGCACCTCTGGCAGCACCAGCACCTCCAGGTCCCTGCTGGTTGGCAGGGCAGGGTTCAATCCATCCCGTCAGAGCCAGCTCAGTGCTCAAAGAGGGTCTGCGAGAAGGATGGAGACAACATTTTGTCCCTGTTGGGATAGGAAAAGGGGTGAGGGTTTAAAGTAAAGGAGGTTTAGATGAAATTTTGGATGCTGAGATGAGATGCTGACCNTGATCTAAGGAAGAAATTTTGGATGCTGAGGTGAGATGCTGACCCTGAGCTGTGGGAGATGAGTGAGATGAGGGGGGTCCCACCCTCTGCACAGCCACAGAGAATGAGAGAGAAAATAAATTCTTCACTCAAGTTGGTTTTGATGCCTGATGAGAGCCTGTGCCAGGTTGCCCAGAGAGGTGGTGGCTGCCCCATCCCTGGAACCACTGCAGGGGAGGTTCTGAGCAACCTGAGATAGTTGCAGATGTCCCTGGGGTTGGACTAGATAGGCTTGAAAGGTCCCTTCCCACCCAAACCATCCCATGATTCTATGATTTTATAACCCCTGCTGGCTCTGGACCTGTTTGCCAGCATTTGGGATCCCCACTCTGGTGGTAACACCTTCATCTCTCACAGCCAGGGTGGCTTTGGCTGTGCAGGGGGGGATTTCCCACTCAGGCTGCACTTGGCTGGTGTTAAGGGGAAAACAGGGAGACAGGGAATTGCATCCAAAATTCCTCACTCCATCCAAGCTCCTCGCTCCATCCAAGCTCCTCACTCCCACCAGCTTCATGTCCCTGAAGACAGGGACTTCTCTCCTCCAAGCAAGAGGTTCCTGGGCCAGTTGGGTCCCCATGGGGTTGTTTGGGGTCCCAGCAGGGCTGGTTTGGGGCCAGCATGGCCGGGGCAGGAGATGTGCCAGATCTCAGCCCACTCTTTGCAGCCTGAGTCAGAGTGAGTCAGCCCTTTGGAGCCTCTGCTGCTGCCCCCGAGCCAACCCCCAGCGTTTAGTAGTTAATTGGTTTTTATTTCCTCCTCCTCTCTTCCCTTCCCTTCCCCTGTCTCTCAGAGCAAAGAGCCAGAGCAAAACCCCCCATGGTTCCAGGGATGGGGCAGCCACCACCTCTCTGGGCAGCCTGGCACAGGCTCTCACCACCCCCAGCACCAAAAATCCCTTCCTTATCTCCCTCTTCTAGTTTAAACCCACCACCCCTTGTCCTGTCACAACAGACCCTGCTCAAAAGTCCCTCCCCACCTTTCTGCCAGGCCCCTTGAAGTCCTGCAAGGCCACCAGAAGGGCTCCCCAGAGCCTTCTCCAGGCTGACCAAGCCCAATTCTCCCAGCAGAGGCTTCCAGCCTCGTCCTCCCAGGAAAAGCTGGGCTAAAAACCTGGGGAAAAAAATAGGGCTGGCTAAAAAACCCCTGGAATCTTGGTCTGGCTGCTGGAGGAGAGGGGTTGTGTCCCAGGGGGAAGGGGATAGGATGGCAACAAGGATAGGGATGAGGAAGGGAACAGGGAGAGGGATGGGGATAAGGATTGGGATGGGGATGGGAATTGAGATGGAGATGGGGATAGGAACAGGAATAGGGATGGAGATGGAGATGAGGATAGGGATGGGAACAGGAACAGGGATAAGGATTGGGATGGGAATTGAGATAGGGATGGGGATGGGAAGAGAGACACGGATGTGGATGGGGATAGGCATAGGAATGATGATGGAGACGAGGATGGGGATGGAATATGGGAACAGGGATAGGTATGGGGATGTGGAAGAGGAAGAGGAATAAGAAGGGGAAGAAGAGGAAGAAGAAAGGGATGGGGCAGGGAAAGGGAAAGGGAGCACTGTCCTTGCAGGAGTTGGGCAGTTTCAACGGGGCACATAACATCCGATGGGTCATCGGGTCCACCTCAGTTGCCTCTCAAGTGGAAAAATCTCGATTTCTTTGCCTTTACTGATTAAAGTTTAATTACCTTGAATGCAAATGATTTATCAAAGAAGAGATGAGGGTTTTTTTTCATGCATAGCCTGGGAAGCAAAGTGTTTGTGGAGGTGTTCCTCTGAGGGTAAGGCAAAGCATTGGGGCAGAGGCAGGGGAAAAAATACCTTTATTTTTCCCCAGATAACTTCCCCCACTGTGAAAACTCTCCCCAAGCACTTGACAGCATCATGCAGCCCAATTTTGCAAGTGATTTATATTTTCCTGCTCTCTGGGTTTGCAAACCTAGTGCAGGGAATTGTTGAAAGAAATTGTTGGTGCTGAGGGTGGTGAGAGCCTGGTTGAGGTTGCCCAGAGAGGTGGTGGCTGCCCCATCCCTGGAACCATTGCAGGAGAGCTTGAAAGGTCCCTTGGAAATAGAAAACTCAATAAATGTCTCTATATTCTCCACCCTGCCCAAACTTCCCCATGTGTAGCATCTCCCAAGCTGCTGGAGGACACCAGGTTGACTGTTTGCTGGTTGCCCAACTTCTCCTGAGCCTCTTGCAGATGGCAGGAGATGCTTGGGGGCAACCAAACCTTGTTCTAACCCCCACCCAGAGAACGTGGGCCATGGACACCCAGTACAAGGGGTTCTGCACCCCCTAGTTGAGGGGTGTCCAGGCAGCCTTCCCCTGAGGAGCCAGACAGCAGATAAAAGGGATGGTGCTGGCTGCCTGCCCGGGGAAAGTCCCAGCTCCCTCCTCACCACCCAATCTTCTCACCTCGAGCTGTTTGCAGTTGTCTTCTCCTCAATGAACACCAGCAAAGCCCAGCTGGCTGCCAGCTCTTCTCATTGCACCCAGCCCTTGGTGTTTGAGGCTGTTTTTAATGCTCTTTCCTACTCTGCTGGGCCACCTGAAGCATCACCAGTCATGATGAGGCCAGACCAGTCTGTGTGGACAGACGGACGCGTCCTGGTGGCTTCTCCTCAGAGCTCAGCCCTGCCCTGCAGCCATCACCCAGCACTGGGGCAGCCACGAAGCCTCCTGAGATGTCTCCTGGGCTGGTGGCACAGGCTGGGTGCTGTGGCAGAGTGGTTTGGGTGGGAAGGGACCTTTCAAGGCCATCTAGTCCAACCCCCTGCACTGAGCAGGGACATCTGCAACTATCTTAGGTTGCTCAGAACCTCCCCTGCAATGGTTCCAGGGATGGGGCAGCCACCACCTCTCTGGGCAACCTCAACCAGGCTCTCACCACCCTCAGCATCAACAATTTCTTCCTTCTCTCCAGTCTGAATCTCCCTCTTTTAGTTTCAACCCATCACCCCTTGTCCTGTCCCAACAGGCCCTGCTCAAAAGTCCCTCCCCATCTTTCTGACAGGCCCCTTGAAGTCCTGCAAGGTCCCCAGAAGGTCTCCCTGGAGCCTTCGCTTCTCCAGGCTGACCAAGCCCAACTCTCCCAGCAGAGGCTTCCAGCCCTCCCAGCGTTTTTGCACCCCTCAATCAACCTGCAGAACATTCACAACCCCTTTGCATAACGCCAAGATATTATTAATTGCCAATTAGTTGCCCAACGGGACTAATGGCTGCTGGTGCGGGCAGAGCAGATGCAGCCAGACCTCTGCGACTGGAAAAACACCCAGTGGGGTGTAATTAAATGTCTCCTCCACTCTCACCCCACCCGGCTGGCCTGGGCAGTGCTCTGGGGAGCTTCCCAAGCTGCTGGGATGGGATGGGATGGGATGGGGCAGCACTGGGATGGGATGCTGCTGCTCCCAGAGATGTTTTATCCTTTCCTGGGGAGCTGGGAATCATAGAATCATTGAGGTTGGGAAAGACCTCCAGGATCAGCAAGTCCAACCTTCATCCCAACATCTCCCTGACCCCCAGACCATGTCCCAAAGCTCCACATCTACTTGTCTGTTGAACCCCTCCAGGGATGGGGACTCCAGCACCTCCCTGGGCAGCCTGGGCCAGTCCCTGACCACTCTTGGCGGAAAGAACTTCGCCCTCATGTCCAATCTCTGGCTGGGGGCTGGAGGCATCTCCCTTGCATGTGGTGGGTGAGCTGGTGAGGGTCAGGGAGGAGCAGCAGAGCCTGAGCTTTGAGCAATCCCTGTGGATGGTAATTGAGGTGTCTGATGGAGAGGGGCAGGAGGAGCTGTGGTTTGAGCTCAGGCTGGGTGTGAAGCCCAAAGCAAAGGAGGCCAGCCCTGATATTTTCCACACCACAGCTTAAGATCCAGCCCTGTCCCAACCATGGGCAGAGGAATGTGATAAAGCACCTGATCCTGCTCTGCTGGTGGGGCTGTTTGCTGAGCACAGTGATGGGGAAATAGAAAAGGGCTTTTCAGCTTTGCAGGCTGGCCTGATTGCATCTGGAACAAAGGGATTTATCTGGGGAAAAATACACAGCAAGAATCGTTTTCTCTGCCTTCTTTATCTGATTGGATATTGGGGTCGCTGGTGTGTATCTGCAGCAGCATCCCATAGACCTGAGGAGCTGAGAAAGCCTCAGCCCAAGGACATGGAGCTGCTTGGATGGGCTGTGAAAAGGCAGTGCCCAAAGAAGAGGTTCAGTCCTGCTGCCCAGTCCTTTCCTGGGCTGCCCCCAGCACCTTTCACCCTTTATATGGTTTGGATAAAGAAAAGTTGGCACAGGGCAGTGAGGCCAAATAGGAAACATTTGGGATTTCTCCCCCTCTACCCATCAACGCCTTCCAGGCACTTTATTTTTAGTGTTTTCCTTTAAAAATATATACAAGTGCATTGGAAATCAGTGCCCTGAGGTTTGGAGGCTTGGTGGGAATCACAGTAACCCCCAACCCTCCCTCCAGCTCCTGGGATGGAGGAGAATTGGGGCTTTTCAGTGCCTGGCTCTGCTCCTCACTGGTGTTTCCCAGGGTTTCATAAACATCCAGAGGAGGGGGTAAGGAAGGGAAAAAGAAAAATCACATAAAAGGAGGTAGTAGCCACAGCTGCTTTGGCTTTGTTGTGCTCATAGAGCTCATAAACAGCTCCTGCTGATGCTGCAGGGGGTAGTGGTGAGAACCCACCTGATCCTGCACCCCCAGAACCTCCTGGGGGGGTTTTAGGGTGTTGTGAGAATGGGAGGGAGCAGGTGAGGGGGTTGCTGATGGGGGCTTGCAGTGATATCCCCGTTGCAACCCAGGTTCCAACCTCGACCAGGTTGCTCCCAGCCCCATCCAGCCTGGCCTTGAACATCTCCAGGGATGGGGCTTCCAGCACCTCTCTGGGCAACCTGGGCCAGTGTCTCCCCACCCTCATGGGCAAGAACTTCTTCCTAACACCTCATCTCAATCTCCCCACCTCTAGTTTTGGCCCATTCCCCCCAGTCCTACCACTACCCAACATCCTATAAAGTCCCTCCCCAGCTTTCTTGTAGCCCCTTCAGACACTGGAAGGCCACAATAAGGTGGTGACACGGGGACCCCATCAATGTGCTTGGGGAGCTTGGAGGCAGCAGGCTGGGTCCTGAGGGCCATTAATTAAATGCAAAGGGATTAACAAGCTGTTTGTGGGAGCCCATTAGGTAAATATTAGCCCATGGCTGAAAAATCAATTCCCATTTGGTGGGGCATTCAAAGGGTGCCGCGGCTGCTTCAAAAGGGAGAATTGCACAAATCCTGCACTGCCAGCACCTTTGCAACCCTTTTGAGGTGCTTGATACACTCCAGCCCCGACACCCCAGCACCTTGAGGCCACTGGTGCTGGTTTTAGGATGTGTTGGTGACCCCAGTGTCAGAGCTGCTGCCTCCAAGGGGGAATTTCACCCCATGTCACAGAGCCCTGGCAAGATGTTTGCACCAGCCCCATAATGGATGTAGGAGGAGGGTTTGGTGGATGTTCTTGAGCATGACAAGAGGAGGGATGATGGGATGAGCTGTTGGGGTCTCTGCTTTGCCCTTGCCTTGCTGCCACCAGCCTCCTGTGCTCTCCCAGCCCCTCTCCCCCCTGGGTGTGTGTCTGTCTGTCCCTGCTCTGAACCAGGCGCTGACCTTGGCTGGGGCTGCTGGGAAGCCCCAGAGCACAAACAGCACTTCACAGCAGCAGTAAATCATTGACAGAGGGGTGATGGATCCATCAGGGCCATGGCCAAGCTCCTCACTGCCTCGGGGGCTTTGTCCCTGGGGTTGGTGGGGATGAGTGGCCTGGGATGGGTTTTCCCTGCTGTAGTTATGAAGCATCAGCCCAGAATCCTCTATCCCTGGGTAAATAGGTGCCTGGCTGCACCCCCAGCTCCCCACCCTCCCTGGGGGTGTTGGTGGCATCAGCCACCTTCCAAAGCATGCTTGAAACCTCCCCTGGCACCTGAAACCTTTGGGGTTTTTCATGGTGTTTTAAACCAGAAGGAAAAGCAGCTCCCAGAGGTGCTGGGGCTGGAGGTGATGCTGAACCCACAGTGCCCCATGAAACGGGGACTTTCACATCCTCCTGCCCCGGGATTGTGGGTGATTTAAGTGTACTTATGGTGAGAGCCTAATTTAACCCCTGGCTTAAGGCACGAGGGTGCAACTGGAGTCACTCGGACAGAGAAAGAGCCTTGGGGGATCTCCAGTTGTCCCTGCTCAGTGCAGGGGGTTGGACTAGATGACCTTGAAAGGTCCCTTCTGACCAAACCAGTCTGTGATCTCCAGTTCCCCCAGTGCTAATGGGAGGCTGGTCCATGACCCTTCATGCACGACTCCTCCCTGGGGTCACTGCAGTTTGCACAAGGACAGAAAAAATCCAGCCCTGCTTCCCTACCCCACCCCATGATAACCCCTTATCCTGAAAAATATCCCAGAAAATATCCCCATATCCCAGAAAAATGCTTTCCCTTTCCCTCCTGGATCAGGTTTGCAGGGAAACGTGAAGCTTTGGAGCTCCATTCCTGGAGTTCAACCTGTGGAGTGTCCTCAGATGGGTGTCCCAGGTCCCTGTACCCACCTGATGGGTGCTCCAGGTCCCTGTACCCACCCTATGGGTGCCCTGGATCCCTGGCTTTGGGTGGATTCCACCCCCCGGGCTGCACAAACCACAATTATTTTCCACCAGAGAGATTCACAGACCAGTTTTCCCCCCATCCCACCACGCTGGGGTGGATTCTCTGATGTCTCGTAGCATTGGAGCTGCCAGCAGAGGCCCTGCCTGGGGTTTCTCTCCTGTTTTAGGGGGGACAGGAGCAGCCCTGAGACATCTGCCCTTCTGTCAGAGGGGATTGAAGTCAGGCACACAGACGGGCTAAAAATATTCCCCCGGCTTCTGTGATCTTTCCTGCTGCCTTTCCTGCCTTATAACACATTTCCAGGGGCTTTTCAGCAGCTCCAGCAAACCCTGGGGAGAACCCCCAGGTCCAGAGCCTCCAAAAAACCTCTTTAGGGCCCCAGGAAAGGGAGGAAGGTTGGGATGGGGGGGTCACAAGCTTTTCTGCAGGGGGGGTGCAGCAAATCCCAGCACATCTCACCCCAGATTTATCAATAACTGGGTGATAAAACCCAGTTTGGGGTCCTGGAGTGGGTGTGGGGGGGATGCTGTGTTCCCATCCAGGCTCCAATCGCATCCAAGAGGCTCCTGGGTTATAGGGAAGCTGTAAATGGGGTAGATTAGAGGAATATATCAAACCAGTGCTGCTGGTAGAGTGGTGGTGATGGGGGGGAAGCCTCCCTGCTCACATTTTCTTATTGTTACCAATATTGGGGTATTCAGGCTGGATTTCCCCTCTTTTCAGCCCTGTGTGACTTAGATCTCATGAAATCCCTTTAAAAAATTTTCCTCCCTGCTGCCTTCCCAGGCACAGAGAGGAAATCAGGGTAAATAATGAGATTTAGGGTCCCAATTAAATATATAACACCCCAGTCTTGGCCCAAACCTGATGGCAGAAGGTCCCCATTTCCCTGGGGGTGCTCAGTACCAGGGTTGGCTGCTTCATGCAGGGTTCTGGCTTTCCCAGTTCAACTGGGATGGACTGGGATGGATGGATGGATGGATGGATGGATGGATGGATGGATGGATGGATGGATGGAGGCAGGGCTGGGGAGGAATTGCTGCCTTGGGGAGGGCAAAGAGGGGGCAGCACCGGGTCCTGATGGGAATTTAATCATAAACCAAAGTAAAGTGGCCAAAAATCAGACCCAAACTCTCCTAAAAGGCCCAGAAAATGCTGTTGGAATCACCCCCTCCCCAGCACACCCCCCAGGTCCCTCTGTCCCAGTTGCTCCCACGCTTCCATCCCAGCCTGGAAGAGCTTCCTTGGAAATCCCCCGTGAAATGCAAGAGCCAGAGCAATGTCCAGCTCCTTGCTGGAGTTTATAGCAACGTGCCGGCTGTTGTGCCTCGATTTTCTTCCCCCTTATGGGCTGAGAAACCAGCCCAGGAACTGGGATTTATTTTCCTGTCTGCTCCAGGGGAGAATTCCTAAATCCCAGCTGCTGCTGGAGTCAGGCAGTGGTGACCCCCCTGTCCCCAAATGCACCCCATGAGGGTGTCGAGCATCGTGGGGGGACACTAAAATCCAGTTTTCCAAGCAGGACATCCTAAAAAATCACTTTGGGGGGGTGGTGGAGGGGTGATGCCCCCCCCCAGCAGCACAACCCCACGGGATTTGGAGACGATCCCAGTTGGAGCATCTGTCCTTGGGAAAGGGAGGGGGATGCTGAGACTCGGGGTGGGATTTATTTGTTACTCTGTGGCTTTGTTTATCATTTTTCCTCCCGTTAGCAAAACCGTGGGAGATAAGAGGAGCTCACACATTGGTGGGACCATCCCTGCCAGTAACAAAGCTGGTATTGAGAGGCTGGGATACGTGGCTGGTGATAATGCAGCTGCTATTTCCCATCCCCTTCATAGAAATACAGCTCGTGCCAGAGAAAAAATCTGTATATTTTATGCCATTGGTATTTTCAGCCATAACCACAGCACCTTTTTTTTTTTTTTTGCCTAGCAATGCAATTAGCTCAGTGCAACCCCATCCAAAGGAACCCACCCCGGGTTGCATTGATCACATTTTTCCAGCTGTTTCCGCTTCTTGGGGGACGTGGAGCAAGATTCCTTCCAGAAGTGTCCCAGAGAAATGTCACCACAGCCTTTGGGGCTTTTCCTTTCACTAGGAGGAGAGGCAGAGCCCGGCCACTGGCCAAGGTCCATCTTTCCAGTGGTCCATGGTGGAGCCTGGGGCTTCTCCCAGAGATTCTGCTCCGACCAGGAGAACTTCTCCTGTTGGTGGGAGCTTCATTTCTCTCTCTCCAGCAGACGTGCCATCCACGTCCATGTTTATATATTGCCTCGCTGGTATTTGAGAGCTCTTCCTGCTGCTTTATTTAGCCTCTGAGGCTGCCTTACTGGATTTCTGTGTTACATGAGGGCTGGGAGTGTGAGTAATGGAGTGGGACGTGCTCACCCTCCTCATCATCGCACACAGCGATGGGGGCACGTCCAGTTTGTGCCCTCCCCAACCCTTGAAATGTTTTATGGGTTGGACTAAAGGAGGGCCTATCTGCAGGGAAGTCTTTCCAGAGTGGATTTTGAGGGGTAAAAAGGACTTTTCTGGCTTGGGGTGGTGGTCATAGAATCGTCAGGGTTGGAAGGGACCTTCAAGATCATCTAGTTCCATCCCCCCTGCCATGGGCAGGGACACCTCCCACTACATCAGTTGCTCACAGCCCCAGCCAGCCTGGCCTTCAAAATGTCCAGGGATGGGGCTTCCAGCACCTCTCTGGGCAACCTGGGCCAGTGTCTCTCCACCCTCCTGGGCAAGAACTTCTTCCTAACACCTCATCTGAATCTCCCCACCTCTAGTTTGGGTGGCTTTGCAGGGACTCGGTGTGGCACGAGCAGGGTGGAAACACTCTGGATTTCACCTGGGATGGATAAAAGGGTGTGAGGGAGCTGGAAGCCAAGGGTTTTCCAGCCCTGCTGAAAAGCCAGGCTGTTTTTTTTCCATGAGGAGAGCAGCACGTTGGGTTCTCACCGGCGGGTCCCCTGCGCTCGCATCATGTAATTTACCCAGCACGATCTGTTGAGCTGCAAACAGATTTTCAGCCAGGAGTGTCAGGGTGTTCACAGCAGAGCTTGCTCTTTATTTAGGGCTGGGAACAAGTGGCTGCTTCTCTCCCGGAGCTCGGTAGAGACTGCGGAGGCAGAGCCGGCCTCGCAGGTCAGCCCATAAAAAAACCCACCCTGCTTCAAAAGTGAGGAATAAATAACTGCGCCCAAAACAATCTCACCAGATGGCACTTGTGAAGAAGGAGCAGCTCCGAGATGCTTTGCTGCTAATTTATGGTGCTGCTGCTGCTGCTATTCCCGTCCTGGGTCAACTACGGGGATGCTCATGTGTTCCTTTGCCCCGTGATGTCCATGAGCCCTCCCATCAATGAGCCCAACCTGAGGTCCAGCTGCCTGGACATCAGTGGGGGCTTTGATGGGAGCAGGATTTGGCCCTAACTCCCCTCCTGCCTCAACCCAGCTCCTAAGTGCTGGCTGAACACGCCAGAGGCTGGGGATGCTGGGCTGGGGGCAGGGGTTGCGTGGGCTCCCCTCTCTCCAGGGATGCTCGGGGTGGTGGAACATGTGAGTCCCTTCCCCGGGAGGTGCTCGGGTGGATGCTCAGCTCCTCTCCCTGGGGATGTGATTTGGCTCCTCACCCGGGAAATGCTCCAGTCCTCCAGGGCCGCTGCCCATGGATGCTCAGGTCCCTTCTAGAGCAAATTCGCGCTCTCCCAGGAGAACATCCCCGGGACCGGCTCCGGGGCTGGAGGGGCGGGAGGATGGAGAGATGCCCAACTTATGAGGGTCCCCTCACCAGGGCAGTGGGGGGGATGCGCTCGGCTCCCTCCAGGGCTGCAAGGTCCCCTCTCCAGGGCTGCTCTCCCCACTCCGGGGCTGCCCTCCCGGTCCCCCCTGTTCCCCCCGGGGCTGTCCCGGGGCCGGCGCTGGGGTGGGAGGCGGTGCCGGTGCCGCTTGGGGCGGTGCGGGAAGGG
>VYZX01029335.1:27083-38000 GCA_013401335.1 Brachypteracias leptosomus | reverse complement strand
GGGTGGGCCCGGCTCGGCTGCTTGTTGCGCTTTTTGGGAGGCGGAGGAGGGTGGTTGGTGGTTGTTGAGGGGAAGGGAGGGTGGAGGGGGGGTGGGGGGGTGGATGATGAGTTAGTGCCGGAGAAGTGCGAGAGGCTCCGGCTGCAGGAATTCGAGTCATTTCCTCCGCCCGCCCGCCCGCGGGGACGGCGACGGGGCGGCGAACGAACGAGCGACCGACCCCCGCCCGTCCCCCTGCCGCCGACACCGGCCCGGACACGGCCACGGACCCGCCGCGCCCGCGGGATGGGCACAGACGGGGTCGCGGTCCCCCGTGGGTCCCCTCGGCTGCGGGACCCCTCGCCCCCGGGTCATGGTTGCTCACAGGAGCCCCTTTCCCCCGGGTCACGGTTGCCCACGGGTGCCCTCACCCCTGGGTTACAGTCACCCACGCATCTCCTCGCCCCCAGGTCACAGTTGCCCATGGGAACCCCTTGCCCCCGGGTCACAGTTGCCCATGGATCCCCTCACCCCTGAGTCTCCTCACCCGTGGGACCCGTTATTCATGGGTCACACTCATCCATGGAACCTCTCACCCACAGGTCCCCTTGTCCATGGGACCCCTTGTTCACGGGTCACGCTCGCCCACACATCCCCTTGCATGTGGGACCCCTTGCTCGTTGGTCACGCTGGCCCACAAGTCCCCTTGCCCACGGGACACCTCACCTCTGGGTCACGGTTGCCCACGGATCCTCTTGCCCCTGGGTCATGCTCACCCATAAATCCCTTTGCCCGTGGGACCCATTACTTGTGGGTCCCCCTCACCCACACATCCCCTCACCCGTGGGACCCCTCAGTCGTTGGTCACAGTCACCCACAGGTCTCCTTGCTCGTGGGATCTCTTGGTGGGGACCAACAGGTCCTGTTGTCTATAAGACCCCTTGCCCCTGGGTCACACTCACCCATGGTTCCCTTTGCCTGCAGGACCCCTTACCCCTCAGCCACGCTCGCCCACAGGTCCCCTTGCCCATGGGACCCCTTATTCATGGGTCACACTCACCCATGGGTCCCACCACCTGTGGGCCACACTCACCTGTGGATCTTCCTTGTTTGTGAGACCTCTTTTGTTTGGGTTGCATCCACCCATGGGTCCCCTTGCCTGTAGGTTGTACTTGCCCATGGGATCCCTCACCCATGGGTCTCATCATCTGTTGATCCCCTCACCCATGGTCCTCTTAGCTGTGAGTTGTGCTTACCCATGCAACCCATAGATCCTGTTGTTTGTTGGTCCCCTCATCCATGGGTCTTCTCATCCATGGATCCTCCTGTTTGTGTTTCACAGCCACCTGTAAGACCCTGTTGTCCATGGGGATGCCATGGCTTGGGGTGCCAGCTGACCACTGGTGGTCTTCTCCATGTTTCCCACCAATGATGCAAATCCCTGCCAGGTTCTGGAAGGGGTGAGGAGAAACCCACTTCAGTTGGGGTTTAACTGCCATGGTGGCCTCTTGACAGCAAGAAAATTGGGGCTGAGCTTTCCTAGGATGGGGCTGAGCTTTCCCAGCACCACTCTTGGTGTTCCCATCTCCTTTATCACATGGGGGTGAGGTGATGCCCATCCCTATGATGCCCCTGGTCCCACCACCACCTTTATTGTCATCTTTCTCTCTTGAATCAGCTTTTCTCCAGCTCTTGGCCGATGCTTTCTGGCCATGAGGATGTTTTTTCCCTCTGAGCCAAACTCTTGTTTTTCCGGAGATGCTTTGGATGGAGCTGGACTTGTTGGGGTTTTTGCAGGGGAGGAGCAGGGATTCATTCCATTTTTCCTGCTTGAGAGCGACGTTGTTTCCTTCAACACCCTCCATCCCATGGACCTGCTGGGGTCTGGGGGTAGGTGCTGCCTTTTCCCTCCCCTGTGCTGAAGGGGTTTCTTTTTTTAACCCAGGTTTATCCAGGCTCTTGAAACCCAGGGTCTGTAAGCAATTATTCCATTACATGAAAGTCAGTGTGCTGAAAAAAAAGAGATTAATTCAGACCAGATGTAAAAATAAATGCGAATTTCAAATTAAGATGATGTCAGCTCCCTCCTGCTAAAAAAAAAAAAAGAAAATAAAATAAAAAAAATAAAAAGCAGCCTTTGGGCTCCAGATGGAGGACACCAGTGATGGCGGTGGGTAAAAGAGCTGCTTCTTCACTGGGTTTTATGCCTTTTTTCTCCTCTGAAAAGCCATTTTAGGATATTTTTCAAACAAAACAAAAGCTTTTCCCCATGGCTGCTGGGACAGGGAGGTTCTGGTGTGGTTGAGGAGCTCTCCCAGCCGGAGAAGTGGAGAACAGCTCTGCTGGCTGAAGAGAAATCCCTTGGATTTCATCTCATTTTAATCTCCAGGATTAAAAAAAAAAAGTAACTTGGGTTGGCTTTGAGCTGGAGGCGAGGATGGCGTGGGCTGCAGTGGGCATAGTCCAGGCATTTTGGGGTAAAATGAGGCTATTTTGGGGTGATCTTGGCTTTCACATCCTTTTTTTTCCCCCTCCCCACATAGGGATGGGTTGGGAATGGATCCTACATAGTGGATGCTGGAGATGGGGCTCCCCAAAACCACCTTCCCCTGGAAGGAAGAGTTTGCCCAGGGCTGGAGCATCTTGAGAGGGGATCATTCAATAGGGAGATCCATGGTTTGGAAACTTGGGGCTGTGCTGCTGTGGTGTGAGGATGTGGGGTGGTGACACTGGTCCTGCTTTGTGGTCCAGGATCCCCCAGCCAAGGCCAAATCCTAAGGGATTGGTGGGGTCTGTGGAGCAGGGAGCAAAGGCTTTGCATCCATGAGCATCCCTCGGAGTGATGCTTGTGATCCTGGGAGCTCTGGAAGGTTTGGGCTTGGTGGTGATGCTGGAGGATGGTCCATAAAGCTCCTGGGAACGCAGTGGGGACAGGAGCTGGAGCTGGATGTGGGGTCTGGGGTGTCCTGATTCCCCCCCAAGCCAGTCTGGATGCTCTTAGGATGCTCTTAGGATGCTCTTAGGATGCTCTAGGATGCTCTAGCTCTAATCCTGAAGGCTCAGGACCAAGTTCTGTGGAAGGAAATCAAGTGGAAGGGGCTGGTTCAGTAGTAGGGGAAGCGCAGGCGCCGTCCCTCCCTCTCCAGAGCCTGTGCCAGCAAAATCCATTTCTGGGTGATCCTCAGTGGAGGCCGAGAGGCTTTATTTATATTTTAGTGCTCTGAAGGAAGGGAAGGAGGAGGAGGAGGCCTGGGATGGCTGCACCGTGGGGCACAGGCGGGTGGGAAAGTGGCAATTCCAGGCTGGATTTGTCTCTGTTCCAAAGGGATGGATGGGAGGAGAGATTTCCTGAGCTGCTCAGCTCGTGTGATGTCCCATGGGGCTTGTCCTCAGCACTGGCTGTGACACAAACAGGAGGGGGCAGAGGGGCTGTGATCCCATTTTGGGGGACGATGCTCTTAGCTCAACCCTTTATGCTTGTCCCTGGGGGTCCCCAGCACTGGCTGTGACACAAACAGGAGGGGGCAGAGGGGCTGTGATCCCATTTTGGGGGACGATGCTCTTAGCTCAACCCTGGGGGTCCCCAGCACCCCCTCTGCCCATTGCTGTTGTCCCATTGCAGCAACCAAAGAGGATGAAGAGGTGGAGATGGATGAGGTCTTGAGGGGACCTTCTTTACAGGGGCTTTTTGGACACCTCCAGAGCTCGGGGGCTGCTGGTGGGGCTGCCCAGGCTGAGTCTCCAGCATCCAAATAGCTTTTTGTGGTGGATGAAGTAATGCAATATTTATAACCGAGCCCTTTTTCCCAGTGAAGGTCCCTTTCATCTGCCTCCCTTCATTAGGAGGGGAACCGTTGAGTTCATGAAGAATTGGAGACGATTTTAATTACGGGGCGACCGCAAAGCAGGAATTAAATCTGGCTTTTGGGGTTGGTAGGAGCTGCTTTAAGGGGCAGCCCTAAAACTTGTCATAACAGCTCGCACATACCTGCACCCTGTGATGTGGGGGAAAACCCACTCTGAACTCTTCAAAACAAGAAATTCCTGCCCTGGGAATTCATCTTCCCATCTCCCCCTGCACTTTGGCCAGTGCCTACGTGTGGGCTCTGTGCTCAACCCCCTGTTGGGGCTTGGAGGGCTGGAATAACAACCTGGTGGTGGCTGAGAGGCAGATTTTCTAAAAAAATGGCTATTTTGTCAAAGGGAGGGAAGAATTTGAGTGATGGAGAAACAATCTGGGGGCTGGAGGTTGTGGTTGGGTTGAGTGGGTGGCGCAGTGATGGGCTGGTGGGTACAAACCTGACCCCAACCATCCTCATGGAGCTTCAGCTGCTTATTTTAAATTAAATTAAACACGTGGAGAGGGGGGAATAAAAGCTGCCTGTGCAAACCAGCCTCTCACACGCACGGAGAGCCGGGTTCTTGCTTCCTCAGAAGAAAACCCCACCTCGAGTTCGAGCAACGTTAAATCCCCAAGCCTGGAATTGCATCCAAATTCCTGGCGCGCTGCTCCAGCAGCTCCATCCCAGCTCTCAGCCCCTGTTTGCAAGGACCCTGCCCTGGATAAATCCCTGCCCGAGTCAGCACCATGGCCCTGAGCCCCCAGGTTTTGTTATGTGATGTTTTCTTTCCAGCAGAGCTGGGATTTATCCCGCTGGAGGTGATATTCCAGCAGCCTGGAAAATGCGGTGGGTCGAGGAGTTTTCTCAGCGTCTGTGGTGCTTCCCTATGGGATTTTCAGGCTCTTTTCCCTATAGGCAGCTGGAAGAGCTGGATCTCCCTCCATGGAGGCTGCTCCACGCTGGGATCCTCATTCCCTGTGTTTTTTTCCAGCTGGTTTTGCTCTCTGGGTGGAAAACCTGCCTGGGGTGGACGTTCCCACGGGGGCTGTGGGGTGACCTGTGGTTGTGGGGTCACCTCCCCCTTGGTGTAGCATTCCAGGGGGGGTTTCTCCCTGCAATCCAGGCTCTACCCAGCTGGGAGCTGGGGCCGGGCGAATCAAAGCTGACATTGTAGGAATGAGCAGCAGATGCTTGGAAAGAATTTCCCGGCGTCTGGCCCGGGGCTGCTGGAGGCACATCCCCCTGGAAAGGGGGTTTTGTGCCCTCTCCTGCTGGCACAGCCCTGGGGGGAAGCTCCTGGAGCTGCCCCAAACCCCTTGGCCACCCCTCTGGGGTTGTCTAATGGGATATCAGCATTAAATAGTGGGAACTGGAGGATTTTCTCTAGAAATACTCCAATATATGTTGTTTTTTTCTCTGTTTCCTCTGGTCTTTTGCTTGCTGATGCTGATGTCGGTCTTTTGATGCTGAGGGAGATGTTTTCTTTGGCTCCACGGTGCCAGCTCGTGTGTTTTAATCCCTGATGCTCGGGGACCACAAGAAGAGCAGTAAATATATTGCCTGGCCTGGGGAGGAGCAGCCCTGGGATGCCAAGAGCAGCAGGGAAGGTCTCCCAGGGGACACACGAGCTGCATGATGGGGCCCGATGCCCAACCCCTGCCTGGGTTTTAAAGGGGATTTAGGGGCAGGGAGGTGATGAGCTGTGACACTGGGGCTTGTGCCAGCACCTTGAGGGCTTGGTTTCGTTTCCAAGTGCTTTAAGAAGGTGTTTTCCATGAGGGTGCACAGAGGTTGTGGTGGAGGAGGGACCCAACTGGCTTCTCTGGGCTTGTTCCCATGGCAGGGATGCTCCTGATGTGGTGGTGGAAGCTCCAGAGGTGGTGGAAGCCCCATCCCTGGAAATTTTTGAGGCCAGGCTGGATGGGGCTCTGATTAACCTAGTCTAGTGGGAGGTGTCCATGGCAGGGGGGGTTGGAACTAGATGATCTTTAAGGTCCCTTCCGACCCTGACAATTCTATGATTCTATGTGTGGGGCTGATGTTGTGGGGCTGGTGGAAGAGAATAAGCCCCTGGTGATGGGTCTGCCAAGAAATCAGGGGTGGTTTGTGCCCCTGGGTTTGATGGGTGGATTGTTTGGTGGATAAGGAGTTGGTTGGATGGTAGCATCCAGAGGGTAGTGGTCAAAGGCTTGATGGAGAGTGGTGAGAAGTGATGTTCCTCTGGGGTCTGTACTGGGACCAGAGTTTTGAGCAGGGCCTGTTGGGACAGGACACGGGGTGATGGTTTGAAACTAAAAGAGGGGGATTTAAACTAGAGAGGAAGAAGAAATTGTTGGTGCTGAGGGTGGTGAGAGCCTGTGCCAGGCTGCCCAGAGAGGTGGTGGCTGCCCCATCCCTGGAACCATTGCAGGGGAGGCTTTGAGCAACCTGCTCTAGTTGCAGATGTCCCTGCTCAGTGCAGGGGGTTGTCCTAGATCACCTTGAAAGGTCCCTTCCAACCCATCCTGTGACTCTATGCTTCTGACCCAACTGCACCCCACGGGGCTGTGGTGGGAAGATGCTCTGGTGCCCCCCATTGGGGCTGCAGAAGAGCGTTGGGTGGGAGCAGGGTGTGGAGGGTGCCCCAGGGCACGGCTGCTTCTCACCCTCCCTGCCATGGATCCCACACAAGTCTCTTCATGCCCAGGGGAGCTGCCGGGCACCTGGCTGGGGTGAGGACCTTTGCCAAATACCTTCAGCCTTGTCGTGTTCACCACTGAGATCTTTAATGAACCTTGAAACCAAGCTGGGTGCTGTGCTGCTTGCTCCTGGTTGGGATCAGTCGTGTCTGGGCATGGTTGCAACGCATGGATACCATAAATTGATGCAATGCATGGATAGATTGGACATTAGGAAGAAGCTCTTCACTGCAAGAGTGGTCAGGCCCTGGAAGAAGCTGCCCAGGGAGGAGGTGGAGTCACCATCCCTAGAGGTGTCCAAAAAACCAGTAGATGTATCTCTTGAGACATGGTCTGGGGGTCAAGGAGATGTTGGATGAAGGTTGGACTTGATGATCCTGGAGGTCTTTCCCAACCTAAATGACTCTATTCTCTGATTCTGCAATCCATGGCTGTGCTTCATGTAATTGAGTCACCTCAGGGCATTTTTTCCCCCTCCCTGCTGCACAAATCCACGAGTTAAACTGTTCTGGAAGCCAAAGGCAGTTTCCTGTAGACCAAAGCAAATATTTGGTGGCGAGGGAGCCACGCTGCTGCCCTGGGTGCCAGCAGAGATCCCTGGGTTAGGAAAGAGGGTGACCTAGTTTTGGAGTTGAAAGATCCTTTGCTGGTGGCATCGTGGTGTCCATGTGTGTCCCTGGGGGTGGCGGTGGGGTAGAAAGTGCTTAAGGGAGGATTTGCCTGTGAAAATAAGAATTGCCTGGGCTGGGTTTAGGGGAACGCTGGGAAATGGAGAGAGGTTGAAATTCCCATCTGCAAATCCCTGGTTTGTAAAGAGCTGGAGCTGGGGGGGGGGATGGATGATGCTGGAAGGGACCTGGGGGTCCCCTCATCTTCCTGCTGCTGGCAACAAAACCTCCCACTCTGGGGTTTTTTTCTCAGGAGAAAATGTATTTTTGTTTGAATAGTACCAGGAAAAGCCTTTCCTGAGGTTTTTCTGAACCCGAGCTGGGGAGGCTGAAACTGCTGGGTCAGGGGTTTTGGGCTCTGCTGCAACCCTGCTCTGCCTCAACCACGGCGCCGGGCTGGGGATGGGGGGAGGATTTGGGGGCACCTCATTTCTTGGTGACGGGTGGCTCAGCCCCTTTGTGACCCCCCCCCCTCCCCTCCCAGGGATGGCGCCTGCGGGGACCGAGGCTGCCCTGGCCCGTTGGTGAGGTGCCCGTTGCCCACCCACCCCCCAGCCTGGAGCACGATGAACAAGCTGCCCTTCCACAACAACCGAGTCATGCAGGACCGCCGCAGCGTGTGCATCTTCCTCCCCAACGACGACTCCCTCAACATCATCATCAACGTAAGGCAGCGTTGGGGGGGACAGGGAAGACCCTCCCCTGAGCACCACCAAGCTCTGCTCCTTCCCCCTCTGCTCCTTGCTCCATCACGGGTGGCGGCTCAACCTCGTGCACCCCACCCAAAAAGCCAAGAGGGGGGTTGGTTCTGCTTCAGATGGGAATTCCATATTCAATGCTCGCCCTCTTTTTATTTAACTACCCCCCAATATTCTGTTTTCTACCCTCCGTGATGCTGGGGTGGTTGGAGCGAGGTCTCCATCACTCATTCCCCCGTGGTCTCCTCGTCCCAGAGGGAGCTCTGCTCCTGTACCCTGCTTTTAGGGGGCCCCACAGCCCAGCCTCTCACCCCCCATGGTCCCACTGGAGGATCTGTAGGGGGTTCGAAGCCACCTGCCCAGCTCAGCTGGGCATAGATGCAGCAGGGACCATGCGTTGGGTAATTTTGTTGTTGTTGCAGGTGAAGATTTTGTGCCATGAGTTACTGGTGCAGGTGTGTGACCTCCTGAGGCTGAAGGACTCTCACCTCTTTGGGCTCAGCGTCATCCAGAGTAAGTCAGGGGCTTCCACCATGGGCTTGGTGGCCTTGGCCAGGCCAGCCTGATGCCATCACGGCTTGGCAAGGGCTAGAGGTGCCTGTTTGCCCAGTGGTGGGTGCAAAGTTACTTTGGTGGCCTCTCGTTAGGCGATGAGGAGGTTCTGGACCCACCCCACCTGCTGATGGGTTGGGGTGGTCTGGGCAAGACTTGGTGGGGGTACAGGGGATGCACCAGGGAGATGCTGATGCCACCTCTGTCCCCCCCCAGACAATGAGCACGTGTACATGGACCTGGCCCAGAAACTCTACAAGTACTGCCCCAAGGAGTGGAAGAAGGAGGCCAGCAAGGTCAGCAGTGAGGTGTTGCATGGAGAGCTGACGGCAGTAAGGCCACCTCTGTCCCCGTCGCAGGTCACTTCCAGGACATGGGAATGCAGCTGAGGGGTGGGGGGCACTGGGATGGTAACCAGAGAGAGGTGGGGAGGGGGGGAAGTGGATGGAACCCTGATGAGAGGATGGTGTGGAGGTAGGACAAGGGGTGATGGCTTCAAACTGGAAGAGGGGAGGTTTAGATTGGAAATTAGGAAGCTCTTCACTCTGAGGGTGGTGAGACACTGGCACAGGGGGGTTGTGGATGCTCCTTCCCTGGAGATGTTAAAGACCAGGTTGGATGGGGCTTGGAGCAACCTGGTCGAGCTGCAGATGTCCCTGCTCAATGCAGTGGGTTGGAACTAGATGATCTTTGAGGTCCCTTCCAACCCAAACCATCCTGTGGTTCTATGAAATGAAGCATTTGGGTTCTTTCCCCACAAAACCCAATAAATTAGTTATTTCAATGCCAGGGGGTTGGTGTGAAGGCTCCTGTGCTGGTGCCAGTGGCAGTGGGGGGCTGCAGAACCCCTGGGGGTTGTTTTTGGGAGACCTGGGGTTCTCCATCCCAGCCACCTGCTGCTTTAAATCCAAATCCCCTTCACGGTTCAGCTTATTGGGGGGGAAAAAATGGGACCAGTGTTAGCGAGTGAACTCTTCCCTGTGGTTTTCACCTCATGGGGGGTGAGGGGGTGGCTGAGCTGAACCTGGCCATGGGCAAGCCAAGGTGAGGGACCAGGGGTTGAGACACAATGCCGAGGTGCCCCCAGGAGCCCTGAATATCTCCTCCCTTCCAGGGGATCGACCAGTTTGGCCCCCCGATGATCATCCACTTCCGAGTGCGCTACTACGTGGAGAACGGGAGGCTCATCAGGTGAGGACATGGCCCCACCACGCTGGGCACCCCCCCGGGGCTGGGGAGCACCCTGGGGTGCCCCTGGCTTGGGTACCACTCGCTGGGGCTGCGCAGCCTTGGGGTGCTCCAAGTGAGACCTTCTCACTCCTGACCTGAAAGGAGGTTGGAGTGAGGGCTGAGGTTCGACCCCTTCTCCAAGCTGCTCTGTTGGGCTGGTAACTTCAGCAAGGAGGGGTCAGATTATGACACGTTAGATCTCAAGGGGAAAAAACAGGTATTTATTTACTCCAAAAAGGACCTTGAGGGGATGGAGCATGTCCAGAGAAAAGCAATGAAGCTGGGGAAGGGTCTAGACATCTCATGAGACCATGTTCTCCAGCAGCACCTCTACCTTGGCATCCCTTCTTCACTTGATTTAAAGCCCTAAGATGGTCCTAGAGCTTTGCAGGACATGGGGGTGTTTTAAAACATCTGCTGCATGATTTAGGACAGGGTCTAACTTCCAAGTGTGCTCCCAGTTTCTGCACAGCAAACAAATTTCTCTCCTAGAAGTGTCCAGAGAAGGGCAACGAAGCTGGGGAAGGGTCTGGAGCAGGAGAGTGGTGAGGAGCAGCTGGAGAAAAGGAGGCCTGGGGGAGACCTTCTGGCTCAACAACTCCCTGCAAGGAGGTTGGGGCCAGGTGGGGTCGGGCTCTTCTCTCGAGGAACAAGTGATAGGATGAGGAAATATCCTCAGGGGAGGTTGAGGTTGGAGCTGAGGAAAAAATGTATTTCCCAGTAGAACAAGAGGAAAGGGCCTCAAGTTGCCCCAGGGGAGGTTGAGGTTGGAGCTGAGGAACAATTTGTTGGTGGTCAGGGCTGTTGTGGGCTGTGCCAGGCTGGGCAGGGCAGTGGTGGAGTCCCCATCCCTGGAGTGGATGATCTCCAAGGCGTGGAGAGATGTGGCGCTGAGGGACAGGGGTCAGTGCTGGGTTGATGGGTGGACTGGATGAGCTCAGAGCTCTCTTCCATCCCCAATGACCTGTGGGACCTGTGGTTCTTCTGCCCTCCACAGTGACCGCACCGCTCGCTACTACTACTACTGGCACCTCCGTAAGCAGGTGCTGCACTCGCGGTGCCCGCAGCGGGAGGAAGCCTATTTCCTCCTCACCGCCTTCGCCCTCCAGGCTGACCTGGGGGACTTCAAGAGGAACAAGCACAACGGGAAGTACTTCGAGCCCGAAGCCTATTTCCCAGCCTGGGTAAGCCCCCCACCATGGGTTCTTCTGCTCTAAGATGATGTGAACCCCCCCCCCCCCAAGCTCCTTGGAAGGCTCCCAGGAGGGGG
>VYZX01029334.1:41472-102648 GCA_013401335.1 Brachypteracias leptosomus | reverse complement strand
CCTTCCCTTCCCTTCTCTCTTCTCACTCTTTCTTTTCTTTTTTTGCCTGCTGGGAAGTTGCCAGTAATTTCCAGCATTTGGTCTGACAACTGTTCTACTGTAAATATTTAGAAGAATCCATTAGAGATTAAACAAAGTGCAAGTAACTGCTCCTAAGTGATAGTTCTTATTAATGTTTGCAGCAATAGGCACTTTACAAATGTGTATGAACATCCTACCTCTAGGCTGCTTGTAGGAAAAGGCAAAATAGAAGGCAGCAGCCAGAACATAGTGTCATTTGAGCATCAGTGTGTTATCATCATAAATAATCATCACAGACACAGCATTCCGTAATGTGTGCACCATGCTTGCAAATCTAGACAGCAGTGGGTAGGGAGCACTATTCTGACCAATCTATTTGAAATTATCTGTATCAGGCTGCAAAAGTACTCGGAACCCCAGTTTGGATGTCTTTGCCTTTCTCTGGTCTGTCCCCCCGCCCCCCCAAAGAAAAAATCAAACCCAAAACCCCAAGTCCCTTCTCACCCCTAAATTTATCATGTGTTACAGGGGAAAAGACAAGCACTGCTCTGGTGGAATTTGTAACTTTCATTATATTCTAAAATTGTCTTGACTATACAGCATCTTAAACATTCATTTTGCAGTGTGATATTAGTATCAGAGAAGGGATGAACACTAGCAGTGTTCTGGGACTAATGGTGAGATACCTAAGAAGTAATGCTGACAGAAATCATTTTTCAGTGGACCCAATTTTGAGGATAACAAAATTGAGATGAATGAAGATGTATAAATGCATCTACATGCTTGCCAATTTCTTTGCTGAAAAATCATGTGATATTCTAGGCATACAGCGAACTGTAGGTATACATCTATGCATGTGCATACCATAGTAGAATTTTCTATCCCAGCAAAGGTTGGTGATACTGATTTTTTTTTTTCATTTTACTTCCATTATTTATTGTCAGTTTGCAGCGACTAGAGTATGCTGGTTCCAATAGAGAAGAGGTAGAAAATGGATCACAAACCTTGTCTCCAGTGCTCATCTTGCACTGGTTAGGTTCTGCAAGCAAAAAGGCCTGGGGCTTATCCAGGCCACTCATGATGCTTTCCTAGGGTGGTAGTGTCTGGTACTCAGAAATAATGCATGTATAGCAGGCTTCTGAGCATCATATATAATTTTGGAAGCTGGCAACCTCCTTCTCCTTTTCTGTCCCCCTACTTTAAAGAAAATGTCTGGATAGTGTCTAGGAGTTATCTGTGTTTATCCTTTCATTTCACAAGCACATCTGACTTTTCAAACTTAGAGTCACCATTTTCTGTATGTGAGCTTAGAACATTACTGAAGAAACAAATAAAAGCAAGCTTAACCACTGGGAGAGATAGGTGTGAGCTTCTGAGCAAGAATATACTGACTTGTTGCATATTCCCATTCACCAATCATGATGGCTTATAGAGTTGTTGGCTTCAGTGTCACAGCAAGGAAGAAGGATGAAACGTGTTAAGGTAAAGTTTGGTGCTGCAGGTTTTCCAGAGAAAGAAAAGGGGAAGAAACAATGCATGTGATCACCTGAAGCAGGCCTCAGCAAGTTAAACAGAAAGGCAGGTGGCAAAAGAAGTTATTAGCAGCCCCCTCACTAATTCAGATATTGGGTTGGTTCTGAGTGAAGAGGGTAATGTCTGCTCCAGCTTCCCCTCTGCAGGGTCAACTAGCACCCAGCACAAAGTAACATGTTGTTAGCACCAGTTCCCAAGCACGAGATGGACTCAAAGTGTAGGCAATGATGTGCTTGACTCCAGAGTACGCAGTGCTTTTTCTGAAGTGCTGCTGAGGCAGGATCAGTTCCAATGTTTGGCTGAAGTCAATAGCCATCTGGGAGAGAATGGCTGCTGCAACTGGGTCTGACCTTGCACCAAACAGAGTTCATGTCCAAAAGCAGGAGACAGAAAGCCATGAAGACTTTGGTCTTGGTCTTTCTGAACTTTTTAATAGACTTGCAGGTGCCAACACTCTTCTGCCTCTAGAACCAGTAGCTAGCAGGAGGAGAGGATGAGGGAGCTGTCCTGAGCTTCTTGACAGTGGCAAAGATGATGAATGTCAGGTAGGATATAAGGTGATTTATCTTCTGTATACCTTCATATATGTGCATATATGGGTGCTTCAGGAAGTTGGGCAGAAGAGGTGCTCATGCTCTAGAAAAGCTACAGAGGGCAGACTAGATGGTATCTTCAAGGAAGGGAAACATTAGTAAGGAGTATTTCTAAGCTGGTGGGCTTGGATAGCTGAGAGAAACTAGAGTTGTTCTCCACAAAACTCCCCTAAGTGACTATATTCACATTAAAATAATAATAATAATAAGCAGCAAGAACACACCTTTCAAAATCTGTACAAAAATCAGTTCATTTTTCATATTAATCCTTTTGACAGGTTTGCAAGAGAGTATTGTCATAATTTTTCAAAAAGTAAAAAGGAGTCGGGTAAGTTATTTTCTATAACTAGCCAGCAGCAGTGATCTTGTTTTAAGGCATACAGATCACTCGCAAATCTGGCTGATTTCCCGGTGGCCAAACCTCTTACGTACCTCAAGGAACAAATCTTCCACTGGATAATTTGTCAGGGCTCTGTTGATTTTTACAGGACTGCAGGCACTGAAAGAACAAACATCACCAAACGAGCTAGTCAGTGGACATTACATAGCAATTCCCAGGCCAACTCATCCTTAGGCAGAGGTTTGAGATAGTTCAGGTAGACTGAACCCTAGAAGTCCTGTTTACCTCCAACTACTATGAAATCTGGTGTCTCCAAGCCCAAAGACTCTCTCCCTCTCTGTCCATAGAAGAGTTAAATCCAACAAGACTTGTGTCGAGGCTTGAGAAGCCCGTACAGCTGGGACAATCATGGACGTCCAAATCTTCAGTGCTTAAAACCAGGGAAGAATTCCAGCATGAGTCCCTATATGCAGGCACCTTCATTTTTAAAAGTAGATAAAAATATTTCACAAGTGTTAAAATGTAGTTGAAAGGGAATTGAACATCCAGAGCTCTTAATTCATACTCTGGAGCCATGCCTGAATATTCAAGGGCAGCATATGTTTCAATTATACAACATTTCAGGGGGATTGCTGCGATATCATTTCCCCTTATGTTTGTGATCCTATGGGCCATTCCCACTTTTGTAACAATGTAATGATCACGATGAAAACAGTTGTTTCTCAAAATTTGCCATTCCATTGTTGCATGATATGGTCAGTTACAGTATAAGCACATGCAATTTTAGTGTGAAACTGCTGATCGAGAATTGAAGCACTTTACAGCCATTTAGCTCAGATGTGAATGAGTACCCCAGGGTCAGAGGGAGAGGGGATCCAGCCCTGCATTTCCAGAACAGGAGTGGAATGGGCATGAAAGAAAAACGTAAAAAGAGAGGCTATATTAATAAATGTAACTTTTCCCTGTTTGTTCACAGCCATACTGGTTGAGGGAATATGCTGTTTAAGGTAAAGGTGACTCCAAGTTCCATATAAGACAGCACTTCAAACACTTTTCCCAGATGCTAGTTTAAAGAAACAAAGTGGAATGTATGTTGTAGTTTGGAAAAGACAGTAACAGCTAATAGCTTGGCTTGTTATCTCTTCCACATTTTGAAAGAGAAGTATTCCATTACCCCACTCCATTTTTACACGAAACAATGTTCCATCTTTACATCCTCTTTAAAATACTAATTTATTAGTGCTTTCTTAATTTCCTCTGATACAAAGAATAAACAAACTGAGGAAGAGATCGTGTTGCCGAAGAATTTTAAATACGTTTAGGTTTTAAAAAATGAAAAAGTATGGCTAATTTTCTTTTGTTTTGCCAGTAATTTCATATGAATATTAAACTGCATTAGACAAGTGGCTAAGACACAGCAAGATAAAATTATGTGAAATCAAAAGGATACTTTCTTGAGATTCTCCCCTTCTCTATCCTGCACAAATACATCACGGTAAAATTAACAAGTCTCCTACCATCTGTTTGCTTACACTGATGCCTCATCCAGCCGACATGCTACATTGAAATCTTATGAGACGTAAAAATCCAATTTTGTTCATAAGGCAACAATGTGGAGTTTGTTTTAAGAAAACTGGAGTTTATTTTATTTCTGAAAACTCCTGTGAAGCAAGTTGTTCTCAGTTCATAAAGAAAATATTGGATCATCACCCTATATTAAAAGTATGGCATTTTTATTAGCTTTTATCCACAATTATTTCATACTCTTTTTTTTTCCTTTTTTTTTTTTTTTTTTTGTCATCAGAATCAGACTGATGAGCATAACACAACTCACTGTGAGTAAGAAAATGATGATATTGCTCATGCTATCTCAAGGCAAAATGCTAACAAATGGCTGGCTCACCAGCTTGTGCAGCCTCTATAGGGACAGAGGTACACCAGCCAGGGATGTTTGATGGTGCCTAGCAAACACTGTAAGATCCACTCAATGGTTGCTGTCTCAGGCACAATAATTTATGGTTAAGCTACAGCATGCTTTTAGAAAGATGTCTGACTTCTTACTTGAAGCATACATGCAACTGAGATTATAATGCCTCCCTGAGACTGTTGCAACAATTTAACTACCAAGGCTTTCTGAAATTTGTCTTGGCTAATGCAGCTGAGACTCACTGATGCCCATTCCCAACCATTGATCTGCTGTACCTTTACTTCCAGAAGCAGATAGCTTTATAGCATCAGATATTTTAGGGGCAGCACTTAATTACAGATGGATTTTTTTTTTCCACCTAGAGAAAGAGGTGCTGTTGTAGATTGTGCCTCAGGCAAGGCTGGTTTTGGAGAAAACACTCCACTAAGCTAGATGTAGCTTTTACTATACTTTTTTATCTCTAAGAAAAAGGTATGACTGAAGCTTTAATGTATCTGATTTTAGTCCCATTCAATGCCAGTGTAACTCCTTTGTTATTAAACTTCCATGGAGCTGTTCTTTGCTTATAAAGTCAGAACAGAAGAATCGGAGCAGGGTCTAACACAGTGCTGTTCCTATGTTGTGACCAAACAACTGTGTTCCTGATGGAAGTGAAGTTCACGAAGACATGCCAACATCACTTTCCCTCATGGCCCCACCTGCCACCAGCGGCTTTCAGGCATTATGTAGCATCAAGACACTACAAAGCTTAGAGATCTTCAGAGGAAGAAAACAGCAGTGAAGTGATGCACTGAACCTTCTGAATCCCTAATACTGAGCTATTGATTCAGCATGGGCATTAGTAGGACTACACCTCCTTCTCACAATATAAAGCAGAATAAGTTTGATAGCAATCATGCTGGGCTTGCTGGTAAGGGCCACAATTTCAGACCTAGAGGTTCCCCAAATATCTCAGTTCAGACTGGTTATAGCAGCTATCAAACAGGTGATGTTTTCCCTTTATTTCTCTGCTGCTGCAGTCACTTAAGAGAAAGGTAATATGACCCCTAAAGCACCATGGAGTTTCATCATCCTTGATTGCTATAGAATGCCTTGAGGACCACAGGGTGAAAGGTCCTACAGAACTGCGCATATATTTGGAGTGTTGCTGTTATTGTTGTTGCTGTTTGATTATATCATCTTCTCAGGGTCTTTTTAGGATGGTCGAAATCACAATATGGTTTGCAATAACACTATTTATTCTCTTTTTCATGTCCATGAAAAACTTTGTAATTATTTTCCCCGATTGTTTGGACCCCTTTTTCCTTGGCTTCCCTTCGAACAATTCTTTATAATTTTCTGTGAGAACATCTTTCGTTGTACTGTTTTCTTTCTATATGGAGTGTTACATATGATATTGGTATGGAAAGTATTACCTATTAAACAGCAGATTTAAGCTGAAAAAGATACTTTAGAGATTAATGAAGGGACTTTGGGTCTCTCCTTTTATAGGATACCAGTTTGATTATTACTGAAATCAAAGCAGTCTGTTTTCCTTTCTATCAAGATATAGTGTAGTAGCCTCTTATAGAATTATTTAATAATCTCAAAGTTGAAAATCTTTATATTAAAAAAGCAATGAAACCATCTGTGTTGGGTTTCCTGTTGAGACACAAAGAAATAGGATTGCTAACTCCAAGTACTGTAGGATTCTTACTTCCAGATATAATGGCAGTGACTTAAAATGCATGAACATTAATTTTAAAAAGTTAATGAAGTAATACCAAAAGCCTTTCATAAGCTGTTTGAATTCACATAGCTCTGCTTTTCTCTGCAGAATTAGCAGAGAGAATTTAGGTTTTTAATCTTTCACAAAAGGAGAAAAGAATAATGGTTTTGCTCTCTGGAACACCACAGCAATTATGTTGAAAATATTTGCTATTTTATATCTAAAAATATAAAAAAGTTTAAAAATGAAAAATACTTTAAATTTTGTAACACATATGTGAAGATAACCACATGCTGATGTGCTTTTTCGAATGGGGAGGAATTTAAGCATGGGCTTACATAGTAATTGTTCAGGGGTTTTGTTGGGTTTTTTTTCAGTTTGGTCTGGCTATGCAGAAAGTAACATAAAAAGGATCAATAAACATTAAAGCTTGTTAACTTTGTGCTCAGTATAGAGGAGAAAAAGGGCCTTTTATTTCCCTGAAATTTCTGACCTTTTTTGTTATTTTTATTCTCCCTGTTGCTCTTTGCTCACCAACCACAGCTCTCGTTTGCTATGGACAATTCCCAAAGGGAACATTTCTCGCCAGAGTAACTTACCCAGCTCTTTTCCTTAATTTACAGTGAGTACAGCACCTCTTGCAGAAAGCATAGCAGACCCTCTGGCCACAAGCCAGTGCTAATAGCATGTTTTCCAATAATCTAATCTCTTCAGTCACAGAGCAGAAATCAAAAAGTTAAAAGAACTGGCTTCTCAACTTGTCTCAGTCTGCCTTTGAAATCTGTGCATTGAAAGGTTGTGTGCGACTACAACAAATTGTTACCACACTTGCAACCATGGACTCAGTAGTCGTGTTCATAAAAGTCTGATGTATATGAGAGAATCCTGTATAAAGCAAGGTTTAATGCAGCGCCAGGAACAGAATTGCACATGAAGGCTTGCATGTGCAAAGAAGCCAGGAATTTCAGACAAAGCTGAGGACGTATTGTAAACATTCATGAATTAAGCACCTCAACACTCTTAAGAGATAGGTATCATTTCTCCTTTGCAGATGAAGAAATTGAAGCCCAAAGATGACAAGGCCAAAACATTCAAGTTTGGCTCTAGAAATGAAGCAGCAATCCTTTGATTGGACTCCCAAATAAATAGCTGTGTTTTCAGACCTCTGATCATCTGCATCTTCCACAGGCCCACTGAAAATCTGGTTATGGTGCTTGAGGTTAGTTGTCTTGTTGGAGGCCCTGGTTTTGAAAATGTGGATGCTAATACTTTTAACTTTCCAATGCTATAAGGGAACCTTAAGCAGGCAGCTTCATCAAGCTTCAAACCCAAGAACCCCTAGCTTTCTCCTAAAGCACATAACTCAGTGGTGCTGTTTCATATACAGGGAAAGAGGAGGCAATTAGATGTTGAAAGTTCACTTACTGCTTTTATTTTATTCCATGCTGTTTGTTTCTTTTTAGTCTGTACTTTATTGTGTATATGTTTGCTTTGGGGATGGAGAACTGATACTATCAAAATCATTTTTCTTCATTTCTAACGTTATGCAGATCTCTGATGGTCTACAGATTACAGGTTGATAACTGGATCCATCACTCTACCGTAGGACAGAATCCCCTATACGTGCAGTTTTTCTTACTGTCACCAAGGACATGTGTACTTTTGAGGAACTACCACCTCTCTGTGGGACCGAATTGCTTGACTTGTTTCATGCATCTCCATGAGGTCAAGGAGACAGTTAAGAAGGATGTTTTCATACTAGGGCACAGTTCAATCTCTCCTTTCACTTATTCCATTTTGGCATCTGTTTGTGTCATTTTTTATCACAATTTTTGCTGTAGCAGTCCAGCATTTGGAGTGGTGGTGTTGCGGTCATCTCATATCCGAGTTCTGTCTCATGGCAGCCCAACGTGGTGCCACAAGCCACTAGCCACCAGTTGAGCTGCCAAATATTCATCGTATTGGATGCTTTAAAAATAACTGCTGTGATTTCATGTTTTTCTAATATCTAGAGGATGTTTGCTTTTCACTGAAGCCTAACTAATTGTTCATATAGCTTACATTAGGCAGTTCTATTTGGAGTAACAGGTTGTATTTCTATCATTTATTCTGCATCAGCTTAATTTAATTATTTTACCGAGTGACAAAAGAGAACTGAATAGTCCTCTCTTCCTCATTACTGTAGTTATTATAAAAATGTTCTTCAATGGAGCACTGTTGCAAAGTGCCAAGGATATTTTGCAAGCTGGCTAAGGCATCTGACATCTGAAAAAGCAGCTCTCTCGGGCCATGAAACAGCAAATGGATGATTTCATTGTGCAGCAGACTGGGCAGGAAGAGGCGTCTCACAAATCTGTACTTGCACGTGCACTGTAGGGTTTAACATGCTCCCTCAGGAAGCTGCTGCAGCCTAAATTATGTGACCATTGTTACTGGTGAAATACTGTAGTAAAAGTATATTTTTAAGACCACTTGTTCAATTCTGCATAAAAACTGCCAGAGTTAACTTTGGATGTGCATCAGCAATATTAAATAATACTTCAGACAAATAAAACCCAGTCATCCCTAAAAGTTATAATTCATGGATTAACCATTAATCTTTCCAAATGTTTTTGTCTTCAGTTTAGGTTAAACTGTTTTTAAAGACACATAAGACTTTTTTCTTTCTGCTGTTGCAGAAAAACATTAAAGTGGCTTCAAATCCTTTGACTTACTATAAAATGTTTAATGATGCTCATAATACCAACCTTAAATTTCCTAGATGTTAGATTCTTGATTTTATATATAATTATATAACTTTATTTTTCTTTACCTAATATTGTCAATAGGCAGCCTCAGTTTATTTGTTTTTTACTTTAGAATTTCCTCTTTCTTTTAAATTGAAATTCTATATCTTACCATTGCTTATCACCTGTACATTGTTACTATTATTATTTCACATTAAAGCCACTTGGAGAATTATTGACAAAACAAAATTCCATTAGAATGTGTCACTCTTTAAAAATAGAAATATTTTGTAAAAAATCCTTGACGTGATTTTGTCAATTTTTTTTTCAAATAACCAAAACCAAATATTCCCAACAAAGTGAAATATTCTAATCTTTTGTGGAATATTTAATAATTTTTTGCATTTTACGACAGTTTTGCATTAACCCCACTTTCAAAAATCCTTTTTAAACAGCGTTCCCATCATTACCCATAGGTGTGATCCTTACTGGGTAGACATTGGAGTAGAGCAAAACATTCAAAGACCTTTAATCAATTAAACTGAATTCCTGCTTGCTGCACATCCTCTCCTGGGCATCCTCAAGAGGGAGGAGAAGACTAGCAGCTGTCAGCCTTAGGTTACAAGGGAGGTACTGGCCATGAGGCAACTCCAAGTGGGAAAAGCAGGGGTGAAGGTGGATACGGGGGACCCAGCTTCAACTTGTGTTGACCCAGCAGTGGCAGGGGTTGTCTTCTACACTGGGGGTGGCAGCAAGTGGACAACAGGGTATTTTGGCCTCTGCCTAGGCCTCTTTCTGCCACTAATGCACACAATAGGATTGCTACAGGCAAACTATCTTTATAAGGAAAGCTGTGATCCACTTACTGACGGCTGAGGTCATAATGGTTGAGGTCATAATGATGCTGCCTGCCATTTACCTGGGCAGCTGCATGGGGCTCACCTGATCTGTTCAACCACTGGCTACAACAGTCACTAACAACCTTACACAGTCTACAGCTTCTGTTTTCAAATACAGCTTCTTAATTAATTTAACTATCTAGAAAGTTTGATGTGTCAGCATCATATCATTAATTGGTTTTGGCATAAAGAACATACTTTTGCAGATGTTACATTTAAAAAAAAAACACAAAACAAACAATTTTGATTAATTTTAATCCATTTTCTCCTGCAATTAACTGAGTTGATTGGTGGGGAAATTCTTCGAGAAGATGGTACATCACCTCATAAAAAATGAACTGTATCCCCGTTTGAGCACAAAATGGAAAATAGCCTTGATTTCATTAGCAGCACCCCAATAATTCAGCTCAAATACTTCCCAGCATGGCTTTAGCTCAACTGTAAACTGCCTGCTGTTTATCACTGCAGTGATGTTAGATATATTACGGTTTTGGGGAAGTGAATGACGCTTGGTGTGAGCCGTAAATTTCTTTCATGTGGGTCAGTGTGTGAGGCAGCGAAGCCAGTTGGGAGGAGAAGGCTCAGACTTCAATGGGAGGGCAGTGCGCAGAAGGGGTGATGAAACAAGTCCTAACTATGTGACACTCATAGTTACTTCACAAGAAGAGCCAGGCATATGGAGCTGTTGAAATGAGTCAGTTTCTCAGGAATCAGATGCCTACTTAAATCTTACCTGTCCTATTACTTAATCCCAAACAACACAGGCCATCAAATCACACTGTCCTTAAAAAATCAGGTAACTGTACTCTCAACCACAGACTACCCTAACATTGACTAACAAATTAGTGAAATCCTCATCCCCATCTCTTTGCAGGAGTTTTGCCATTGATTTTGGTGGGCCAGGACTTCTCTCAGTGAGTCTGAGCACACTGGTGATAAGACTCTTGTCTGTTTACTGTCAGATTCAAATTTGATTTCATATCATACTGTTCATGCTTTTGCTATGGGTCCCAGTGGCAACAGGAAAAGGTGAAAATATTTGAGTCATCATTTGCTGAGCATTGATAGCATATTCATCACTTAACAGCACTACAGCAGAGATGCAGTCACTAGGGCTAGTATTTTTATCATTAATTTAAACTTGGAATTTTCGACATTATTTTGTGCCACTGACGGATGGTCCAGTCAACCTGGAGAATTTACACTTTTTCCTTCATGAAAACTTGAGATGAGGTTTCTCCTTGTTAGAAATTGTAGAAAACAATTTTTAGAGTATCCAGCACTGTAATACTCCTTAGTATCTATGCACTGCATTCAAATCTTGATGTGGGACTTGAATTTAAAGACCGGTTCTGTTTCAATGTTTGCAGGCATCAGTCCAGAACAGTTCCACTGCAAACAACATACTTTGAGGTTTTTAGTTAGCTTCAATATGGTATGAATTTAGTCATTACACAGAAAAAATTATTTCATTCAGTACAAACTTTTAATCAGTTCCACTTAGGAAAATACACAAAATTGAGAGGATATTAAATAATTGACCAAAGGCACATCTGAGCAATGCCAAGGCAGTGGGCTGGCTTACTGTCTGGCTTATTAATTTTTTAATGCTGTAAACATGGTAGTAGAAAATCATAGCTTCAACATGGGATTACAGGCTTTTGCTGTCTAAACCCTTCTCCCTAGTCCCCAGCATTGAAAGTAAAATCTGTTACATCCTGCTGTTCTTTCTGTGGTTTCTGAAACAAAACTTTGAGAGAAAAACTCTGGTCTCAAAAGACCCTGTGGGAAACGAGAAACTTGCAAATGCTACTGTAGTTGTGTAATGTTGACAGTATGAGCTGAGTGATCCTTATACTGCTTGGAAATACATGAGCATCTGTGTAATATGCAACAACAAAAGTCTCCAGTATCTTAAAGGAACAAAACGGGAGAAGCAAACAGGGTAGAAAGGCTCTGCTGCCAGCAGGAACACCTGAGCACCAATGAGCTTTGTTAGAAACACATAAAAGACAGATGGAATGCTAGCATCAAGGAGAAACTTGAGCAGAAAGGCTGCATATTTCAAAGAATGAGCATGTGCAATATACAGCTGTGCTTTTTTACCTGATAGAAATATATGTCTCTTGTAGGGAAGAGGTTGGGAAGTCATGGGAGTCATGGTGATGTTGACAACTTTTGTCTTAGTGTTTTGTGTGTATATGGACAGCATAAAATAACTGGAGATCTTCATGACAGCATCTTGCAGGATTAGAGTATCAAAATACTGTCTAAACATATGTGCATCAAATATAATCTCTTTCCAAAACTCCTGCCTCCTTTTTTCATCTCAGCACAGGTGCTTTATTTGCAAGTAGCTGAATCTGACAAGCGTCATGGCATGTTGGTAATACAACTATTAGGTTACTAGTCTTTATAGATCCCATACTTTCCTTCCTGTAACAGGTCCCCTTATCTAGACAGAAAGGAGGAGAAAATGTAATTAGAATCATAGAATTCAGTTTTTCACTTTTAGAGAGGATTCAGAATGTATAGTCTCGAAGGCTGGGTATTTGGAAACAGCTACAGCTCATTCTATAAGATCAGTAGTTGTTTATTTGTCTTAGAACTTGATGTGAGAGGTATTGCATGACCTGATTCTACCTTTACCATCACTACCAGGGTGCTTAAGGCAACTTGCTTCAGTGAAAGTTTGGTTGGAAGTCTTTGGCTCCTATAGTGGTTAAAATTTCTGAATCCCTGAATTTTGGTGGTGCTCTGTAACACATGGGAAAAAAAGGTCAATTTCTCTTCTCTCTCCATGAAAAGAATTTTTCAGTTTATTTACAAAACTCTCTGGAATGAGAAGGAGCTATTTGTGGTTGCTGTGGCTGATTTCTGTTGTGCTGAAGATACTAGGAGACTGCATAAAACTCTGCACCCCTGGTGAGATTTTTCAGCCTGTTGATGCTCATTCTAACCAAATTCATGGGATATGTGTTCTGGCAGTCAGTATACTTAATTTTCAGGATCTCTTTGCCAGATGTGTTTAATAATGATGAGGCATTCCCCAGTGAGATCTTGGCCATTTGGGCTAAGGGCCTTCTTGGTCATAGACACCAAGAAAAAAATGGTTACAGATACAGCCTGAGACTATGGAACAGTCCCATACTCATGTTTCTGTTACTCTTTAGAACTATTGACACTTGGTGAACAAAACGTGTTGGTTTCTTTTCCCTTGGATGGGAAGTGCCTCTTGAGGAGGAAAATATTCTGTCTAGCCAGGCAGATGTTGGAGGAAATATTTTTTTCAGTCCTTATGGGATCTTTTTCCTTCAAAACACTTGTGGACCTTCTTTGTTATGTGTTTTGTACCATAGAAGGCAGCAATGGTCTTAAGTAAAATACAAGTCAGGCAAATATTTAGAGGAGTTACCATCCTCTTAGAAAGGAATCCTGAAGTATTTGCAAAGCACAAATCACCAAGAGGAACAGAAGACATTAAGCCTTTAACAGTTGATTTTTAGACCGAGTTTTCCTCTTTGCTCCTTTTGCAGCCGTCTTTTCTTTCAAGGCTTCTTCAAACTCCTGTAGATCCAGGGGAGGCTGGATGGAGAGTTCACATTCCTCATCTGGTCCAGTTGCATTACAGAAAACTTATGGCCAATCCAATGTAGCAATGTCTGTGTATGGGTCTATCTTCTCCGTAGAACCCAGCTGCTGCCCCATCATGACACATCAAGTCCTTTGCCTCCCTGTGGGTGATTTAAGGCCAAGCAATCAAGTAGAGCTTAGCTTGCAAGATTGAGCTCAGGTTTCATCTTGGCCCAGCCTGGCAGTCTATTTAGCAGTGGCAATACAAACTTATCAAACCCAAGTGTACTTGCTCTCTAAATGCTGTCCCACCACTCCTGGGTTTTCTTCTTGCTCTGCACTGCACATTGCCTACACGTTGGTTCAAGTGTTTTTGCCCCACCATTGTCCATTACACTTTTAATGCACCTCCACACAGAGAAATGCTGTCCGAGAAAGAGTCTGAGGAAACACACTGTGGTTTGCAAACTGAATTCCTTAATGACTTTCTCATTAGAATTGCTCCCTGCCAAATGCTGTTTGCATTTGCCTAAAGGATGGTCCACATGATTAAGTGTAGCTCTGCTTTATGTGAAGTATTGTTTTCAGGACATTGCCACAGGCAGCTGCTTCACACTAGGCAAGAGAGAGAGAAATGAACACCAGTGAGCACACGAAACGATCAAGCCACAGGAGAACCCATGGGATATCCCGTCCCAAATCACCACCACCACAAGAGCTAGTGCCCGCACGGGTGCCACGTGGTGAGTAAAGCTGAGGCAGGGCCTGGGTCTTGTGGTGAGGGGCAGCCCAACCAGGAAGGCTGAATTCTTGAGCAGCTCTGCTGTGGAAATATTTCCTGTGTGAATGCACAAGCCTGAGAAATCAGGAGTAGCAACAGCTCTCTAGAAGGGATGGATTTAATTTGCCTAGCACATCCATTTCAAGAGTGAGCCTCTAAATGGACATCTTGTCACTGAACACTGGTGATGCGACAACGCACCTCGGCAGCAGCAAACGGGCAAAGAATATTCTTCTATCCTGAGCCTTTCCCCTGGCTGTTAGAACACACACCCAACTGGATTCCTCCTGCATTTCCTTATCTTCTTTTTTTGATCCCATAAATTTTTATCAGTAAAATTGATCATAAAATTAATTATAAAGATTTTAGGATTTATTTGCTGCATGCTGTCAAAATCTCCTATTGTCTCATCATCATCCAGATTCAAATTCAGTTCCTTGTCCCTAACTTTCTATTTTTAACTGAGAGACCACAACTCATTGTTTCCAGAGAAGGGCTTTGGAAAATATTCAGAGAAGGAAAATCCTCAGTGATTTCATTTGCTAATGAGGCTTAAAACTAATATCTGGACAAACAGCATGCACAAAAAAAGGCCTCCAAGCCAGAAGGGCTTAAAGCCTGGTAGGGGAAGAGAATAGTTCAAGATTAACTTAGTGTCTTCTCTGATCTCCAGTATTTAGGTTCTATAAAAAGAAAAATGGAGGTATGGATTTTATACCATATATACATAAACATATATACTTTGTACCTGATGAGTCAGTAGGCCTGGCTGACACTTGTGTAAGAGATGGGGAAGAACTTGCCTGTGGGTCTATCTGCTCCCACCACTTGCTTTGCCCATTACTGGGCTGTATTTTCCATCCTTGAGTCTAGGATTTCACTGTGCAGAGTCTTTGAATATAAGAGGGCAGACTGCTCAATGGTTGGTAGGGTCATCTCTAATGGCAGACACTGCTCCTAACAGCCCATGCATAGAATACTTCATTGTCATCAAAGTCAATTCTAAGGGCTGTGGAGAATGTTTTATATTTCATTTTATTTGTCTTTATAATGGAGCAGGTTGCACCAAAACCCAAGTGGTTACAAGCAAGCGCATTTATGGGACCTATTTGCAATGCTAAAACCCACACCTCCTGGTTCTGCAGCCAGTTCCTGATTCACGAGGCCACAGCACCTGCCCCTCTGCCAAGAGACCTCTCTCTGCCCCACTTAGCACATCTAAAACTTGTGGCTAATAGCAGTGGTTTGTGCTTTCCTAGTGCTTTTTCACCTGTAGACTTCAAAGGGTTCATTAAAGTGGATATACGTTACTTACCCATTTCTACTTAGACCTAACTACAGAGATTTGAAGCAGTGCTTACACCAAGTGTACCATGGCCAGATTTCACCAGATGGGGCTTATATTATCAGCTGGTTGTGGTACATCACTTAAACTCTGAGTTCACAGTGTCTGATATGGGGGAAAAAAGGAGTAAAACTTCTAGTTACTTCCTCATGGTTATGGTGTGCAGTTGCTGAAGTTTGAGATCTGCAGGCACTGGCACCTTGCCACAATGAGAGAGGAATAGTAAGGGCCAGCTCCGTACCCAGCAGTGATAAGTTCCCTCCTTGTGGCAGAAAGATATTTCAGAGCCTGAGTTTGCCCCATTTCCTTATGGAATTCCTTCTTGGTCACTGCAGAAAGGGAGAGACCAGCCCCTACACTGCAGGGATCAGGCAAGCGCCTGGATCTGAACTGGAGAGGGAGGAGGATTAGAGGTAATGAGAATGAGATCTTCAGCCAGAGCTTAGAGATGCCTTAGTTCAAACGTGCTATCTCATTTTCTAGACACAAATACTTTTCCTTCACCATTTATTTTTCCCCAGGTTCAATGACAAAGCCTTACGCTGTGCTTTCAAACAGTACCAATTTCTGGATCACTTGGCTGTCCCTGCTTTGCTTCTTGCCTAACCCAGACTAAGGGTCTACCTTAACGAGAGACAGCTTCACTACACAGATACAGGCCTCAAAGAAATGCCAGGCACAACAGGAGACAATCAAAAAACCATCCCTTTAATAGCTTTTAAGAAAAAAAGAAGTCTTTCTTAATTTAAAGTACAAATTCTGACTTTTCAATGAAACTTTTGCTCTATCCATTTCCAAGCACAGGAGCTTGTTTTGCGTCACACATTAAGTCATATATAACATGGCATGAAATCAACCTTTAAATGGAGCTTGACTTACACATTTTAACTTTTTCCTTGTTCTATAAAACTAATATGATTCTCTATTTGGAACTACAGGCCTTTTCTGCCATGTTATTGGTATAAGATGTAGCTGGGATGCAAGGAGGCAGAAAATGTGAAAATCATAGAATCACAGAATCATTTAAATTGGAAAAGACCTTTAAGATCATCAAGCCCATTTGTCTGAAGCAGGGGCAAACCCAGAACTGCCAAGTCCACCACTAAAACATGACATTAAGCACCACATCTGCAAGTCATTTAAATACCTGCAGGGCTGGTGAGTCCACTACCTGCCTGGGCAGCCTGTTCTAATGCTTCACAATGCATTTTGGTGAAGGATTTTTTCCTAATGTCCAACCTAAACCTCCTCTGCCACAACCTGAGGCCATTTCCTCTTGTCCTATCGCTTGTTACCTGGGAGAAGGCAGCAACACCCACCTGGCTACAACCTCCTTTCAGGTAGTTGTAGAGAGCAATAAAGTTTCCCCATAGCCTCCTTTTCTCCAGGCTAAACAATCCCAGTTCCCTCAGCTGCTTCTCATAAGACTTTTTCTCTAGACCCTTCAGCAGCTTTGTTGCCATTCTTTGGACACGGTCCAGCACCTCAATGTCCTTCTTGTAGTGAGGGGTCCAAAACTGAAGACAGTATCCAAGGTGCAGCCTCACCAGTGCTGAGTACACGTAGACATGGCTAGGAGTACATTTTATTTTATACGTAATACTTCTAGAGTTAAAGGGGAGGTTGAAATTGGCCACGTAATAGATCTTAGCTATAGAGAATTAACATATTTTGATAATAAAGTATTGCCTGTCTCAAGGGCTCACACACACAGCTTGACCTCAGAGCGGTTGCACATAATGTTTTCTCTGTCAACAGTATCTATTCATAATGACGTGTCACAGGTGCTCGCACATAATATGTTTCCTGACAAGAGTGATCACCCATATTTTATACAGCAGCTTTGATGACAAATATTTTGTACCTCAGCTGCTTTTTCTTCCCTCTGTCAGATTTAATGAAGGAAAGTCATGGATAGTTTTTAAATAATGTCAGTTTCTTAGATCACATTACTGTGTCTGCATTTGAAAGTAGCTTCATACAAGAATCACAAGACAGGGGACAGAGACAAGGACATCTCCATGTACTTAACTTAAGAAGAAAGCCAAATTTTCAAGCTCTGAATTTCAAAATCAATATACTCTGTATCTTTGGAACCTCCTCAGAAAAAAAAAAAAAAAAAAAGCTATAGTTATTGAGCACTCAGGTTTTTGAGAGTCTAGTGAAAGCAAGCCTGATAACTGAATTGGGGTTGCAGTTTCTCACTATGCAGAAGGCTATTTATTCTCATAGCAGTGGTGTCTCCCGGTGGCAAAACCACTTTCCTCCAGGTTGTTCTACAAAACGAATGCCTTGGTGGGCACAGAGAATTGGGTTCTTATATTCTCATTGAAATTATTTGTCTGAAGAAAGGGCAAAGTCTGCTCTTCTCCTCTGTGTTCAGCCTTACTGTGAGAAATAACCCTCATTCCTCATTCTATTAATGAAAGAGGAAGAATGAACTTGAACTCCCTTTGTGGTTTCTCAGGTAGCGGGACTGGTCATCAAAACCTCAGAGCATAGAGGAGTGCTTTTCCCATTCATGGGCCATGTCTCTTCTGCTAAAACTGTAAGTGAACAAAGTACAGAGGTATTCCTGAACTTCTCTGCCACTCTTCCCTGAGCTAGCAGAGAGTGGTGGCTTTCAAACTGTAAGCCATGGATTCAGATGGGCTTCTGGTCTGCCTCCAAGGGATCCACAGAAGGGAGCTGACAGAAGCAAATTCATGGTGTATGCAAGATATTTAGCAATGTCTGCAGGTAAAAATAAAATAAAAACACTGAAATAAATAGGCAATCACAGTGTGGAACTTGCATATTTATAAAATTATCACTGACCTGAGAAGAAAGCAGAACAGGAAGCCAATCATATTTACAATAGGATTTACAAATGTAAACGAGGACTGGATTTCTATTACTTATGGAATATAACCAGATGTCTCAGATTGAGAGATGAAAACTTACACTTAGGAAAATGCCTGGGTTTTTCATACAAGATGACACCAAAATAGAGGGAACACAAGGTCTGGAGCTATTTGATGCTTAATTATTTTTCAGATCCAACTCCTGTTTAAAAATGCAACCAACAAGAAATCAGAAGTAGGTAACAGCTTCTAAAGTACAGGAAGATGCAAAACATTATTCTCTACCACTGAGAAGCAATACACTGATTAATGTCTGCTACTGAAAAGTTAGTCTGCAATAGCATCCTCTTTTCTGCTACCCCCACACCCCTACAGAACTGAATAATCTTAAGAAGTGAGTGTAGTAAGTTCTTTCCTTGTCTGAAGAATTAGAACAATTCAATTGAAAGACAAATACAGTCCTACGTGTGCTCCATGCTGGGACTGGAGCAGGGTAAATGCCACAGTTAAGTCTGAACATCAGGTTGTAATTGTTAAAAGATTAAAAACAGAGAACATTCCAGGGAAAGAAAGAGAGTGAGAAGGATGGCTTACCTGTGTTTTTTTATTAAGGCAAATTAGCAGCAGATCTTACAAGGGCATATTCCTGCACAGCAGAACTCAAATCAAATGGCATTTAGTCAATGAAGGAAATTATACACTAGGTTGATTTTTAATCATCCAGCTAGGAAAAGCAAAAATAAGTGAACATGCATTTATCTGCTGAGCCAAGCGCATACGAGGCAGAGAAGCCACTGAAAATAACTAAAAGAAAAATAACTGTTCTCTAGGATACTGTTGTTACATAAAATCTATTTCAAATATGATTTGGTATTGGCTATTTCTGCAAGATGTGAGCACATCAGTTGAGCCTTTCATTTTTATGCAGATGAAATAATCACTGAAATGAAAAGTCAGGTCATAAGAGACACATGAGAAAATGAAGCAATATTTAAGAGCTGCCAGAGAGGTGGAGGGTCCACCCTTCCAAGTACAGAAGAATCACTATTTCATGGTCTTGTCTAATATGCTGTTCTCTCACCATTATTTTTTTTAATGCTTTTCTTCTCAGTGCATCCTAACGTGAGCCAGGGTTGCCAAGGAGGGTGTGCTACATGTTCTGACTACAATGGATGCCTGTCATGTAAGCCCAGGCTCTTTTTTGTTCTGGAGAGGATTGGCATGAAACAGATTGGAGTATGTCTTTCCTCGTGTCCAAGCGGATACTATGGGACACGGTATCCCGACATTAATAAGTGTGCAAGTAAGTCCTGGGGAAAGGGGAAGCGCGTGGATTTTTTGTTCTCTCTTGAATGCTGTGTCTCCTTAGGAGTCAAGTCAACAGAGAAGCAGACGGACAGACCATGTCTTTATTTGCTCAGTTCTTTTATAGTAGTGCAGTAAAGAAATAGCCTAAAGCTCAGGGATCCTGGCTCTGCATGGATGACCTGCCTAGGACCAAGGTGATGGTCTCCTCCTTCACAGCCCCATGCAAAAGGGAAGTGCCAGTGGGCACCAGGCACTATCCAGCAGCAAGAGGGAGTGGCAGCAGCTCCGAAGAGCGAGGGCCAAAGGATGATGAATCTCGATGGCTGGAGCCGTTTAACCCACTGCCCTTTTCTGCCTGACCCCTGCAACAAGAAGAGAAGATGGCAGGTGGCATTCTTTGGAGATGTTGTTTGCCCTGGTCTCTTTATAGTTTGTCTCACACTCAGTATAGTCCTCTAAATGCCTGTAGCAGCTGGCCCGGTTTCAGCTGGCCAAGTTTCAGCCTTATCCGGGGGAAGTTACTGAGTTATGCTGCCTCTGGGCTGGGAGACAGGGAACCCAACTCTATTCTTTACCGTTCAGGCAACATTTTAACCCCACTATGTATTTTGAACCATAAATGAGCTGGAAAAGATCACAATGTCCTCCCTACTCCTCTTTTTGTTGTTGAATTCACTGTTTTTAATCCCACAGGTGATATAAAAACATAAGAGTGACGGCCAAGCAACTCTCCCAGATTTTACCTGGTAATAAAAGTTGTTTAATGAATGGACCCCAGAGTAAAGTCTTACAGAGTAACTTGACACTGTAAAGTATTTTCTCACTTTTTAGCAGTGTGTGGCCTTTCGTATCAGACACGAGCTGTGCCATACACAGGTTTTTATGTATGTCTTTTAAAAATATCTGAGAACTGGGAAATATACCACTAGCGTCAATTTGGGTAGTCATATAGAGAATACATTAAATACCACAGGACATCTAACTGAACATCAGGAAGTCATTTAAAAAAAAAGAAAAATATGTTGATACAAAACGATCTCAAGCAGATTCTAAATTCTGGCATATTTTTACTTCTCCTGGATGATTGGAGATATAGTGTGGAAGTGGCCCAGTACCTGTGCCCTGTGGTATTAATTAGTACCTATGCTATGTCAGTACAGGGCAAAAGCAGCATATTGCTATTCTGTGCTGTGCTCTGTCTTCCATCTGCATAGGTCTGCAAGAAGACAAGCAGTGTGAGATCATTCAGCATCAAACCATCCTTATTAAATCCTCACTCATGCCAAGGTCACTTGTGGCTGGCCTCACTGTGTGTACAGGCCATGAAGAAGATCTAAATATAATTTTCTTCCTTTGAGGATTGTTTAACATTGCTAGAATTGTGTGATTCTGGTATATGTGAGAGAGCCCATGGCATTTCATGTCAAAGAGTAACAACATTGTTGTTTACTGTTTGCGTTTCAGAATGTAAAGCTGACTGTGATACCTGCTTCACCAGAAACTTCTGCACAAAATGTAAAAGTGGGTTTTACTTATACAGTGGAAAGTGCCTTGAAAAGTGCCCTGATGGGCTGGAAGCCAACAATCACACGATGGAGTGCACTAGCATTGGTAAGTTCAGTCCCCACATGTCCTGCCTGGTTTTCTCACAGGGAATGGGGAATCTAAGGAGGGTATGAGCTGCAAGATCAATTACACCACCAGGGAAATGCAACTTAAAATGGAAATGTTCTGCATCATCAGATGTATTCTCTAGCACAACAGACTCAAGGTTATTTCCCAAGTCTGTCATTTCACAAGAGGTACAAGCTCAGTTGCACCCCACAATCAGAGCCTTGATGCTAAGGGCAATTCTGCCTCAGGAAATACGGCCTGTTTGGTCTGCCCTAAGGTAGAATGAAATCTGTCTCTTACAGTGTTATGCAGTACCACTAACATCAAAGGTTCAAAAATTCACATGTAGTTGAAAGACTGAAATACTAACTGCTTTGTTTTAGCTCCCTTGTACTACCTGAGCCTTTGAAGCATGCATGCATCAACATTTTGAAGCCTACCTCCATAAAGGTGAATGCTGGAAACTAAAACACTAAGAAAAAAAAAAAAAGAAACAAACAAAAACTCCCAAAGTGATATATGCAAAAAACCCCATGACTTCATAAACTGAAGATTAAAATAAAACACCAAATGCTGCAACACTGTCACCGAAGGAATGAGATTGGCAACACTGGTCCTGTGACTCGCTGGCTGCAGAGAGGAGACCTGCTTCTGTATCCCTCCAGCCTCTGACTCACAAGCTCTGATTACTCAAGTCAGTGCAATTTTGGAGGTCACCACACCTAACTGTCTGCTCCATCCCTCTGCCACCTCTCTGGCCGAAAGCAGAATGAGTGATATATTTGCCTCTGGGCTGCTGCAGCTGACATCCCCTGCCATGGGCATGCTGAAGCTGTGGCAAGGTTCAGCTTATTTTAGTCTGCCGGCTGTGAATTGTGGTGGCTGAGGGTTGTGAACTGCGGTGGAAGCAGTAACCTCTTCAGCCACCAGCAACCAGGGAGCACTTAGGCGCAGTCTGGCCTTGATGGAAATCTCCTCCCTCATAGTATCAAGCACATAGCTCTCCCTGGCATCCAGTGTTTTTGGAAGGGAAGTAATACAAGAATAAAATTAATGTACAGTAGTTTGTCATTTTCCTTCTCAAATATATATTAGTTCTGGTGGTAGTGATTTTTTTTACGGTTCTATTTTCAAGCAAATACTTTCATCTCTGAAAGAAATTCAAAAGATTGTTTTTGTTTCTTGATGGCTGTTTCCAAGTGCTGTAGACTTAGCTGCTTTAACAATGAGTCAGTCTCAACAAGGAAAAGCCATTTAAAGCTACGGAGAGAAAACAGAACCTTTCTGTGCACGTGAAGGGCAATTATTTTAACAGGAGAGCTCTGGTGTCATATGAAAACCAAAATGACCCACATGACAATTCACTGGAGAAAGGCTCAGAGATTGTGTGAGGTCAGTTATATTTTTAGGTTTTGAAAAATTTGGAAGTAAATTCTGGAGCTGGAAAAATGTTGACTTAAAAATTCCCCCTTATAGAGGGGCTGGAAGTCCTTCTTCAGTGGTGGCTTATGGTCTTAAGCATGTATATGAACATAAATATAAAAGTTTACTATGTTTTATCAAGACAAGGACACTGAAGAGATGGCACAAAAGAAGGATAGTTATTCAGAGCATGTTGTTAACTCCCATTTTTGTTTATACTGTTTGGACAAGTGTCCAATTGCACACCTTTTGAGTTCCCAATAGTACAGGATGTCCATCTAGATCACTGTGGTTTAGAAATTGTAACTCACGCTTTTCTGAAAAGCTTGCAACCCCCCGACCCAAATTCTCCTCTGCTTTGCCTACTTACAGCTTGTATATGCTACAGATGATAGCACTTTAACTATTTAAACTGAATACCAAGCAGTAGATCACCAAAGATATTTGATTCTTAATGTAATTCCTTTTGATATCAGTTGGGTCTTTATAACTCTATTGATTTCCAAATTCAATACCTCCAAGACCAGCTGCAGCAGCTTGACCCAATGACTTCACTCACCTTTCACATATGCATGACCAAAGTATAATTCCCCTGAAGCTACAAGGATTTATACCTCCACAAAACCAAATCAACCTCAGAACAAACCCCAGTAACTGATTTCATTGAGACTAATTGTGGTGGTGTTGCCAAGTTTCAGGAATGGAATTATAAAAGAACGAGTACAAAACAGTAACTGACATAATTATTTGACATTATTTTGTGCAGTGTATTCCCAGCAGTCCAATTTCCGTCAATTCAGTGCTGCAAATACTGATTAATTCCATTAATTTTTGCCACCTTTTGGCTGATGCAGAATTAAATTAATGTACCATATGCATTGTGTATACAAAAAGATATTGGCCAGGCTCAGCTTGTCCTATGTTTATTGCAGTGCACTGTGAAGCTAGTGAGTGGAGTCCATGGAGCCCTTGCACAAAGAAAGGAAAAACATGTGGTTTCAAAAGAGGAAATGAAGTAAGGGTCAGAGAGATCGTACAGCATCCGTCAGCAAGGGGCAATCCTTGCCCAGCTACAAGCGAGAGCAGAAAATGTATTGTACAAAGAAAGAGATGTCAGAAGGAAGGAAAAGGTACCATGTTATCATCATCATAATATGAGATTGGTATTGTGCTTGTTTAATAACTCACATCTGAATTCCCAGGCCTTGATTGCAGGCTTCACCAAAGCTCCCATTGATATGGTGTTCATTGGGCTGGAGGGAACTGTGTCCTTGCCTGGAGTAAATAAAGTTCTAACGCTGCTCAAAAAATGTGCTTTGTGTGATCTAGAGAGAACAGGGTGGGCTGGATGGGAAGGCACATTCTCAGTTCTGCTGAAAGAGCTGCCAAGATGAAGGGTTTCATGTGGAGCAACAAAAACATGTCATGGTGGGAGTTGTTTGTTGGGTATCAGGCACACTTCCAACCATAGGATTTCTCCAAACTGATTCCTATTTCACGCTTCCCTACACATAAGATAATAACTCTTGCAATTGCAGTGCTGTGGCCTCTCTCCCACCCTGAGGTCTTCCTACTAGCTCTGGCTGAACAATGTTGCCTCATCTTGCCATCTGCATTTGGTTCATGGAGTCCCAGTATAGGAGAAAGACCACAACACTGCATGGCAGCCAAGGGCAACTCTACTTGGTTTCATCCAATAAGCAAGAGCACTAGCAGAACCATTCCTCCATGCGAGCCAACTTCTTGGACTTATTCCCCATCCCAGTACCTAGTGTTAAGAATGGGAGATGCTTAAGAAGCCTATGAAATAACAATTTATACAAATTCCACTCAGTAGAGATTGTTGTTCCAGTGTCCCTTTTCTCCCCTTCTTGCAGCAGGGAAGTTACTTATTCTGTCCCTGTTGCAGTTGGCACAGGAGTGTCTCTGGAATATTTACTTTTCCCCACCCCTCCATTTTCCCCATCTTCCCCATTCCTCCTTTCCTCCCAACTCAAAAGAAAGGTTTCACCCCTTTTGAGAATGAGTAGAACAGGTACAGCATCTGTGAGCCAGCATGAGCTGCTGGTACCAAGTAGTAACTTACTATTTGACTAATGACTAAATAATTGCTAGGGTTGCTGCAGATTACTTATAAAAACATTAAAGGAGTTTGAAGCTAGTAATCCTCTTGAAGTTTGGCTTATTCCCTAGGGATATACCTCATGAGAAGGGAACTAACATTAGAAGGAGGATCTTATGAATCAGAGAGCTACAGGGGCCTCACCCTCACCCAAGAACTGGCTAGATCTACCGATTTATGGGAACCTATGGGGTAGATGTCACCTCCTTCTCCTTGTGACAGGCAGTGCTTTGAAGAGGTAGAGAAGTGTATCTGCCTCAGGGGAGCAGCCAAGGCAAGCCATTTATGGATTCACTTATGCTTAGAATTTATGTCCAAAATGTCCATGCTTGCTTCTGCTCCTGCAGAGTGGTACAACTTGAAACATGGCCCCTCATTAGCCCACTGTAACTGGGGAAAGAGTCCTTTTCTTTCTACCAAAGCTAATTTTGCCAGAGCTGAAAATACAGGACTGAACTGCAATTTTTGAACTGTGAAACTGGGTTTTTTTGAGGTGATAATGATGTTGCGTATTTGCTTACGGCAATTTGGCAATCTCTTCAGAGTGGACATTTCTCTTTGAGAAATGCCTGCTGTTCCTGTGTAGTAAGTACTTTAGAAGAAACTACGCACGTATTTTACTGTCAACTCTTATTTTATGGGAACTAAGCCAAACCATGCTTGAAAAATACTGCACACCACAAGAATTCGTTCACAATTATGAATCTTTTTCTTTCTTCCTTTTTCTGCAATGTGCATAAAGGTAGGTTTCTTCCCTTTGAGCAAGTCATAGACTATATTCTAACCTGTTTTAAACTCAGTAGACAATTCCTTCAAAACCAATGCAGGCAGGTGGAACCTATGTTCCAACTATATTCACACCCTTGAGATTTGTATGTTTTCATCTGAGACCCAGGAATTTTTATGTTTTTAAATCCATCACTATGTCCTCAGTATCTACAGAAATCTGTCCCATTCACTTTCCTACACCTTCACAGGGAGATTTTTAAATTAAAAAAAAAAAAATTACACATAAAACATTAGGTTAAATAGCTTTAAGGGATAGATCATGATGACAAGCCAGGAAACTGAGAAATGAGCTAAAAGTTTTCCTTCTGTTCCTACTGGAATGGGGAAATGAAGCTTTCCAACTTAATCTCCAGGCAACTTATCTTCCCTACTGCCACTGTCCCTTATTACACAGAGAGAAACTTCTGTTCCCCTTTGAACAATAGAATAATTGCACAAGAAACCAAGCCAGGCTCTGTTCTTACAGCTAGCTGTGTCTAGTCAGTGACTTCAGGAGGGAGTAACAACAAAAACACTTTGAAAAAGGGAAGGGAAAGTAAACATGTTTCTATTTATTGTTAAGAAACTGAAAATGATCTTTTGTATTGTACAACTCCCCATTGCTGCCCAAGCACTGCTTTGGAGTTTAGTTTTTACAGCATTGGCTTTTGAAGTTTAGCAGCAGTCACCAATAGTGTTGCTAATCTTTTCTCTGTGGCCATGAAGTGAGAGTTAGCTTGGTCAGCCTCTGCTGTTTCCATGTTGAATAGTTGTCTGTGGCCAAGGGAGTCAGGGCAAAGACCACATGATGACGGGGTATGCTCGTCACAGATGCCTCAATGACTTTGCCCAAGACATTGAGGTCAGAGACAGGATGTTACTCAGTTAAGTCGCTGCTATCATACAGAAACAGGGACATGTTTCTGGAATGGCTACACAAAATAAGATATAAAGGATGAAGAAGGGGTTTTTTGTTTCTATCTGCTGCTGTGTCCTTGAAGCTGGTGAGATCTACTACAACTCTTTTTTTTACCTTACTGACTATAAAATGAAGTTTTACTGGAAGAATGTGCTAGTATTTCAGAATGAATGCAAACAAATGGGAATAATGAGGCTACAAATAGCCTGACTAGTCTAAAATATTCCTTTTTACTCATTTTAGCACTAAATCAGTTGATCCCAGATGCAGTAATTCCCATACGTTTCACATACAGGCTCTTTTTACATTTCAGTCCCATCCAAACTTCACTGTAATTTATGTCATAATTCTTCTCCTTTAATCCCATGATGGTGAGTTCTTGTCAGTCTGTATGACTGTATGATTTTAAGTTCCAGTTTCTTCTTCTTTCTTTCTTTCTTCTTTTTTTTCTCTTTCTTTCTTTCTTCCTTTCTTCCTTTCTTTCCTTTCTTTCCTTTCTTTCCCTCACACTTTTTGTTTTGTTCCCTCAGTGCAATGCACTGTTACTTTTAGGTTCCCACACTTTACGTCTCCTTAGCTCCTACCTTTCACAGATAGACATAAGTTGAGAGTCACATGTTTCCTGCAGTCATGTCCATTAATGGCAAATGGCAAATAGATGTACTGGAAAAGCGTAACTCACACAGCTCTTCAAACACTGCAAATTGTCCATTAATATTATTCCTTTGCCTTAATAAACGTGCTCTGGGCAAACACAAGTCCCTTTGGACTGCTGTCTGCAAATGTGTGAGATTGACTTTCATTGGCTGAAAGACAAATATTAGAATTGCATGCAAAAGTATTTGTGGGGAAAGAATTGCATGTTTTCATGCATGAATAATTCTGCCAAGAAGAGAACGTTCACCATATGATTTTCTGTTGAGTTCCAATTAACTCCCCCTCCTGAGAGCAGATAGTTTTAAGTGTTTTCAGAGAACATGTTCTGATCAGTTTGAAGAGACTAAAAACATTCACCAAAAGACTAGGTGTGTATTTATGAACAAGAAAGACATCTTAGAAAGCTAGTTATTATGCAAGCCAACAGATAGGCTACATTGGTTACACAGGTGTATTGTTGTAAACAAATAAATAATGCATTTCAACTATTGCTTGTTCATATATTGATTCATTTGCACACTGGTGGCATTTAGATGTTCAAAGGAGAGAGTCAATATGAACTGCATCCAGTTCTACACAAACATAGACCAAAGAAAGTTCCTGTTCCTGACAGGCAAAAATTCAAACATTAGACATGAAGACAGGGTGGGATTAATGTAGAATAGCATATTTCTTTTCCACTGTGGAGTGCAGGAGTTATCATTTTTTAGAGTCTGGAAGCAGGATACTGTTATTAAAGAAAGAGGGGCAATTTTAGTCAAAATCTACAAGACTGCAACCCTCTGGAGGCAAAGTAGTTTGTCAGTTAATGGTTTGTGCAGCAAGGAGAATACAGATATTATGCTGTGATTTTTATTTTAATGTACAGCAAGAATAAGAGAGAAAGTGTCTTTAAGATGAGGAGTTGAATTCTAGATGCAGACTGGCAAACAGAAGAGAACCACGGGAATGGCATTTGTTGTTTAACAGTTTTATTGAGGAAGAGTATATATTTTGGGGAAATAAAGAAAATAAATGCTTCTATCCTGCCCTGAATACATGTGAATATAAAAATTCAGGTTTGATTTAAATAGCTTAGAGAACTGAGACTCAGGTCATCTATGTTGTTTGCTTGACCTAGTTCCTCCACCCTTTATCGCTATATATCCACATAATGCTTCAAACATATTAATCAGACCATGTCTGAAAATATCTTCAGTTGGCTACGGTGTGAGGAAGGAATCCTATCAGGCATCTATCAGATTTCCAAAACCACTACCCAGCTAAAAATCCCAAGCCATGCATCAAGAATTTACTTCAGCAGAAAACAATGTAACTTAATACTACAAACTTGAAATACTAGGCAACAAACTAGTTTCACTCACTTAAACTCATTTAGTAACCCACCCTAATGTACATGCTCTGATGCTGTACGGAGCACAAATGGCTCTGGGGTCTAAACTAAGTTGCCACTTTAGTTTTCTCACAAAGAAAAGTTTCTGCAGTTGATCTCTGGTTCAGGTGCACTAATTTAATTAACAGTCAGTTAATTTGTCCCAGGCAAAAGAGAGAAAGAAAAGGAGTCCCTACTAAAATAAAAGATGCAAAAGTTGCATTACATTTTAAAATGTACATGAAAGTACAGTAGTGAAGGAAGCCATTTGAAATCAGTTGGAGTTTCACTGCTCTTTTGTACAGGTTTTGAATTGCAGCACATTAAATCAATGTTTCATTGATCTTCATAACCCATGGAAACTCCTACATGGCCAATTAAGACTTGCATAACTATGTGCCACATCAATGTGTTTATTCATGTGGTAATACCCATTTTCCCCAAAAAATTCTGGACTGCCAGGCCTCTGGAAGAGTTGCTTGTGCATTTTGTTGATCTCTGTTGTCACACTGGACAATCTGAATATGATGTGCATGTGATTTTCACAGAGAGGGTTTTGCTACCTGAGAATTCAGACAAGGAATGACAAACTGGGACCCCGCCGAGCCTCCATAGCCTTGGCAAGAGCATGATGGGATTTACTGCACTTAAGCTGGACAGCTGAAAACTAGTTGTTTTTATCACAGCAAGGGTGATGTTAATGGTGAGGCTAATACTGCACCTGGGGAGGGGGATCCATGAAACTGTGAGATGGGTTCTCAGAGACTTTACAATGACTGCTAAGGACAACCTAGTACGAGTGATCTGGACTTCTATCTGCTAAATTTTAAATTAAAGTGCGTATTTTCTCCATCTACACAGTAATGACTTCGTAACATTGCAAAATCTAAACCAAGGTTCATCCAGGTTGACTATATAAGCAATGAGTGTGTATCAGGGGATCCATGGGTCAGCCACAGTAAAACAAGAATCTATTAATGGCTGTACACCTGCTTCTTCAAAGGTGGATTGCCCTTTACAGAACAAGCTATAAATAGTCTGTTCCTGTACACTCCACACAACAAAGATTAAAGTCTCTTCCCAGGGTAATGGAGGCCAACATAAGTCCAATAAGTCCCCAGTGTACTATTTTTAAACTAATTTTTTTCTGATTTAAAAAAAAAAAAGAAATTGGGGGAAATTCTGGATAATTTGGTACTGAGTATTTTTACTTAATTATATTTTAAGTATTGCTACATGGGAAAGTAAGATATCGCAATCATAGCTCATCCTGGAAGTCACATCCTCTCCCTCATGTATAGCTCAGTGGCATTTAAAACAAGAGGGCTGGAGCATGTGAGCCGGGGAGACATCGCAGTGCACAGTTCGCTCGTATAACTGCGATAGATGGGGTGTCCTGTGTGAAGGTCACTAGTGTGGTTAAGGTTAATGACCTTACTCCATGGCATGTCACAGGACTTATGAAGCCTCAAAATGAACACAAAGCTAATTACTGCATCCCTGTGTTTACATACTGCATACATCAGTGGGTCATAACTCTAGACTTTGCGAGCCTAAGTTACTATAATTGAGGAATCTGTCTTGTGAAGAGTTTGGTTGTTTATTTTCTGTTTGTTGCTGCCAAGAGGACCTCTCATTTCATTTCCTTGCAAGGGTTTTGACTCTTTAACTTTAACACATTTCCAGCCTCCAAGAGAGGGCTGTTGAGACTGGGAACCCGCTTGTGGCAACACAAGTGAAATAGTGTCCTGGGGACTCCTTGAGCCAGGCAGGGGATGGGCAGCACGGGGCTGCCACTGCCGCAGGCCAGCAGACGGGCCTGTGATCTAGAAAGGAGATCAGGGTCTTAAGGGTTAAAAGGGCAAAAATAGGATTCATATGAGTCGAAGCAATTTGTGAATCCAAAATAGCTAACTGCAGAGGATGTACTGGCTCTACAATTCAAGGGCTGAGAAGGTTGTAAAAAGCCATTTTTAAACTTGAACCATAGCGTTTTCAAAATTTAATCGCAGGCAGTTTTGAAAGTCTTATTAGGTTACCACATGCAAACAGAGACCTTAGAATCTGAACTAATAGTAATATTGTGGTTTGCTACAAGTGTGTTCATTTTGTGTTAGTGTGAATGTTAAATCTCATTGTATCTCCCAGTTCTGACAGACACATATCCACCGTGCCAGCAGGTAATACACATATGCTGTGTGCCTCTGCACATATGGTATACACATGTATGCACACATTGTGGACATGTGTACCATGCTAAGGTTGTATTTCTGGGTAATATGCATCTCTCTGAACAGTCAGGCTGAAAATGGCTGTGGCTATACACCAACCTGTCAGACCCCCAGGTATCAAAATCAGTTTTAGCCTTGCAGGGTGCTGGGCTGATGCTGTTTCTGTGCTCCTCAGGAAATGTTCTTCTCCCCTTCTGCCAGCTCCTCTCTTGCCACTTCTGTCTCCTCCCTGTCCTGGGGAGCCTGGCAGCGGAGGGGAGGTTACTCAGCTGCCCTGAGGTCCTCTGGAGCATGCTATTAAAAATGTGCTGGAAATGCTGCTGGTAAACTGCATCAACCTTGTATTAATGGGAATGGCGTCAAAACTGAGAAAGAAGCGTAAGGTCAATTGCTCCCGTAAGGGAAGTGAATCAGAAAAAAGCTGACATCTTCTATTAAAATGTGAACGACTTGAGAGCTGCTCTCAGATCGCTAAACCAAATAAGGGATAGAAATCAGCCCCTTTTACTTTTTCTGGTCTTCTCTTCTGGTACCTCCTTGTGCTCCAGAATTGGCTGTCTATCTTTTAGATGCCTAAGTTCTGTAGGAAAATTAGGAGGGAATACAAACCACTCAGGACCCCCTCTTTCTCCCTTTTCCAAAGTGCCCATCAGGTATTCATTCAGCACCAAATTTCCAGCACCTGCCTAAAATCTTCCCTCTTGAATAAAAATGTTTGGGATTGAGAGGAGCAGCTCCAGCTTTAGAAAGTAAAATCTGCAGCTATGTCTATACTGCTAAAGAAAAGCAGGCAAAGGTCTGCTACTTGGCCACAAGGCCAAGGGCCACCTTCTGGCTTGCATCCAAACTGGTTGGGGCTACTCCCTGTGTAGCAGATTTGACTGGGGAAGAGGGATGGCTGTTGCAGGTCAAACAGGGTCCTAAAACAAACTACCAGTTAAGCTGTGCAGACACACAGGGGTTTGCCTTCTTCCCTGGTACAGCTGTACTTTACTTATTCACAGCACCTTCACCTTCAGCGACTTCACATTGCTGAGTTTCAGGGAGAGGCAAATAAGAAACTGTGGCTACTCTCCTCTCCCAGTGCAGGGCAGAGACCACGTGCGAAAAAGCAAAGCATCGTTCTCTCTTACCCCACATCAATTCCTTGCTCTGCCTGCACATCCTCACATCCTCATCTTTCTCTGCACACTGGTCTTTCTGTTACTTCTCACAGTCAATGCTTCCAAAGTCCTTGCCCTAACTTCTAGTGCCTTAAGGAGCTCTTTCTGAGGGAGGGACATGTTTGTCAGAGTTGGAAAACAAGCCTCTTCTGGGTTATGTACTATGGCAAGATATCTTGACTGAAGACCACAGCAAGCTGTTTTCTCACTTTGGGGCAATATTACCACAAAGTAAAGGCGAAGGGAAGTGGTTGATGACAGCCAGAGCTCACCCAGCCCTCACGACCAGGAGATCCAAACCCCTCACTATTTTGGCCTGCATATCCTGGAAAGAACAAATGTAAGAGAGAAGTTTGTTAGCACATCTATCAAATTTAGTCCAAAAAATGCAAAACATTTTGGGTATGTGAGCTACAGAGTAAATCAGGCAGTAGATGTTTCAAGTCTAACGGTGATACATGCAGCACTGTTTAATCAGCTAATCCTGGGCTGTGGAACACTTCCATGTATAGCAATGCCATTATAACACTGCCAGTTGTGAATAGCAATGGTACTCATTCACTATTGTATTATAGCTGCCCTTCTTTTAAAGGGCTTGATCCAAGACTCACTGAAAGTCCATTGACTTCAGAGTACTTTGGATCTAGCTGTAAAGAAGGGATGTTCAGCATTCCTTTGTAACAAAGTGAAAACAAAGGAGCACTTTTTGGCTGCTGTTTCTCCTCATCTTACTGGATATTTGCCTGTTCTTCCCCACCCAGGCAGCTCTGTTTGCTTTTCCCCACCCAGGTCTCTGCATCTCCAGTCTCATCGTCTCTTCTCAGCTCACTCTCCCTGCCAGCTCTGACACCTGATGTAGCCTTTTTTCTGCTTAGGCTGCCACCTCCTAGCTCTCTTCCAATCTCATAACTTTGAAAAAGAAAACACTTGCTGCCATAACCTTCCTTTATAAAGGTCCAAAGGAGCTTTAGCGTGTTCCCAATGAGATGATAACATTCAGTGTGATCATAAAGATCAGGGAAGAGGTTGTAGGAATCACTGTGATGGAAGATTTTTAAGGAGATTAGACTAACATCCATCAGAGACAGTCTTAAGTAGAGTAGTTCGGCTTCACAGACTAGTAAGGGGCTATATAATGTTTTGATAAGCATTTCTAAAATTACTACAAAATTTCCACAAATATTTTTCTTGCCCATTGCCTTCTGTAAGACTTTCACAGAGAAACAGTGTACTGCACATTTACAGAGCACAAATCCAAGTATCTCTGTCCATTGATATCAACATAAGGCCTCCCACTGCCTTTACCATGCTTGGACTGTTATTTGGGCCTGAGTCAAAGAACTGAAACCAACTTTCATTTCATTTTGTCCAGTTTAGTCATTTGCATTGCTGAGATATCTGTTCATGTTCATCCTTTTATTCATCAGCTTTGAATCACTGTTACAGGGAGAATACAGGGCTAGATTTTCATAACAGGAAATGTCAGTGAATTTGTTACACTGATCCACCAGAAATACAAGCTAGCACCACTCTGCCAATGAATTTATGTATATTTTAAGAGTAGATAAAAATGTAGCCCATGAGGGGCATATTGCTCTATGCTCAGACCTGAAAAAAAATGAGCTAATTTTAAGGGCTGATGCAAACAAATAGTCTTTTCAATGATTTTGTTGAAGCAATTTTTCAGTGGCAAGAAATTAAAGGGGAGAAAAACACCCAATATTTATCATTTAAAGATGTGGTGGCCATGCAAAAATTCAGAAAAAGCATTTTCTAAACTTTCTATTTTTAGTTCCTTGAAGTCCAAAATGGTAGCAAAAGAATTAATCAGCAGTCCATGAGTAAAACATACAGGTATTAAGGCTAGAATGTAATAATTGACTGTGAAGATTTTTCTACTATTTTTTAGTCTACAAGCAAAATGATCCAGTAATGAAATTTCTCAATTCTACTCTAATTCTCCCCAATATCTGTGGCAAACAGTAGCCCCATTATAAAGATTTACAGCTACAGTTATGTCTCTTTGTTCTTAAGCATGTATTTACTTCTGTCCATTTGGTTTCTGAAATTCTCTCTCATTTATCATCTGAAGAACTTTGCTTAAAAGGAAAACAGGCTTCAGACATGAAACACAGCTACATTCCTGAAACATGAGACGAACAACCTTTAATTCACGCAACCTTTCATTTACAGTAATGTTTAATGGATGGTCCAGTTTCATTATGGACAATGCCTCTCCCTGTCATTAGCCTGCAGAAATATCTAAAACTCTTAAGCATTTAAAAGAAAGCTGTTTCAGGCTCTGTATTCCTTCCTTCCCCCCCCACCCCCTTCCCTATCACCCCTTCTGACTGCTCTTGTTCTAAGTGCATAATCTAAATGCTGTACTCTGCAAACTGCACTTATTGTTGGCCTCAAGTTTCGAAGGACCCTTCTGAATACTTTTTATACAAACCCTAACAAGGTCAGCGTTGGAAAAATCTCAGCTGGTGGACTTGGATCCCATGAGCTAGTGACCATTTATAATTAATATTAATGAATGGCAGATGACAGATGTTTATTGCTAAAGTAGAAATGTGCATTGCTAAACCAGAAGGATTTAGTTTAAATTCAGAGAAACTGACTTTATTTCTTGTATGGATGTGGGTGGTGGAAGAGAATGCCAGTGGGTGATCCAGTTCCTGCTACCTTTTAAGCATGAGCAAGGAAATGATACTCTGTAAAGAAGGATCCTGAGCTATTTGATTGAACATCTATTTGATGTTTGGTCCTCCAAAATTTTAATTGAAGTAAGGAGGACTTTCTGTCCTCTTCAGTGGCTCTGATTTGCAGCAGCAGTGTTTTTTCTCTGCAGATCCCAAAGCACTTACCAAAATTAAGAAACTTTTGTCCCCACTTTATAGCTGTGGAACCTGAGGAAATCATAAGAAAATTGTAACATAAGGGAAAAAAAAGCTTTGTCACTGAGATGAAAGATCACATTCCCAGTCACAGTATATTTTATGTTGCTGGATTTTTTTCTTAAATCAAACTAAATCTATGATGACTACACCTCTTAAGTCTAAATGTGACATAGTGGAAGATGCAATATGGAGATGGAAGAGTGTCTGTGAATCCCTTTGAATATTACAGGCTTAAGGTTGATGGAAACTCTGTTCTCTAACTGAAAGCAACTCACTCTTTCAGAGCACATAAATTAACTTCCTGGACATAGAGACATCTTGAGTAACATTTCCAAAAGTATATTAACAATTTTAAATTACGTTCTTATAATTTCTGGTTGAGGTTAGAGTAAGGGTCTATTTGTTCTGAATAAGCAAAGGGATTCTTTGGACAAAGCATCCTGCTCCTTTTAATATCTTACTACAGTATGTGTGCACCAACTGTTTGCTGTTTTCTTGCCCCTGAGATTTCTACACTTCTGTATGACAGTCTATAAAGTGTTTCTGAGCATGTTATACCGGACCCTGCAAAATACTATTGATTTTAGTGGCTACAGGGTTGGTCTCAGATATTATAAAAGACTACCTAAGAGGTTGCTAGCAAAAGCAGGTGGTGCTCGGGTCTGCAGAAATAGTAGTTTCTCCTTTTGGAGCAAAGTGTTTAAAGCAGAAAAGTTAGTTACTCAGTTTTAAAAAGAAGCATGAGCATATTAGTTGACTAGTGGGATTCTTCATCTGAAGGCAGAAGGCAGCTGGGAAGAGAGGCTGATGGTCCCCACAGTCCCAGAGACTAGAGAAGGTCCTGACTTCCTGCAATACATTGTAGCACAGAAAATATCACTCACTGACCTTTTCCTTTGAGTTGCCTTGAATTTTTATACAGCCCTACAATTCATCTCCTGTAACTAGTCCCATTGTATGTCCTGAACATACCCTACAGGCACACCTGGAAGTGTAAAGCCTAAGATTGTTACCAATTTACCAGCACTGATGGTAAAGCACTCTTAAGACACAGGCCAAGTAGAAAAATAAAACATGCCTACAGCAAGTTCTGCTGAACTGCCATTGTATACTGCTGGTAGAAACTGTGCTAGACAGGACATGAGGCAGATCTCCTGGTGGGGTGACTAAGCGGTTACAGATTTTCCTTAGCACTTGTTGGTGCCCTCTGTCATGAGAAGCTGCTTTCTCTTCTCGGTGGGGGCTGCACCTCCTCTAACCTTTGGGCCATGCAACCTCATTTGTATCTGATCTAAATGGCATGGTGGTCAGTCTATAAAGTATACTAAGTGGAGTGGACTCCAGTGATGCACTGTCACACAGCATAGTCATTCTTCACATTCCACTTGAAGCTACTCATAAAGCTGGCTGCTCACTTCAGTGTGCAAAGCCTGTGTTACTACAAACAGTTTTAAATGCATAGTTCATTTCCAGAGGGATTTAAAAAGAATAAACTTATCACATTCTTGGAAAAAAAAAAGAAGACAAGACAGCTTGGATAAAATTTACATGAACCATTTCTATCTGTGATTCATTTTAAATTGAAGACTCACGGGCAGTGTTAAAATATTTGCATTCAAGTTTTTTTCATGCCTGTCCTCCATGACCCCTACTTAGAAATCTTTTCAGAAACTACTTTATAGGGCTGAATTTTCCAAAGGAATGGAAAATACTAGATTATCAAAGTCATCACATTTCCCAGAATCTTGCTGATTTCAATGAAGCCCCAGTGGAAAGTAGGCAGGTTTTGAAACAACTTTGCCTTTTTATTAGGTTTTTGTGTAGTATCCTGCTGATTGGTCCATTGCATTGGGCTTTGGCAACCCACCTTGCAGGCTGACAAGGACTTGAGTGACTGAAAACCTGAGATCCTTTTGACAGCACTTTGGTCACCTGAGCTCCCTGAGCTTCCTAGGGATAAGTTCTGAATCGTTTGGCATAAAAATTTCCTGAGCCTTTTTCAGATAAAGCCCAAGAGTCTTGATGATCCCAATCCTCTTCTCCACAAGCTGCTTTCTACCTGGTGAACTGCCAGGTATCCTCTCTCAGTAGGTGAGAAAAATCTCTTTCGAAATATATGGAGATGGCCACAGCGAATATTGGCACTACTTAGAGAGGGGAGGATCAATGCTTTAGCGAGCTGAAATAGTATACACACATTAGAGACACAAAACAGAAAGAGTCATTTTTCAACACCTTGCTTTGAAAAGTATCCTTGAAAACAATTTCTCCCTTCATTTATACAAGAGACCAACCTTGGTGACCTCCCTGTGTTTGAGGAAGTACAACAGAGGGCAGAATTGGGCCTCCAGTGAATTTAAGTACTAGCACCCTGGCTCTGGCTTGATGGTTTTGCTGAGTGGATCCGTCAAGAGCTGCCATCTCCCTGTGTGTTAGCTACCGCCAACCAGCTGATCCATCCGTCAGGCTGGCCTAGGTTACCTGTGGAACATGCAAGGGCTCCAGTCTACCTGTCAGCACAGGTGTCACCCCAGGTGAGAAGGCAAACAAACAGTGCTTAGAGCAGAGGGGACAAGTGAACCATGCAGAGTGGGGCCAGAGGTGCATCCTGTTGACTCCTCATCTTCCTTCACCTTCCTGGCACATCAGAAAACTAAAAAAGATGTTAGGAGGGGGCTCCAGGGAGAGTATATAGCTGCATCTATACCAGCAAATGGAAAGAATGAAGATGCCCAGCTTCCCTGGCCATGGCATCTAGTGCCAGGGCAGGAACTGCTGGCATGGCCCAAGTGTTAGAGTCAGCACCCCACAAACCCCCTCTAGAATCTGTACTCAACCATTGGCATAGCCCAGCTCTAAGCCATGGTTGCATAGGGAAAAAAGCATTCTTACAGATGCATCCAAACATTGGGGTCGTATAAGTATCTTCTGAATTGGCAGGTTACATTGATGCAATCGATTTAAGCGAAGCCAAGGAAAACATCTTTTCTCACTTATCCCTCCCTTTAAAGCACTCTGAGTACTAATTCAAGTACTAAAGAAACGAGCTTCTTTGGGTGTTTTCTCCATTTCACTATTGTACTAGAAAGAGTTCAAATGTCTGCTGAGGCACTAGCATCTGTCTCTTATCATGTGTAACTTTTCTTGATTATTTCTAGAGAGGCAGACTAAACATGCGGCTCTGACATAATGCAGCATCACATTTTGATTTCTGGTTTGCTCAAAAGCCTGTACAAGCTAAAACTAAGTCTCTAAGAAGGACTATTATGACCTCAATCTGGGCTAATGGGAGGGCTTGGATTATTGGTGCCTAAAAGGAAAACAAACTGTTATAGATTTCTGCCAATATCCTGATGCTCTAACAACAGGGTAAGGGGTTTTGGTACCAATCCCTGCTATTGCCAGTCTTTGTATTGGCATCTGATTCCTTTAGTCTTAAAAGAGGCTCATAAGATGGATTTGGACACTCATCTACCTTTTGACCACTTCTAGGAGAGTTGTGAAAATCAAATGCCATTCAGAAGCCACACTTAAAAATCTCAAAGCAAGCTCGGCAAGAAAACACCACTTTCCTAAATACCAGCACGGTGTATGTCACTTCCCGTCCTAAACAACGCAGAATCATTTTCTACTCTGTTAAATAGTCATTACTTTCCTCTCTTTGGAAGCTGTGTTCAGAGCCTATAAGCTGTGGGTTATTATAATATGAAAACTGTTATGTAATTATAAAATTGCTGTTGTTAGCACAACATTAGTCCTGATTAAAACAAGGCTGCTAACAAATTCCCTCGGTCTCAACAGACAAGTGCAAAGGAAATAAATCCCCACAGGCTCTGGTTTGAAGAAACAGCAATAAATGTCTCCACAAACAGCAAACAGAACTCATTATACAAATCCATCTTCTCTGGCTGCTGCTTTGACTATCCTGCAGTCAGATTTTTCTTGTATTTTCGGGCCTTAGCAATGTCTTTTCTATGGCACAGGAAAGGCAGATCTAAACCATTTCTCTTGCAGAGAGGTCATCACAAGACAGCTAAGCCAGGGACTTTCCATAAGTCTCGCTTATGAACTCATGAGTGCAGCAGTGTCATTTCCAAAGCAGCCCACAGAAGAAATGTTCCCTTCTTACTTCCCATACACCTAATGGTATACAACTTGCTCTTTATCTGCTGCAGCAGCAAAGCTTGAGATCTCCTGTCTTGGCCTAGCTGATCTGCTCATCCTTTTCTCTTTCCTCTCTGCCAGCTTTGTGCAAATGGATGTCACGCAGCCTGATCTATTCCTGTATTTAGACACAATATTCTCATTTTCCCTAACGTGCCTGCCTCAGCATTGTCATCTTCTTGCAAGGACAGGCAAGCACACACAACATAAATAAGAACATTTTTTGAATGAATGCAATCTAGTAGTCCAGATCCTATTTTCAGAGGCAAATGAAGCTCAAGGATCCTAAATCTCATACAAAGACTTCTGCAGATCTCAGGCTCCAACATCACCTAGAGTCTACATATAGAGAAGTATTTCTATTTTCAAGAGGACATAGAGCACATGAGTACAAGTTAGTCACTAAGTCCCTTAATGGAGGGGACTATTATTCAGCATATTGATGGCGGACCTATTATCCAGCACATAGTACTGTGGATATGACACATGCCTTAAGACCTGTCTCCACCTAGACTTGTATGTGGAAGCCAAGTAGGCTCTCCTCATGCATCTCAACAGCAGAAGAAAACCTACATTTGGCCTAATTAATCGCTCCTTGAATGCCTTTGGACATTAGCTCCTTTAAAAGTTTTGCCCACATTCACTTCAGTAGTTGGTATATCTTCAAGAGTAAGTAAGGCCAGGAAATGCACTGAGCAGCGTAGCACCTAGGTGATTCTGAAGTTCTTGAACTTCACCACTCTGGTCACCTGAGAATCTACTGATTATAAAATAGGGCCACCATAACTAGGAAAAAAATGATAGATGCTAAGAAAGTTATGCTGTTTAAACTTCAGGAAGACAAACCAGATGAATCAGCCACTAGTGGCTTGTGAAGGAAAGGAGGATGTCTTTTTTATCACTGGGCAGTTGAGGGTTTCTAGGCTTGTCATCTTGGCAAGTAGGGGGAGTACATGCTACAGCCTATGTTCCAGAAAAAAGTGTGTCACTTTTCTTGAAAATGAGAGTGATCTACTCATCTGCAAAGTATGACACAGCTGTATTGTAGATGGAGATGTAGTAAGTGGTTTTAGGGCCTGGGCCATGCTCTTCTTACTGGTATCTTTGCTCAGCAGAGGTTGTTGCTGTCCAAGTTGCATCATGAGGAAAGGGTGACAGACTTTTAGTCTAAGAGGACTAAAAAAAGTCTCTGAGAAGGGTGTGGATAGATGGAAAGGAAGGTGACACAGACTGGTGGGACTTAGCCCTCAAGTTTTGTCCCCATACATTGTGGGGTATGGAGGTATTGGTGCGCTGCTACTGGAGCACTGGTACTGACATTGCTCCGCTAGCTGGGAAAGCACTGAGAGGTCAGCTGAGGCTGCGAAGGGTATGAAAGAACACTGTGGCCTGTTACAGCTGTGGCTTGTGGCCTTTTATTACAGCTCTTCAGCTTCTTACAGTGTAGTGATGGGGATTTTGTGGTCCATGGTGACATGCACAGCAGAAGCACCATGACCCTTCCAGATAGGAGCCTATTACATTGGTGCCTGCAACTCTAACATGTGCAGTTCAGTGACTCCTCTTGTCCTTCTGCTCTCCCAGGGTAAATTTCTTCATGGGGTTGATCTCTCCAAAAGAAATACAATCATCCTAAATGCCTGACAGCAGATTCTTGTCCCTCTGGGGTTTCCATGAGACTTACCCTGTGACACTCCCCCATCAAAGTGAAGCAGTTTGCACAGATTTTATGCCTTCCTGTGGTGGTTTGGTTTTTCAGCGCCCACTGAAGGGAGAAGTGAGCAAATGTGCTGATCTGAGTTCCCTGTAGTAATTACAGCTGAATAGGGTGGGACTAAGTGAAAATGCCTGAAGTAGATGAAATCTGCAACCTGTGGTAGCAAGTTCACGTCAGCTGTGATTTCTCCAGTAACTTTCTCTCACATGGAGTCTTAAGCACAAAGTTCTCCCAGCTCGTGACCGACCCTTCCTCCCTTTGCTCCATAAAATATGGCTATGGGTCTAGTGGAAACACCACATCTGAGGCAGTAACACAAAGACTTCTCTAAAATACTCTGACTTGCATACTTAAAGATGTATTCAGACATGGATTGCATAAATACAGACGCAGGGATTTCTTCAATCAGGAGCTATAAATTAGATTAATAAGAACTCAGCATCTTTACGCCGATCTGTCATGTAATTACATTGTTGTCTGCATTAATTTCATGTCTGCATTGAATCTGAACTACTGCACTTCTTAAAATTATAACACGTCTGGAGATTTTCTTCAATATACAAAGTTGCTATTAGTAGTAGTAAAGTATCCCGCAGCTACAAGAATATTCACTGAGCAGTGCCTACAAACTAATTCTTCCAGTACAGCTGGCTGTACGGAGTTTCAATTCAGGAAAACAAGCTATTTTAATGCTCAATAATTACTCCACAGACCTACTAGCATCTCATGAATCTGCACCTTCGTGGGCAAAGTATTCTCTTGGAAAACGCTTGGTTATCACCTATCTAAAAAGACTCTTCCTTTTGTTTGCTGTGGGGTGGGTTTGTTTTTAATTTTGAAAGGTTTCGCTGAATCTGTAAGGAGAGACAACCGCTAGCGGCGGAGGCGGCGGCCGCGGTGCCCGCCCCTGCCCCGGGCTCCCCCTGGTTCCCGCGCCCGCATGTCTGGGCGCGGCACCGCGGCGCCCTCTCGCGGCCGGCCCCTGCCCCTGCCGCTCCGTCTTCAGTGGGGAGACCTGCTACGTTTAAACGCAGCACAGCCCCCTGAGAAGGCAGTGATGGAGATATATATATATCAATGTTTATACATAAATACATATATATATATGCACAAAATGCTACACGATCAAACACATGTTCAGGTATTCCGCAGAGTATTTTCTCCACCACTGCACCCCTCGCTTCTGGGGTGAGCTTTAGTTTTAACGCTGCCCCCCCCTTTAAGTGCGAAGTAAGGTAGTTCAGAGATGAACATGCAAACCTAACGGGCCACGTCATTTTTTGCACTTTTCATTTCACAGACGGCCAAATGCCCACATTTCCAACAGATTTCCACAACTTCTGGCATCCAGCTTAGGGTGCTGTTACAAAGTGTGTTTCGGCAAGTAGTAGTAAGAAGAAGAAATATTCAGGAACAAATCTCTGGGAAGAAAAGAGCAGGGATATGGACAGGGAGATGCATGCCAGAATTTGGCTCCAGCTACTCCCCTGTGCTAGCAGATAACTGCTGGGAGGATCTTCCCTTGGGTCAAAACTGAACCAAGGACTGACTGGAAGTAACACTGTATTGTCATATAAAAACTCCCAATAAAATAGCAGTGAAAGGAGCTAAACAAACAGTCTGGGCAAAGATGACCCCTCTGTGCTTTATGGCATCATCAGAAGAGCACCAGTCTGGAGGGCAGATCCTTTCCCAAATGGCAGCAGCATGGGGGTGATGGCATTAGACCATGTATGAAATTGCACAGAGGACTCCAAACTAGTTATTCCCAGAGTAGAAGAGCAGGAGGACTGAGTTTTATGTACTTTCCAGAGATCAGTTTTGCTTGTCCCTTTTAATGACACCAGTCTGATTAAAACAGAAACAGTAAAGCCATGCCTACATTAAGTCTCTAGCTGTACAGAGATAGTGTATTCTTAGAATATTCATACGCACATGCACACATATAAGTGCATACATCCTGATCCATGACTGAAAGGGAAACCATTACATGCTATTCTAACATACTTAAAGAATTGTGGCTAGGAAGTTACAGCCGAAGGATTTTGGCTAATCACCAAGTGAGCAATGTCAAACACTGAATGTCTGGACAGTTTCTATTCAAACAACATTTCATCTTGGGCCAACTGTATTCACAAACCACTGGAATGAAATTCCACACTGTCATTTATCCATTAGTAAGAGACAGCATTACAGCTGGGTAAGATGCAGGCTCACTTCTGCATGGAGCCCTCCCAGCTCTCCCAGTGGCAGCTCTTGCTGAGCCTCCCATGTCTGTTCCATGGATCTCCCCTGCTCACCTCTGTGCATCTTAGATGGTATTTCCAAATTCAGAGAGAGATTCTGCAGGTATATCAGCATATATTGGGGTAATCTCTGACTGGTTGCCTAAAATCTGAGGTGCTATTTTACATTTAAAGCTTTACTGCATGTTTCAGAAACAACAGAGAAAGGCAAATGTTTGTCCCTACTTAACATGTGTATCTAAACCTTCCCTTGCTCTCCGATCTCAGGCAGTGATGGTAGGGAATGGAAAAGCTGTAAAATAAGTCCATAGAGCTACACAACAAGAAGAGGATACAGCACATCTTCATATCTTAGTCTTACTCCTTGCTTTTTGCCTTCTCTTCACCTTCTTTGAATCTTTCTCCCTTTATCTGAACTACTCCTCCTTGGATGGTGACCTGTTCTCAGAACAAAGCCACTGATCCTGATGCTGCACCTCCCCCCCCCCAGTGACCCCCTCTCACTGAGCCCATCGAGGCACCAAAAACTCCCAGCTCTGGTTTTGAGTCTGAAATGGACACAATTCCCTGCATTCAGCCCCCTCAACAGCAAGAGCTATTAAGAGGTTTGTGTAACTCCCCCAACCTTGTTGTAGGAAAGCCTGGGTTATCTCTGCTGATATTTAAAAGCAAAAAGTATTTTTGCTGTAACAAAGAGGGATTGATTATTTTCAGTAATATCATTACCAGGATATCATAAAGCAGTTTGGCCAGATGCTTTTCAGTACTTGTCCAGAAATTTCTCCATGTAAGGAGGCATTCAGATCAGTAAGACATTATGTCATGAAAGCCTCAAGTGAGTTTCTTTTTGAAGACATCTCTGGGATTCATCTAACCACAGGTGAATTTCAGCTGCATAGATCAGTAGATGAACTAGTTCCACATAGACAAAACCTAACTGGTTTAGGCTTGCATGTACATACAAGTTCAATTCAATGCCATAGCTGCATAGGTTTGTAAAGCTTATAGAATCACAGAGAGGTTTGGGTTGGAAGGGACTTTTGAAGATCATCTAGTCCAATTCCTCCCTGCCATGGGCATGGACATCTTCCACTAAATCAGGCTGCTCAAAGCCCCATCCAGCCTGACCTTGAACACTTGTAATGGTGAGGCATCCATGGCTTCTCTGGGTAACCTGTTCTGCCATCTCATCACTCTCAGCATAAAGAATTTCTTCCTTATGCCCAAGCATAAATGCACTATACAATATCATCTCCACAGCCAATACACAAAGTTTTAATGTTCCTAAGGGGATGAGAAGCTTTACTGGGGAGGTCTGTAGCAGGAACAAAATCCTCAACATCTTACCTTTATAAGTAGTTAAAGCAATAAAGTACTTGAACACCTAATTATGTAATGATAGTCTAAAGCTTGACTTGAGAACTTGGAACACCACATTTTAGTTTGAAGAGGGTCACATACCTGTGCTGGAGCTGATACTTTGCCATGGAATTCATGTTGAATACCAAGAATCCCCTGGGATGTGGGTGTGGTGGGGGTTAAGGGAGGGTAGAGGGATTTTTAAAAGACATAGAAGCTGAGCATTGGCAGTGAAGAAGAGTAACATGATGGCTAATTTCCTTTCAACATATGCTCTGGATCCCAGCCCAAGATAAATTTAGACCTGCCAGTGGCTAATGCTACCCAGCTTAAGCCATAGATGTCCCCAAACCAGCTGTGTTTTGGTGGAGTACGTGGAGCCGTGCCCCTGGCTGTGGGAGACAGGTTATGAGTGTGTGAGATATTTACATCAGCTCTAAAGCACCGGGACTCCCCAGGGAGTTCTCAGCTCCTTGCTCAGAGTCAGACTGACTGGAGGTGGTAGTCCAGTGGCTGAATTTAGTAGTTTGATGAAGACTTGGACATCTCTAAACACTAGTACTAGTGTCTAGCTTCTGACAGGAGGTGCTAATAATCCAGGGCTGGTTTTACAGGCTATGGCAAAGTGAGGGAGTCAGAAATTGCAACATCCTGAGCAAATCTTCTAATATGCCATCATTTTTATTTCAGGGAAAAAAAATAGGGAGGAGAAAAGAAAAAAGTCCAACAAAGAAGAAAACAAGGAGACAAGACAGGAAAGCAAAGGGCGAGCAGCCCGAAGACAAAACCGAGAACAGAGGGAAAGCAACAACAAAACACAGCTGAAGAAAAGAAAAGCCCCAAATAAAGAACAAGACCTGTCACCTGTCGACACTGCACATTAACAGCCCTCCAAGATTGTTTAAGTCTTATGATGCTGCTATCTCTACCAGACCGCCCTGACAGGTGCTCCAACTGTTCAGGCCGCAAATGGACAATGCTACCAGTTATTATTAAACTTTAAACAACATTCCAAATACTTCCTATATTCTCCAAGCAACCATAGTTTATTAAAGAGATTGACATGAGCCAAGGAAAAAAAAAAATCTAAAAATGGGATACTTTAAAACTGTTATATTATATGCTTCCATGCATCTGTAAAAGGCAATTAAGAAATTTTGTATATATTAATAATAGGGTATAAAATATAGCAATATAATAATGAATGACATTCAGATGAACAATGTTCTTTTTCTTTGTAAAATATTTTTCAAGTTATTGTTTAAGTATGAGGCAAGAGATATGTCTAAATCAAAGATGCAAATCATATCCCTTCATATATTGTACATAAATATTAAGAGAAGGAAGAAAATGTTTCTGAAGAGCCAGTAGGAACCCAAGGTTTTATAGCCTCTGGTGGAGCAGGATGGGATTGCCCTGTGGTTCCCTGGTCCATGCTCTAGATGCGGGTGAGAAACAGCAGGGGAAAGCTGGCAGGGCATCACAAGCTGAGGGAAAAGAAGCATCAGCTTCTCCAGCTTTCAAGACTGAATCACTGAGGCAGAAGGTGATGAAGCTGAGCTTGAATACTGCTCTTATCTGTGGGACAACACAATGTTTTCTGGTCTAAACAGTGATACCATGTGTGCTGGTTTATGCTTTTTATACCTATGTGTAACTTAAGTCTACGTTTCAAATCTTCTGGTGAATGGCAAATCGTATTTGTAGGAGACAATGTTGAGTTAATAAAAAAAAGAAAAATAGATCATGTAAGTATGTGTTTTTCAGAGTGATGGTGTCACCTTTTCTACTGGGGGAGGGAATCATTTCATAGCTTCACAGACAGAAAAGGACACAACTTACATTTACAATGTGCATCTAGTGCAAGAATAACAACAATGATAAATCTATTGATGAATAGAATTTACAAACTTTTCTCCAATTTTACTTAAATTCTTGTTCTTGTTCCTCTGTCTGACAGCAGAGGTGAAAATTTCCACTGCTTAGGGGACAAGTCAAATCCCTTGGTATCATCATGTCTCCATTAGCAGCTAGAATGATCCAGGAGTGAAGCACTGGCTGTGCCATACACTGCCTCTCTGCTCAGAAATGGATTTATCCTCTACAGAAATATGTTGAGGAACCAACGTGCTTCACAGCATGTGTTTCACTGCCATGCTTTCTCCAAGGGCAGCCTGCCAATCGTGGTGCATGGACTAGAAAACACAGCAGGAGAGCCTTCCCAGCCAGTTCCCGTCCCTATTAACTGTTTCTCACAATGAGTTTGACCTTAAAAAATACTCTGCCCAACACTGAAGCATGTCTCTCAGGTCAAGGAAGTCTTATCAACAGACTTTAGTGACTATTGGCAAAATATCCTAATTACCCAGACAGTGATGCAGGACAGCTTCCTACATTTTGCTTGGTAAGAGCTTTGTTTCTTAATATGTGTGTAGGTGCAGTAAGCTAATACCATGGGTGCTCAGGGCTCCCACAGCTTGCCTCCAACTTGCATGATAACTAGTAAAAACTTTCTGTAACCAGTCCGTAATTATATACATATATTTGCTAGTGAGAAGACCTAAATGCTAAAGGCTGAATTTTACAGAGATGAGCACCATACACATGTAACACTCATCACAAGCAACGAAGTCTGAGAAAAGCAGGGTGTGCTGAATGCCTGTGAGAGGCATCTAACAGTGGGAAACCAGAGTGGGGCTGGCTAACTGTGGGCTCCCAGCTACACCACATAACTTGTTGACATGTTGCTCCAGAGTGAGCTGATCTCAGTCTCCCACCACTGACCCTGGCAGCAGCAGTTGTCTTCCTCCACCACCATCTTCCCACCTTCTTGGCAGTAGCAACTGAGGAGAAGCTGGTCTCAGAGAAGCGGAGAGCACAGGACCTGTGCTTAGCACTGAGGCTCTGGGTGATGCTAAAGAAAGGCAGACAGAGGAAAGGAGAAATCCTGCTGCTGCCAGACTCAGAGGCTGGCACCTCTGACATGAGGTGCAAGCAGCAGTTCTGGGCTTTCATAACAGAAAGCGGCACTCAGTGCTTCAAACCCTCCCCTGCAGCTGCAGTCACCCATCTGTCTGGGGTGCCGGTGGGTAGATGGGGATATTCAGCTACTCAGGAAGGATTTACTACTCAGTTTGCTTCCTCCAGGGACATGATGTTGGCCAGATGAAATACCCCTAGTTGGATTCAGCAAACTGGACCACCAGCTGGACCACACAAATAACTGAACCCAGGAGAGCTTTGTCTATGGCTCTTGAAACTTACCAGTAGGACTGTGTCTTTTCCTTGCCTTAATTAAGTATAGGGGCTAAACAACAAGGGGCTTTTGGATGAAAGACTGTTCTTGATAAGCAAAAACCACAAAAATGAACAAATGTTCAAAGGGGAATTAAAAAGAGGAAAAAACAAAGCATGGAGCTAAACCCTGAATGTCTCTAATCTCAGATATTCTCTAATACAGCACTTGGAGGAATTGAAGGAATGCCATTTATCTGGCAAAGACTGGAAAAGCAGTATCAAGTAGTTCAGGAGCTATGGATTGAAGAAAAAAAAAAAAAAAGAGGGCAAAGGGAAGGGAAAAGAATTTAGAATACAAACGTGAGCTTTGTTATACACCGCCACATAAACCTTTATTACAAACTCCAGCATGCCTCTCCTTGCTTACGCAAGTGGCAGTGACAAGACAGACAGTTTGTCTTACAAAGAGCAGGACTTGGAATATGATAGTATTCCAATATTCAGCAAGCGATAAAATGTAAAAGGAATTTGGCTCATTGCAATAATAATTCATAGCAATAGTACCTGAAAAACCATGATACAACTTTTTCTGGAAATGGTCAAGGAAGCTGCCGTCATGTTGTTCCCTCCCATACAGGATAATGTTTGGTAATATTTCCTGTAGCCATGGTGAAGCATTAAAAAGTACATCCAGCTCATCTGGGCAACCAAAAGTTTCTCTAATCTTGGCACAGCATGTAGACTACCCTGATGGTAGGTGAACTACTCCATTGGGACTCCCAAGAAACTGAAGAATAATATGGACCTTTGTACGTCAAATATATATAGCAATGACACTTTTCACCCACCCAGCAATAAATACATGAAATTGGAAGTCAAATATCTTACCTGTTGAGTAAGACCTAATGGGGACTCATGACCTTACTGGAGAAGATCTGATTAAGAACTGCAAGTAGCTGTGACTAAGCTTATGTGAAACTTCTTTCCTGAAAATTGCCTTACAGCTACAAAATACCTCAAAACCTTGAGTCACTTTTAAGTAATTTCCAGACGAGGATTATAAACAAAGTAGGATTATGAACGACCTTTCCTAAAACAGAAGTTATATTGAAAGAGTGTTAATTGTCAGTCAAATTCATAGTGTGTTAATTAAAGAACTGTTCTGAAATAAAATACTAAATATCAGTAGTTATACACAAATGAGGGGTTATTTCTAACAGTTAAATTGCTCGGGGAATTATAATCAGTAACAAAGAGATAGAAAAATACAGAAAAGCAACTGTTGTGGCCCAGGCTTCACATGTGTCTGCCCAAGCTGTAAGCTTGTTCTCTCACCTAACTCCATGTTAGTGAATACCTGAATAAGGGAATCCAGTGTTAAGGTATCATAAACAATTTAAGCTCTGAACTGCTGAACCCCTCATTGAAATGGTCCCAGAAGCTTTATTCTAAGCCACCAGATAAGATTTTTCAGGCTGATCAATGCACTGAATAAATGACAGGTTTTGCTGTACCCTGTACTAAAGTGGCAACAGAAGAACCCATCAGTAGAATGGGACCATCACCAGTCATACCCCACAATGAAAGTCATACCGACTACCAACCGCCTCTGGAGACCTGTGGTTAATATGCTGATGGGAAAGTAGCACATGAATATTGTTATTAATTCAGAAGTTTTCCTCTATAGCCCTCATGAGTCACTGTCATTTTTTTTTGTTTCTGTGGTTTTAGGCTCTGAAATTTACTGAAGGCTTAACTTTATGATGCTGCATGAATGTACCATGACTCTTGTACTTAATTGCTATGCATTGTTATTTTCAGAGACAGTGCTGGGTTTGGTTTGCGTGGTTCACATGAAGTTACAAGAATTCAAACAAAAAAATCTGCTCAGCATGATATAGCAGTTGATCATGGGAGCCATTCTTCATAGTGACATTCTGCAAGTGTCAGCTGAGGCTGCAATTTCAGGTTTTCCTAAGTCCAACAGCAAGGGCTTGGGCAAATACTGTCACACTTTCTGGCTGAGATCTCCTATTTCATTGCTGTTACTCAGCACAAAACTTACATGGTAAAGACCTTGCAATCTTATGCATACTTTGCAGTTACACATTCTCAATTCTCCCACATGGCCTCTTGTTAATATTTTTCCTACTATTTTGTTATAAATTGGTATAATTTAAGGAGATGTTAAGTTCAACATTATAATAAGCTGTCTGTCCCTTACACCTTCCTCTCCTAATTTAGCTGTGACATTCCTAGTGGATTTAGGTGCACTCCTTTAGATCTGGAATGTTAATTGCATTTGTCTTTGAGAAACAAAAGTACCTATTGATTGGTTTGGCCCAGAAATGTCTGGTTTTTCATGGGTAGGTGAAATTTTGGTTGATACTGTTCTCTAGAGCATTTCAGAGTACTCATAATGTCCATATCAATCCCTCATACACAAGACAGTCATTCAATTTCCTAAAAATCAACTCTCAGCACTCCTGCAGAAGGCTGGTTGGAACTGCATCTTGCCTGAGGAACATTTGTTAAACATCTTTAAATAGACCTTTAAGGATCTTTGAAATTGGCCATCTGGTGCTGCTTTTTAGAATTTACTAAGTATTTCCTAGAAGTACTCTTAAGATGTATTTCAGCATCTTGTGGCTCTGTTTACATCTGAGCCTTACATTACCCAATCAAGGTTGTTCATGGAAAGGTTAATAACAGGTATAGTGCTCTCCATGTTCCTCTCACAGTGCACACACACATCTGCTCTTACACTGTGCATACATACAAAATGACTCCATCCTGCCTAGCTCACATAAACACTGTACATGGATTTGGTTTTGGGTCATTAAACATTGTCCTGACTAGCTTTTTCAGTTAGGTACACATATTTTCTGAATTCCATTCCAGCTGAACTTTTGAAGCTCTGGTCATTATGGTCACACATAGAAGGAAAGGGTGGTCTCACATTCACCTCTATTATTGCTTCTTCCTCCTGATCTCTTCACTTTCCACCTAAGTGTCCTTTGCTCCCCCTTTCTTCTGCACTACCATCATTCCTTTCCTTCTTCTGATCCACCTTGGGTATCCTCACTGACAAGTCTAATTGCTAGGTGAGTGGAAAACTGAGTGCATTTGACTTCTAAGTCTCCTCTTTTTCTTTTTCTTCACACCACTCCCATAGTTACCTTAATTCAATTGCTTCTTCTTAGGAAGACTATGAAGTAAAGCAAAATCAAACTGTCTTACTATCAGACTTGCTTGTAATCATGGAGCCTCAGCCTGGGGAAAGGAGGGTAGGGTAAGCAGCCTCTCTTGAATAAAATTGCCATCACAACCTTTTTTCTGTAATGAGTACTGTGGAAGCAGAAGAAATTCTGCAGGTACCACAAAAATAGGACATAAAATAACAGGAACAGAAGGGAAAAGAGTTGTCAGCTGGTCCACTACCTTTAAAAAGTTGATGTAAACAAAATTAAACTAGCGACAGCAACAGCTTTTTCTTGTATAAAGGGAATAAAGCACTAGGATAAATCATCCCAGAATGAAACCAATAGGTTTCAAGTTATTTAGTTATTGATGTGCCTATAGGAGGAAACCAGAGATAAGACAAATCAATGCAGAGATGGGAACAGAGGGGTGGCTGGCTGCAGATAAGCAAGAAGCTGAAAAACATACTGTCACCAGTATTTAATCTATGCATGAAATAATCTCTACTCATTTATAGTCTACTCCAGTGCAACTGTGGCTAAACAGGCTAATAAAGTTCTACAGATGTTCATACAACCATTATCCAGGGGGAGCTGGTACAGCAACCAATGCCTTGCACTAGTGAAACAGGTCTTTTCCCAGAGCACGAGATTAAGGAACTGCTTTTGTGGTTTGGGGTTTTCTTTTTGTGATTGAAAAACAGGAGGATGGGCCTCCTTTCTACTATAGCACAAAATACCTGGTTTCACAAATGGTTTGATTCTCACTATATTATCAATGCACTGTAGAAAAATACATCAAACCATAACATAAAAATTCTTAGGCAAAACAACACAACCTGCTCAAGGGTATGTTCCTTTTCTGTAAGAAATGACATATTGTTTTATTCTGCTGTCAGAGTTGAACAATGGTAGAAACTTTGAAAAACATCTTACAACAAAAGCATAATTCAAAATGATAAAGGAGGTTATTTTTCACGGTGATGCTTCGTTCATAAAAGAAGCCTCCAGTGAGTAAATGACAACGAAATCTGTCATATAGCTACTCTAATCATTCTGTTCTCTGGAAACAGGATTTACAGTTGCAGACAGCATGAGGGGACTAAAATGGGGCAAATTATCTCCACATGACACTGACAGATATCAGTGTATCCCTGCTAGTTACTTGAAAAGTAATGTCCGAAATAATAAGCGAACACAAGGTCATCCTTTTACCATCCCATCCCTTTCTCCCCACTATTAATCCTCAACTGGTTTTGCAAGCCAGGGTCCGAGTAGCTGGGCAAGGAGCTGTCACTCATTCTGTTTTTAAACCAGGAGATTTCTTGAATGGTGGCCAAAGTGCACAATTCTGTCACTTTTGGTGATGATGCCTCCATGTCTGATGCTTATGTCTTGCTGTCATGCTACTCACTAACAGTCCCTGAGATATTACTGCTTTTCCAGTGTCCCCCTTCCATTTAAGAGTGATTTTGACTATTCACAGCATGTGATGAGCTTCTATTTTTTCCAGACTCTAGTTACTTTTTTCTGAAACGTTTCTACCCACCAGCCCCTGCCTTATGTTCAGTAGATGGGCCATATGTAGGATAACCAACCCAGTTCTGCTGAGAACAAGATAATGTGATTTGGACATCCCACATGCATGTGTATGTGCATTGGGGTCAGGGATGTAAGGACTAGTGAAGACTGGATTTTTGATCAAACCCCTCTAAAGAAGGAGAATATTAGATAAGCCACTATTACAATTTTAAACACATTGAAATCTTGGGAAGGAGCATTCACACATCTTAGTTTCTTGTAGTCATCCCTGAAATGAATCCCAATAGCACAGCCTGACCTGTTGGGCTACAAGTTTGTCCCTTTTCTTCATGTTTGCAATATATCATATTATTTCTGTATCATTCTCATCATGAATGCTCAGCTCACTTCCTAATGGGATTTGTAATAAATGAAAAGTTTTAAGTCTTCCTGAATGTTAATTATTTATATCATTGCTAATGAATAGTAATGGATGAGCTACTTGCTGTTCTCCATCCTGACAAATCCTCTTTGGAGTATCTTTTGGTGGTAGCTCTCCAGATTATCTTAAATACAAGCACATACTCTACTGTTTATGAGTCCTTTTACCTTACTGGTGTTATCTGAGCTCCAGTAGCACATCAAATGATGTAATTAGCATCTCTCATCTGTGGTTTCTTTTCACATCCTTTTTCTTACAACCTTACATTTGCTGTGCTTTATGCATTACTGAAGTCTAGACATATTGTGTTTGCTGCTTAGAGGGAAGAAGAAAAGAGAACCAAGTATTCTTATGGCAGTGGAAATCTTACTTGAGAGATCAATTTCTTGTTTTGGTTTGTTTTGCCTTTCTAGGCAAGGAGAAATGTCAACATAAGACAATTTCTTAAGCACATATACTCTGAGACTTACATTTTCAAAATTAATCCCAGGGGAAAGAAAAGAACGATAATTAAAAGTGAGTATTTGAATGTCAGCTGGGCACCTTAAGCTGAGATTCTGGTACACCATTAGGGGGCCATCTCAATAAAAAAATCTGAAGAATGAAGCTCTTAGAAAGACTTAGAAGTACTATTCAGCTGAGACACACTTGTTCAGGGATAAGTAAGAATTCTTTGCAATTTTCTCATGGGTCTTGCAGAATCCTAGGAGCAATTTCATACATTAGGAAATGCAGGTCCACTGCACTTTAGTGATTGTCAGTGGGTGGTTAAAAAGTACAATGTTCACATTGAACCTAAGCTGTAATTAAAGAGGTACCAACTATTTTTCAATATAGAAAGCTTTGTCTTCTGACTATAAGAATAAATAAGTCATTGCTCTGGAATGCTGGATAGTCATAATTTCAGGCCTATAAATCATACTTACATGTGTTTTGTAACCAGCTTTTACTGAAATGTTACTTAATAAGAAAAAAATCACACTAGCAGCACCATCCGTTGTATTATTTATTACTATGAGTGGGAGCTGCAAAAGCACTCTCATCATCCTTCAGCTATCTCCCCCTGGGGGAGAACAATAAGTGCCATGCTTTGAAAAATAGGTGACAGTATCATAAGGAATTTCAACATTAATTTTAAAAGTGGACATGCTTTGCTTACTGTAAGGCTACAGGCAATGCAAAAGTGTCTAGATAAAGTGGCTTAGAGGATGCATTGACACCACTGCATATTTTTTTTTAACAGCTTTTACTTGGTTTTTTAATGCAGTGACACAGATCTGTAGTCAAGGTGTCTTTGCATATAATTCCGTGTAAGCAACAGCAGTGACTTATAGTTCCATATAAAGCTGTCAGCACAAACACATGTTCCTTTTTATGAGCTCTGCTGAAGCTGATCTGCAGCTCACACAGTCTCTTTACTCAGCCAAGCACAAGAACGAGTCTCCCAGAAGGCTGCAGCCAAAGACTGAGAAGGTTCCCTTGGGCTTCTGTGAAGCAGCAAGATGAAATTAAAAAGGGAGAATGCACAGCTCTACATGAAGGTAGGAATATACAAATTCAGAGCGTAATATGAAAAGGCCCCTTAGGCAGCAATGGTAATTCACACAGTGAATGCAAACAGTGTCATGATATCACAGAGTAAGCAGCCATCACACTGGGACACACAGGATTACAGCCTTTAATATATATGAAGCAATTATTCTGTTCTACTCATTACTGCTAGAAGTCTCAGCTAAAGCAAAGTGCCCCTTAAGGTACCACAGTACAAGAGAGACATGGTCTAACTAGAAACAGTTTAGGCAAAAGCACTGAGAACAGCCAAAACTCCAGAAAACTGTCCCCACATCTAACTTTATCTATGAAGCAAATAACAGACATACAGCAACATTGCCAAGGATGAGAGGGATATGGACACAAATAGAAATCAGCTTAAAGAAACAGAACTAAAGAGTTCTTTATATGTATACATTTCCCCTTTCTGGTTTTAATAAACAATAGCACAAAACCAATTCAGAACAGCACATGGAAAATACACTGAGAAATCCAGGTAGGTAGAACTGAAATATCCCTTCTAGCCCTTCTGTAGCTGGTTCATAACTTTACCCTTTCTCAGGATACACAGTACTTGCATTCCTAGCTCCTATATTGACTCATTTAGACCAGAATAACACCTTTCCTATCCTTTTCTAAACAAAGTTTACCCTTCCTGTTTCCCAGTGACTCAAATGAACACCGGAGCCTCCAAATTCAGAAGACAAACACAAACCAAACTTTTATCATCGTACCTTTCTTAGAGGAACAAAACTTGTGCTGCCATGCTGGCTATCTGGCAGCTAGCTGTCCCAGCAACTTTTCTGCTCGCTGGCCAGTTTCACCCTGATTTGGAAAAAAAAGAACCCAACAACAAAAAAATTAAGTTTGTACAAGGTAGGCATTTGACAGACAGATCCTGGGCTGCCAGTCAGCAGGTACAGACTTCTACATCTGCAAGGGTGCTGTGAGGAGCATGTAGCAGAGGCAGGGTCACTGGGGAAAAAGGGATGGGCTGGGGCCCAAAGACACAAATCCAAAAAAAACCTGGCTTCCTTATTTTTGCTGCTTGTTGAGTGACTTGTTTTACTTTAAACTTAAAATTTTTACTTCATCTTCACGATTTTATAGGAAGGAAGGGTGCAGAGAAACAACTTATTATTTCTTAAATCCTCAGTAGGACAGTACTGTTTCCATACAGAAGATGTGCCACCAGATCAGTGGTACCTGTTAGCAGTTGTGATTGCAGCTTGAAGGACGCTGCTTGGAAGAGCAGAGCCCTCTCTAACATTACACTTGATCCAACCCTCACACTCAGCAGCAGGAAAGCAATTTCTAGGGGACTCCATTAATGACTAAAGCAGCTGAAATGTAGATACCTTGTGCCACACATGCTGCAACCTTGTCTAGCTCAGGGAAAGCTTCTTTAATGTGGACTTGTGTGCAGAAGGCAGCTGAGAGCTGCAAGTGGCTTCAGCCAGCGTGAGTGTGAGGGAAGAGTCAAGAGAGTGAGCATACCCACATCACGGCTCCACCAGCTCCCTGGGCATCCACCTCTGTGCGTAACTCCCCAATGCCGTTTGGCAGAGGAGCCAATGGAGTATGGCAATGAAAGGCCACCCCAGTAGTCCCTCTTTAGGTAGACAGATTAGATTTTGAGAAATGTTGATTCTGCCATCTTAAGATATACATATATACAGTAATCTAAAATTAATGAAAATGAAGGACTGTCACAGATTTCTTGAAAGCCTTGGGGCTAGATTAGAAATTCAACTCCTTCCTTCCCTGTCAGATATAGCGCTTCCCAATACCGAGATAGTCTCTCCCCTAGAGCGTATCCAGAAAACAAGGTCTATACAGGGATCCTTAGAAAGCAGAGCAAATAGCTATCTAATGCAGTCAGAATTAAAAAGTGAATTTTGGGACTGAATCCCCAGCTGGGTGCATCAACGCCTACATCCACACAAGCAGATGTGTCATTTCATGCATATGTTGTGATCTGGAAGTCAAAGAAACACATGCAAAGGGACAGGGAGAGACCTCTACGTCAAATACCAAGATCCAGGACAGTGACATTTCACTGAACTACTAGACTGCTGGGTTCACAGCTGAGTGTCCCAGTTTGGAGCAGAGATCACAGCAGAGAAGCATTCCTACTGTACGGCTGTCCCAGTTTAGGCCATGCACACTAAAGCAATTAGGATCATGTGGCCAGGAAGTAAAGGAACATCTACTTTATAAAACCTTGTTTCGAGATCTCTTGGACTTGTGGGTGGCCTCAATGCCTGAGCAGGGTTGCATATGCTCACCAGCAAAATACAGGTGTGCAGGGTAGAAAGCAATGCAGCTGGAGAACTGATCTGGGCACAAGGAAGAAGAAGTTTTGAGGAAGGCAGTGGTTAAAGGAGACACTTCAAAGCCATGACAAAGAGGCAAAAAAGAGTCTAGTTATTGGTTTCAGGGCTGTGTTGTTCACAGCTCACTGTGAAGGCTCATAGATGTTGGCAATGCAGTGTAAGTCTGAGGCAGTGGAGCGAGCCAAGGGAGAGATGTGTTTATGCACTTGAGCAATCACTGACTTTTCACAGCAGTCTGAAAAGTTTACAACTTAGCACAACAAACTTCCCAGTAATACAACCCCTGCCAAAAGACATTTCGTTACATCATAACTAAAGGATATGAATCACAGGAGAGAGTGTGTCCCAGATCAATACTTATCAGCTCTTTGGCTGGAGGAAGTATTGAGGAATAATGAAGCTACATGAATAACAGATGGGATAGAAATTTCAGTGATGACAATATGCCAGTAAAGCATATTTTGCCTGGAACTTCTTGACTACTTGCTCTGGATCATGTTTTTTCCTCAAACTTTCTCTTACAAAACCAAAAAAACCCCCTAGCCATCTTGCTTTTGCTTTGATCCTACCCAGGCAGGGTATTCCAGACTCCTTGCTCAATCAGTTTCAGCCTTAAATCTGGAGATAGGATGTGAGTGTGTCATGTTAGCATTGTTCTCCATATTTTCTGACTCATTGCAGGTTTGTATTTCAAAATTTGAAGTTTGTTTTGCACTGTCAGTCACTTTAGATAATGTAGCAAATTCCTTAACTATTTATTCTCTATAGAAGCTTAGGCAATACTGAAGATCTACCAGGGACTTCTTACTAACTTTTACTACTTGCCACAGTATCTGGATGACCTGAAAAATGTCTTCTTTTTAAATTCAATGACACATTAATAACACACATGAAACAAGATTTATGGAGATCTTGGCCTTATCATCTGATGATAATAATGATATGGAAAAATACATACATAACCACCCAACCGCATACTCTCAATTATGAGTCAGAGAGCCTGCTTTATGGTAGAAGCCTGGAAAGATCACCTTCATCTCTTTTCATTCTATTTTCCATGATTCTATTTAGACACGACGACTAAGACAAAGACCCCCAGCTGTACCCAAAGGAAAAGTGAAATGTCACCCTGAAGAAGGGCATAAGAAGTGATTTCAGCTCAAGAAAAATCTGTGATCCCTGTTTACCTGTCAGAAGGTTCCTGTATAGTTTTCTGGTTTCCAGTAACTAACAAAGCCTAAGTCACCTCCCAAGGTATTGGAGATAAAAGTGCTACAGTGACCCAGCTGGCTGATGGGGTGAGAGTCAGGCAAAGCAATCCTTACATGGGAAAAATTTGAACCACTGGTTCAGAGGTTGCTGATTGGGGATCTGAGACTCAGAGGGGCCTAACACTATCATTTCCTTCATTCTTGCGTTGAGGACTCACAATGATAGGTTAATTATGGTTTTAATTTTGGAAATACAGATTATTGTTCTTCAATGCACAGGCCAGACAGATAATGATTTCTTTGTTGCAAGCTTGGCAGAACACAATGCTTCTTGTTTATAACATCAACTGGATAATTTATTTGCATGCGGGAGGTAATTTGCCTCACTGGATACCCTTTAGCTTTTACTTCTCTTTTGTTCAGAAACAACACAGTATATTACAATTACGTTACAATAAGCCTTCAATTATTGGGTAAATCAATTTAATCAAACAAGAGCATGGCTCATACACAGCTGCAATTACCTGTAAAGTTATGGGTACTGGCAGTTACCAATACTGTCTTTTACTACATCATGAGAAACAGCATCTCCTAACTTAAATATGCTCAATTATCAGCAAGACTCCCAGTGTTAAAGAATATTACAGTAATTATTCTATTATGGTATTATTCCACCTTACTACCCACAGAGGGACAGTGAAAAGATGAAAACTTTGGTGTACCTTGAATATGTTGTACAGTCCTCTCACCACCATCATGCAGCAGCAATTTTTATGTATAGCTCATTATATATGAAAAAGATCACAAGCATAAGCTCACGTGATGCAATTCTCCAGCATCAGCTATCATGGCAAAAAAGCCTTGGTAGGCTTGCCCAGTGCAGGAGCTATTAGCCCTGTTAGCAACAGCCTCTCTTTTGCTCACAGGTGCCCTGAAGACCTTTGGTTTCTATCAGCACGCATGTTCTTGGGCATGGGAAAGCATAATTCCCAGCAAGAAAGGACTCTCTCAGGATCAGGAGTTGGTGGCTTATTAGAGCACAACCCATTGGCTGACTCAGCCTCTGTGCGTGACCTTTCTGTTTCAGCTCCAAAGGAAAGGATAAGGTTCAGTCTGAGATGAGTATGCCTAGTTTTCACTGTCTCTGTGGAGGTGTCTGCACAGGTTAGGTGTCTAAAGTCCTGTTATTGTCAATGGAGAACTGCTGAATACAGCCAGTGGATCCTGGAGTGTGATTCAGTTGCCCAAAGGCAGATGCCCAGGGCCATTTTACATTCCCTATCATATCCCATCTGACTTCCCTTCCTGTAAGGCCTGTGTCATGTCTGCAATGACGTATGGTTCTCACCCTCTGAAATGGCATTATATTTCTCACCAACTGTTTCCCACCTTTGATGTCTACTTTAGGGTAAACTGAATTAATCTAGAGAAACTTCCAACTGTACTGCCCAGAAGCTCAGTGCATCTGCCTGAACATCACATGGAGTGCCATCCAAGATGCCCTGGGACAGCCTGCCTGGAGTCCAGCTACTACTGCAGAGGGACATGGGTCTCCCAAAGGCCCTGTGCCAGATGTACCAGCCCCAGGCAGGTGTCTCAGAAGCCAAACAGCATCTCAGGAGGTATGAGACACCTGTACATGAGCACCTAAATCCTACCTACATCTCCATAGACTTAAATGAGTGGCATATCTATAGACATCCACATAATAAGAGGTTAAAGTGTGTTTAAGAGTCATATTGAATCTCACCCAATATGACATAGATTTTATCTACTTCCTTCTAGTTTGGAAGTTTTTACAAAGCCAGTTACGGGCACACAACTAAGAGCACCAGCTCTTAAGCTGTCATAACTGGACTGTGTGTCTAGTTTAAATCAAGTTAACAATTTTAAATGAGTTTCAAACATGAGTTCTCCCTTCTCTACTCTTCTCAGTCTATTATCCCAGGCACCTCTCCAATATGAGCTTTCATATTTTCCAGAGAGATCTTGACTGCTACCACATCTTAGATGGGTGACCAGTTAAAGAGTGTTCCTTTATAAACTCTTGCTCCATGCAAAGTTGCAGGCTCTCTCACATCCTTATTTTAGCTACAAGAGGTTTTTATCCCTTTGCTGGAGATACTAATGAAAAAACAATGCCCGAGAATCTGGGCTTCCAAAAAAGATTCAGCAGCTCTTCAGCTAATCAAGGAGAAATGATGACTCCACAGTGAAGCCTGCTGATATCAGGTAAAACTATAGAATGAGCAATTACACCGCTGCTAAATTTTTCAGCGGAAACATCCAGCTTCTGCACTTACCCAGCAATCCCAAACCATCCACCACACCTGTCCAGATATCCTGAGTCACAAATACTCCTCTGCAGAGCCGGCAAAGCTTTCTGCTCCTCCTACAGATTTCTGTAACTTATCCCTCCTGAGGCCATTTTAGAGCAAACTAGAAACTGAAGTGGGAGTAATGAGGCTAGATAATGCAAAGAATTTCTCCATCAACACAATTAGTTGACATTACATCAAGCTGAACCAAAACCACTGGCACTAATTTACCTGAACCTCAACAGAATATTTGTCGGTCCTGAGCATCACAGAAATTTTGCCACAGAACACAAACTATGAAGCATCCACAACTGTATATGTGAGGATGCATACAATGGTACTCACTCCTTAAAAACCCATAAATACCTTCCATGCTATTGAAATGCAAATTAAAGTGCAGGTCCATTTCACCATCTTCTCTCAAACCACATGCATTCCATTCTGCCTCCTATAAAATGTACTGCTTATTCTTTGCAATCTATAGCCTTGCAAAGTCTATAATATGAATCAGAAGTAAATTAATTCATTCATCCATATCTGATCACCTTTTCTAGCCTTACTGCTCACTCTTTAAGATGTTACAGTCTGATTCACGGAATCACAGATTGTTAGGGATTGGAAGGGACCTCAAAAGATCATCTAGTCCAACACCCCCGCCGGAGCAGGATCACCTAAACCAAGTTGCACAGGAACATGTCCAGGCGGGTTTTAAACATCTCCAGAGAAGGAGACTCCAAAACCTCCCTGGGCAGCCCGTTCCAGTGCTCTGTCACCCTCACCGTGAAGAAGTTTCTTCTCATATTTAGGCGGAACCTCCTATGTTCCAGCTTACACCCATTGCCCCTTGTCCTATCATTAGATACCACCGAAAAGAGCCTGGCTCCATCCTCCTGACACTCTCCCTTAATGTATTTATAAACATTAATGAGGTCACTCCCCAGTCTCCTTTTTTCCAAGCTGAAGAGGTCCAGCTCCCTCAGCCTTTCCTCATAAGGGAGATGTTCCACTCCCTTAATCATCTTTGTGGCTCTGCGCTGGACTCTCTCAAGAAGTTCCGTGTCCTTCTTGAACTGAGGGGCCCAGAACTGGACACAGTATTCCAGATG
>VYZX01029334.1:30271-40765 GCA_013401335.1 Brachypteracias leptosomus | reverse complement strand
GGCCCCTTTACCTTCTAGTACCCTGTCCCATGGGATTTCCCCTAGCAACTGCTTGAAAAGGACAAAGTTGGCCCTACTGAAGTCCAGGGTTCTGATTCTGCTAGATATTCTGTTCCCGCCACATGAGATCCTGAACTCCACCATCTCATGGTCGCTGCAACCAAGGCTGCCCTCAACCTTCACTGCCTCAACGAGACCCTCCTTGCTCATGAGAATAAGATAAAGCAGCGCTCCTCTCTTAGTTGGCTCATCCACCATTTGCATCAGGAATTTGTCATTGATGTACTGGAGGAACCTCCTGGACTGTGGATAGCTGGCTGAGTATGTCTTCCAGCAAATATCAGGATAGTTAAAATCCCCCATGACAACAAGGGCCTGTAACTGTGAAGCTGCTGTCAGCTGCCTGTAGAAGGCCTCGTCAACTTCCTCGTCCTGATCCGGTGGCCTGTAATAGACACCAATTTGTTTCAACTTTATTTCACTATCCAATTGTGTTGGAGACTTGGATTAAATTATACGAATGAATCTGCAGCAGGTGTAACCCAGTGTCATTTCACTGGAGCTCAAGAAATTATGTTCTTACAACAGCAATGAATTTAATCCATGATCAATGGAACAACATAGCTGCAGTATCCTGCTCAAAATGATTAATGGGGGCAGCATTGAGCCTCCAGGTAAACAGACGCCACAAATTTAGACCTGAGAAAAATCCAGGAATTTATACTAGGGATGGATGCAACCTAGTCATCTTGCCATTCACATGCTCTGTAGTTGAAAGGCTACACATTGTTCATTGTTGATGTGAGTAGCCGAAAGCCTGCTCACCTGCATGGAATGGCTCTGAGCTGTGAGTGTGTCCCTGTGGCATTACCCAATACCCAGCTAAAGTCAGTGGTGCCAAACAGTGACATAAAATAGAGACATGCAAAATAAGACTTTTCAGAGCTCATTTCAAAGTTAATGGAAACTGTGTAGCCATTTCCTTTACCTGAATTTAAAGAAGCCTATCACGACTCTCTGAGAGGACAACAACAGACGAAGAAGCGATCATCATACATCTGAATGAATTCACTGAAATCAGTGAAATTAAATCTAGAGTAAAGTGCTATCCAGCAAGAACATGAGCCAGAACTGAGTGCAAAGTAACATCCTACTCAAAACCAGGAAGGGTGGTGAACTGAGACTCCCCATTTCTTTCTAATATGAGCACATCATGGCTTTTATCAGCACTGCTGGAAGTCAAGAAGCAAGAACACTTTATTCCATTGCTCTTTCTCCCCACTTTAAATGCTCCACAGGATTAGAACACCTCTGAAAAAGCAGCTCATGTGAGAATGCAGAATAAAATAACAAAATGCCTAACCTCTTTACCTCAGCCCTTTAAAAGAATACACATTCTTGAAAATTAATGATGCATTAATACATTAGAAGCTTTTCAGGATTATTAAAACAGACCTAAACCACAATCTCCAAGCTAGCTTTACAGACGTACCAAGAGACCTAATTCACACAAGAAGTCTGGAACAGCACTCTTTATCTCACTTAAAATTCTAGCAAGACAAGCAATTATGAACTAATGCACACAAAGGCTGAGGCTCAGGTGTAGCCACCCGCAAGGTAGCATCACCACAAACTGAAGAAATTAATTTCACCTTGATATCCTATCAACCGAACTAAAGAGAAGAAAAAAAAAAGAGCAGTAAAGAAAATCCAAGCAGATATAAACTCAAGTATACATAACAGACAATAAATGGTAAGTAACCACGGTTTGGAAATAACTGCTTTCCTCAGAGGGTCCCCCGGTGACACCTAGGACCCTGGAGAGGATTCTGGTGTTAGCAGAATACTACCACTTTGTACTTTCCATCTTCAAAAGATTGCAACTAATGAATCCTCATAAGGCCCCTGTGAAACAGGTAACTTTTATACTCCATCTCACAGGTAGATAAAGCAACTACTGACTTTGTAATGTTTATGCCAGAGCAGAAATTAGAAAGCTGTACTTCCTGAATTTGGGATCCCATTGGTACTGTAAACCTTTTGTGAACTTTCCTTCTCTGTCTTCCACTTTCTTTTGCCTGCTCTCTTCCTTTGGGTCCAGAAAGGGAATATAGTGTTGCTGCAGCTAATTTTTATCCTGTGAATTCCACAGAACTGATGTGCACTTAGTCAGAACAATCAGGACTACACAATGAGCAAGAAACAGCTGAAGTTAAGGCATTAAGCATACAGAAAGAAAGGGTATTGCGCTCTAGGATGCAGGAAGTGCATCCCTTCTCTCAAGATTTTAAGCCATTTATTTTCTATTGGAGCACCTCTTTCTGATAAATCGTGCTAGCAGGGCAACCTGCTCCTGCCATTTCTGAACTAGTTTGTCAGCAAACTCATAACGGAATGTAGATTTTTCCCCCTCTTCCCCTTGGAGATCTACACAGGGGTTAATTGCTCTCTCACATTTTCAAACCCTTCATTGTTCCCTTATATAGGAGAAGGCATAAAAACCATCATATATGCCCTGGGCAAATCCCAGCAGATTAGAAGGCAGCAGACATTTAAACACCACAGCATTCCTTACAGCTCCATTCCTCACTTCTCTCCTGAGATCTGTTTTGTCCCACTCTTTCTGTCCATTACTGGGGTAGAAAGGACACACCATCTGAGAGCACTGCTCTGCCAGTCTCTGGGGAGGAGACCAAGGCAAGCAAAGGCACAGTGGGGTTAGGCTTTTGAAGTGCTGGGACCTGGGCTATGGGCCCCAAGTTAGAGTTGACTTATGGATGGGTCACAATCTGGCAGTGTGTTTTGTTCCCCAAGAAGCTCCAGATCCCAGCAGCAGAACCTGGCCCACCTGCGTGAGGCCCCACCTTCCCCCAAGCGGTTGTGGTTGGGGCAATGTACCAGGCCAGAACTCTATCAACAAGGAACTGATCAGTTTGGAGAGAGTTCTTGTTTGAAGAGGCTTCCAGTTGGAGGTAGCTTGCTGAGCTCTCTCTTGGTGGTGTGGTCCCCCTTGGCTGATTTGAGAAGGTATGCCAAGGGGATGTTGCCGAGTTTAGCATTGGCCTGTAGAGAAGAGATCTAGCAGCACAGCTGTGCAGAACCGAGCCCTGTCCACTGAGTTCTTTTCTGCAGTGCTCATGCTACTGTGGGAACTGGTGATGCTGTGAGAAACTGTCATGAAAGCTTCAGATGATACAGCCCACCATAACGAAAGGGTCTCTCACTCAGAAAGCCACTGAGTCTAAGTGTAAGAGAGACCAAAGGAATACAAAAAGTACAAACCACCAAACAGCAAAGTAGCCTCTGAAACTGGACACTTTTTTTTTTCCTCTGAAAAGCACTAAGAAAATTTTGGCTCCTACATAGAATCAGAGAAATAAGATTTAACTGTGGAATTGTGTCCATAGATCTGGCTTGTGTGACCTTTTTCACACAAGTAAAGCCTAGAGGACAGAGTCACCCAGAGAAATTAAATTTTTAATTGAAAGTTTTAAAACCAAATCGGAAAAGTGGAAATAATCGGAAAGTGGAAATAGATCTATTTAAGTTGTTGAACTGTTTACCCAAAGGGAACAGCATAAAGTACTCTTACTTTTTTTATAAAATAGTAACAAAACCATCTCACTTTTTAATCAAAGTACTGGAGTGCTTGTTAACTAGTATCTTATCTGTTAAGACTTTTATGTCCTAAGGTTGCAGTGTTACCAGGTTCTAAAAAAAGCTCTGGCAAGGAAGCTTTCTTGAGTCATGGCAGCCTTTTAACAGATTCCGCAACAGAATTTTCCTCAAATGCTAGAATTCAGATTGATCATCTTATAATTTCTGGGGAAAAATATTTTTATGGAATTTGTTTTGGCTGTCCTTTGCTTGTTTCTTCTATTATTTTCTTACTTTTTTTTCCTATTTGACCTATTTTTTTTTCTTCTTTTATAATTGCTAAAGGAAACATTGTGCTACTGAAGCATCCAAAAATATTACCTGCAAAAATAATAATGTGCTCTTTCCTGCAAATGTTGCTGATTGCATGGTAACTATATGGTACTTCATATAGGCATAACTGAAAGTATAAGCCTGAATTTCCATTTGTTCTTTGTAAGGACTTTTACACCTATCAAATGCTCACCAGTAGGTAGCTCAGATGGTCTGATACACGCAGCTTCAAGACTTGCTAACTTTCCTACAAAGTGCAGGTGTTTTCAAGCATTTCAATACAGAGTTTCTTATTTTTAAATATTATCCTGTGTTAGAGATCTAACTAGAGTGCAGTTTCCCAGAAAACAATCACAGAACCACTCTGCAAGTTTTGCCACTGACTGCAGCAGGATCAAGTTTTTGCTACAACATCAAGCAGTTTACTTGTCAGGAATAGCTTTGCATACATCTCCTCTGTAAGCCAGGAGTCTGGTCAGTGCAAAAGCTGGATTAGAAGAGGCAGCAGCACCCATACTGTATGAAAATTTTTGAAAAAGCTGCTTCCCTACAGTTACCATATACCATCTAGTGATACAAAAGGAAATTGCAATTTCTAATTCATTATTCTTTAAATGAAAGAAGATGGCACCAATGTATTTTTTATGTTTTGCTTTCCTTCTAAAATACAATTAGTCATGAGTGCGCTACCTCCTCTTTGCAATTAACAGTTTTCCCATCTATTGAGAATGCTGTGACTCCAGATGGTTTTTAAAGATTTTATTTCTGAAGACATATAGTTATACAAGAATTTCAGCTTCAATAAAGTTAAAATAAAGTCTGCCCTATAGCTACAGACCTACATTTTATTTGTAGCTCTAAGTTACTGGAAGTCCTACAGATATGAAACTCAGAGACAAATTTAAAAGAAACCCAAACATCTAACCTCAATTTTTGTAAACTTCATGATTTTGAAGATCCCAATTTTATTTTTTTGAACATGAGGTTAGTATTCCTTGTTGATGGGGAGAATGTCAAAGAGAGATATTCTAGTAGTCTTGAGACTAAGGCACAAGATTTGCTATTGGGAAAAGAAGCCTTTAATTGTGGAAACTGCCTGGAAAACTGAAATATTTAAACACACTGTATTGTAAGGCATTAACTGTTTTGTGGTGCTTTCTTTTTCTTCTTGTCTGCATGACCATATGGATGACTTCAATTCAACAGCAACATACACTGCAATATGATTCTGACAGCTGGAATAATGGAAAAAGTCAATGTTTATTTATTGGCAGAAGAAAATTCTATCTTGCTTGCCAGCTGGGGGCAATAAAATACATTTATTTTGTATGCTGTGTGGATTTTTTTACTGCCACTAAACGAGAGCAAAACAATCAGGATCTTTCCCTGGGAGTTCACAGACAGAATGGGTACAGATCCAACAAAAGTAACAGATTGGGAGAACTGAGAAAGAGGACTCACCCTCAGCTCCTCTTCTCCCACTTCTCAGCATCATTCAGCTTTCTGTTTTTAAAGCAAAATGAGATTGTTCTGATGACTAGCCAGCACAATCCTTCCAAAACTGTTAAGTAACAACATTTTTGGCAGAGGTTGCTAGATATCTAGATTATGTAAGTAAAATACAGATATTATATATGGTACAGTATTTGCATTTTCATACACCAATTCAGGCCTTAACACTTTGTTCTGAACCTACAGTTAGCGGCTGGAAATCTGTTTAGCTATAGTGCAGCAGGACTCTAAGTGTAGATTGCTGAGACAAGCACAAACCTCAACAGTTTCCACTAGTCAGAACAGAAACCCACTTGCTAACCCAAGGTGAGGCTTTAGACTCTTGCTGATCAACATACCTTTTGTACATCTGTTGTGCCGGCTCAGCCATCATAATTTTATGCTGCCATCAGTTGTCTGATCACACAAGCCAACACTGAACTCAGCAACATCCCCTCAGAGGTCTTCTTTCAAACAGTTCTGCCATAGGCTTCTGCAGGCCCAGCTCCTCCGCTGTCCACTGGGGTGCCAGCGTCGTCTGCTGGATACAACAGACAGAGATGGCTACCTCAATGGCCCTCACATGGAAAGACACCACCAAGAGGGCTCAGCAACATGCAACCAGCCCCAATAAAAGCCACACCCAACAGGAAGCTCCTCCAGCTGATCGGCTCCTGGTTGATATAGTCCTGGCGTCTCCCACCCCCCCAACCATGACCACCTGGGTGAGGGCAGAGCCACAAAAACACAGGTGGGCCAGGTTCTGCCTCTGGAACCTGAAGCCAATAGGAAAACCAAAACATTCTGCTAGGTTGTGACTTATCCACAGGTCACCTCCAACTCATGGCCCACAACTCAGGCCCTGGCACTTCAACATCACCAGGACAACTGCAATCGCATTTCAAGGGAATCGAAGTGAATGTCATTTTGTCTCACTGACACCAACTTGGGCACTGCTCTTACACTCTTTGCCTGGCTGTGGAGAGCCAAGACTGACAGGTGCCAGGGACAGAAAGTGAGGGAGGCAGCCTGACGTTGGCAGCACACTGCCCGAGTAGTCCCTGGCTAGCCCAACTGGCTGTCAGGCCAGATGATCCTTGAGGTCCCTTCCAACCTGATATTCTATGATTCTATGATGAGTAAAAAAATTATCACTGTAATGAAAATGGTAGTGTAAGAGTGGGATCCCATGTTCTACGACAGCTTAGAGAAAAGGAGTGATAAGCAGTGAGTGATAAGCAACAGGGGTTCGTGGAACAAATGTGTCACTGAAACAAAATCAGGACTTGTGTTTAGTATATTTACACTTCGGAACCCAGCCCTCAGCTCCTCCTCTGGCTGTTAGCATGGAAGAACCAAGGCTAAACTTCCACTTGAGGGACACGTAGCTGACGTTACTCCTTCTCTGTTCGGTACAGAGGGTTTGTTGAAGGTGCAGGAGTGTGGAGAGGGAGAGGTATGATACCACACATCATCCACTCCTTTACTGGTTTAGATAGTATCATATACATTTGAAGAAGCATAAAAAATGTTTTATAAATAGAAACACCTAAATATGGATTAACAGTTCTCCATTGTTAAAGCATCAGCAAAATATTAATGGTGGTACTGCAGACACTTAGCAGGGGAAATAGTGTCTTCTAAGGATTAGTCTGGTGAATCTTTACTTTTCAATACACTGCACTCAATAACCTAGTGGCGAGCATCGGACATAAATTCAAGATCAATGACATTGTGGACAACAGTAAAAATAAAGAACAGGAAAAATACGGGAGAATGGGAAACACAAGGGAGAATGGAACTGTGAAGAAAGCAGAGGTAGAAAAGATAAATATGAGGTGCTTTCAATTATAACAGGCAAGTATAAACTAATACACATAAAGAAAGCCATCATTGGAGTAGATGGGATGTGTTCATGCCAAAAACAGAAACACCAAAAAAAGTAAATAATACCCATTCTGACTGAAATAAGAGCTGGTAATAAGGATTGATAATAGTGTAGGTAACATTTTTGAAGGTATAATCTTACTAGAATTTAAGCAGATCATTTCTGATCCCCTTATTCCAATCTATTCAGCTAGACACCTGTGTGCTCTTTATTTCTTTAGTCCAGTAAGGTGAAACGCATTTAATTCTTCAGTTACTAGCTTTGGCACTGTCTGATACTCCCTTTAACTGCCATGCTTGCTCCATAACTCATGGAATGTAAAATAAAATCTTGCATTCACATAGTCAACCTGCAGCTGCAGTGAACAGTCACAAACCTATCCAAACAGACATGGACTTTTTTTTTTAAGAAGTAGTTTTCCAAGGTGCTGCTTCTCTTACAAAGCTGCACACATTGAGAGTAGCTTTACTTGAACTCTTTAGATCCCTTAAAAGTCCAGGCCTCTTTCCTTTTTTAGGTCAGATTCTAACCGAAACCAACAGGAATCTGGCCTCAATAGCTTCCACAGGATCAAGGTCTGGTTCAGTAAAGGATTAAGCCTATTGTTGTTGAACACACACTGCCAGTAAGAGACCTTTCCTTTTCCCTAATCTCTATTCTTTGAATCAGTCTCACACAGATCTCTTTAAATATCAGTGTAGGTTCCCACGTAAATGTTTGTCCTTGGATGCAATCATGACACATTTGCTAGTTATGGACAGGATCTTCTAGACTTTTAGAAAAATTCAGTTCTTTAACCAAATGCATTTGTTTTAATATTCCCGATTCCATTTAGTATTTAGTATTGTTAGATATTTTGATCTTTCACATTCTCTGATGCTTGTGATTTCTGAGTGCTAAAATACCAAAAAGAGCAGCCAATAGTAACTTTAGGTCAAGCCCTCACCTAGACAGTTTGCTCCTTTAGTCATGTTGAAACATTTAGTTTTCCATTTACGTGCAATGAATACCTGGACACATAGCCCGTATTTGCCCCATCGAGATGGGTATCATTCCATCTTAAATGATGTGTGGATTATTGTTTCTCACCCTGGTTTATCCAAGAATTAATACAGCAGAATTTTCAATTGTTTCTGACAACAGCAGGCAACACAAATCTCCCTGCATCCCATCTCAAAGGGAGTAGCTCAGCTTCAGGACAGCTCAGTACCCTGCAGTTACGCCTGGGTCATGCCCAGGTCCGTCCCCACCTGTGGGAGACCACCAAAGCACCCAGACCTCCACCAGCCACCCAAAGTGGCTGGGCAGCAAGCAGTGGCACATCACTGGCCTGATGAAGCTGGAGCAGCGACTTTGTCCAACTGCCAATCACTGAAATTTCCAGGCAAATGGATTGCAGATTGTACTCCTGGAAAGGCCAGAACCCTTCATGCCTCCTGCTCTATCTACTCCCTGACCTTGTCAGTGGAGACACGCACAACTGTAATCTGCCTTCAAGTTAATCAGGCATGATGGAGCTGTGCTAGTTCGTCTTCCCCCAGTGCTGTTACCAGCCTGGACCACCGACACCACAACACTTAAATGATGAACCCCACATAAGTGTGTCTATTTTCTAGGCAGAAAGCTCTGATACACACATTGAGGCTCCCATCACTGACAGACCTTTGGTCCTGGAATAGTGTAGTGGGTTTGCATAGCAAGGTTTTAGTAACAGCGGTGGCTTCTGACAGAAGGTTCTAGAAGCTTCCTTCATGACCACTGGAGCCAACGCCAGCCGGCTGCATGACAAAACTGCCACTGGTCAAGGCTGAGCCCATCCATGATGCCGGTAGCGTCTCTGTGATAACATACATAGGAAAGAGAAAATAAACCTGAGCAACTGCAGCTAGAGAGAGGAGTAAGAATATATGAAATAACTCTGCATCCACCAAGGTCAGCGAAGAAGGTTGGAAAGGAGATGCTCCAAGCACTGGAGCAAATTCCCCTGCAACCTGTGGTGAAGACCACAGTGAGGCAGGCTGTCCCCTGCAGTCCATGGAAGTTAACAGCAGAGCAGATAGCCACCTAGAGCATGTGGAGGACCCCACATTGAAGCAGAGGTGTATGTACCTCAAGGAGGAAGTTATCCCTTGGGAATCTCTTGCTAGAGAAGTTCACGGAGAACTGCCTCCCATGAGACCCCATGCTGGAGCAGTGGAGAGTGTAAGAAACTCACCCCATGAGGAAGAAAGAGCAGCAGAAATGTGATGAAATGACCACAACCCCCATTCCCTGTCCCCCTGTATTGCTGGGGGTTGAGGAGGTAGAGAACTCAGGAGCAGAGCTGAGCCCTGGAAGGAGCACTATGTGGGTAAGATGCTTTTAAGATTTAGTTTTTATTTCTCCTTATCCTATTCTGGCTTGACTGGTAAGAAGTTAAACTAATTTTCACAAGTTGAACCTGTTTTGCCCATGACAGTAATTGGTGAGTGATCTCCCCCTGTCCTTATCTTGACACGTGAGCCTTTTGTTGCCTTCTCTCCCTTATCCAGAGAGCGGCTTTGGTGGGCGCCTGGCGTACGGCCAGCGCCAAGCCACCAAGAAGGGGCTTCTACCTGGGCAGAGGCATCAGGAAGGCCAGGCCAGGCCGTGCCAGGTGCCCCGACACCCTGACGCTCTCAGCCGAGCGGCGAGGCCCTCCCGGCGCTCCCACACACGTCCAGGCCTCACCCCAGACGACCCGAAGGGGCGCGGCCCCGGGCACCGTCCTCGGGCAGCAGCTGGGCCGTGCTGGCGCTGCAGACCCGGCCACCATGTCGGCGCGGCCGCGGGGTATAGCGCGGCGGGACGGCGTCACGCAGTGGCGTCAGGCGCCCCAGCAGCCCTCATCCCTCACCCGCCCGGCTCCGGCGCGAGCTCGCCCCACCCGCTCCCGCCGCCCCTCCCCCGCGGCGGCGTCACAGTGGCGCGTTCGCCCCCCCTCCCCCGTTCTGCGCGTGACGTCGGCGCGTCCCGCGGTCCCGGCGGCGGGGCCGGAGGAGGTGGTAGGTGACGGCGGCGGCCCGAGCGGTGCGACTCGGCCGGGGCAGCGGGTGAGTCCTTGGCGCTGCCGCGACACGACGTGGGGCGGGTGAGAGGAAGGAAGGAGAAGGAGGCTGAGGCCGCCGCCAACGGCCGTTCCAGCAGCGCCCCACTTCTGCGGCCGC
>VYZX01029334.1:0-30043 GCA_013401335.1 Brachypteracias leptosomus | reverse complement strand
CGGCGCAGGGCGCTGCCGGCCGCCCCTCTGCCCCAGCGGGCGAGGCCTGCCCCGGCCCCGTCGCGGAGGAACCGGCACCGCGCTCCGCTCAGCCCGCGCCCCTCCGGCCGCGGAGGACCTGCCAATCCTTGCGCCTGCCGGCCCATCCTTCTGCCGGGCCGGGGCCCTGCTCCCGCACCGGGGTTTGTCTCTGTGTCCCGGCTAGGCTGAGGGGCGCGCCGGGTCGCGGCCCCGCTGTACAGGTTTGGTTTCGTTCCGTAGTAAAATAGGTCAGGAGCATTAACTGCAGCGTCGTCACGCGTGGCGGAGTCCCCCGAGCCGACAGCGCGGCGCTTTAGTTCCAAGAGCGATGGGCAGTGCTGTGAGTAATTCCGTGCCGCCTGTTGTCACTCGCCTTCCCGAATGTTATCGCGGTGCCCGGCTTGGTCCGGGCACTGTAAGAGCTGCGGGGACCTCGAGTGGAAGTGGTACGGACAGCCCTCGGAGCACCGTGCAGAGCACGCAGGGAGAAGTAACTCGTGTTTTTGGAGGAAGTGCTTTTGTTTCTTTGTGCCTGATGGTCTCCGCTCAAGTGTTACTGCATCCCTTCAGAATAGTGCTAAAATGGGATGTGAAAATAGGTCCAGCGTTTGATGCAGTACGTGTTGCCACCGCTGAAAAATGATTGCAAAATATTAGTATTAGTTTTTTGTACAAGCAGAATGATAATCAGGATAGTGAAATAGTTGAAACCAAAGGAAAGGGTGGGCTTTTAAATCTTAGTGTAAATTCTCATGTGAGACAAGCTATAAATACCGTAGGTTTTGTTACCAGTGGTGTAGTATGCAAGTATACATTGAGTAATTACAAGGAGAAGTAAGGAAGTAGAGCTTTAAAATGTTTTGCTTTTGTCAGAATGGTAATGCTAAAAATACAGTCCTGTTACTTTGTTAGCTGCTGCCTCTGGATAGTGGGCTACTTAAAAATGGTTCCTAAAGCATATCTAAAAATGCATTACCAAAAATCACGGTTTGTAGTAGTATTGAAGACACAGAGAAATGTGAATATTGATTTGGTCATTTTGAGTAAGTCTTAAATATCGAATGTTTGCAAGAACTTGCTTTGTAGTCTTGTGTGGTTAATACTGTGGTTTCTTCCCAAGTGAATCAAAGTACTAGTTGCTTAAATTGCTATAATGCAGAATCCGTACTGAGTGAAAAAAAAATACTCTGTTTGAGTTTCCTTCAAAATATACTGCATCAATTTAGATGTAATTGAATTGTCCTTTATTTAGAGAGCTGGAACTGCAGTATTTTTAAAGGCTATTGAACAGTGGACTCCTGGAATTGGTGGGGGGAAAAAATCTTTGTTAAGATTGATTTATTTTTTTTTTCTTTCCTCTCTCTTCTGTGCATGTTGATCAAGTCTATGTATATGAAGAGATGTTCCTGTACTTCCTTTTTCTGAAGCATTGATAACTTCCAATGAACCAGTTTCTGCTTCATTTTCAAAGCAGTATCATTTTGAGTAAGAAACATTTTGCTCTGTTAAATAAATTGAAATAGGATGTACGCTCAAAATTCAAACTTAGTGCTCCGATTGTAGCATAGGAGAATAATCTCATTTTGAATAAATATGTAGCGGTTCAATACCAAAATGGTTGCCTGTTCTGCACTTGACTATTCTTCTGTGATTCAGTTCCAAATGTACATAAAAGGATTTTGCATGAAACCCCACCACAATCAGCAATTCCTGAAGATACTTGAAGTTTAAGGAACAGATACAGAGAAGTAGATAAGAACAAGNCTGCCGCGACACGACGTGGGGCGGGTGAGAGGAAGGAAGGAGAAGGAGGCTGAGGCCGCCGCCAACGGCCGGTCCAGCAGCGCCCCACTTCTGCGGCCGCCCCAGGACCGGCGCTGCCCCCCATCTCCGCCGGCGGCGGCGCTGCCCGCGGCGAGGAGCGGGGGGGCTGCAGCGAGTGCCAGGGCCTCACTGAGGGGGCACTCTGAACAAAAGGCAGGCGAGCGCTGCGGGCCCGCTGCGGCGCCCCGACCGCGCTGAGAGGCGACCGCCCCGGCGGGGACCCGTGGCCGGTATTGTTTTAGGGTATTGGGGGTGGGGGGGGAATCACCGGCATCCGCCCCGCNCAGCCCTCGGAGCACCGTGCAGAGCACGCAGGGAGAAGTAACTCGTGTTTTTGGAGGAAGTGCTTTTGTTTCTTTGTGCCTGATGGTCTCCGCTCAAGTGTTACTGCATCCCTTCAGAATAGTGCTAAAATGGGATGTGAAAATAGGTCCAGCGTTTGATGCAGTACGTGTTGCCACCGCTGAAAAATGATTGCAAAATATTAGTATTAGTTTTTTGTACAAGCAGAATGATAATCAGGATAGTGAAATAGTTGAAACCAAAGGAAAGGGTGGGCTTTTAAATCTTAGTGTAAATTCTCATGTGAGACAAGCTATAAATACCGTAGGTTTTGTTACCAGTGGTGTAGTATGCAAGTATACATTGAGTAATTACAAGGAGAAGTAAGGAAGTAGAGCTTTAAAATGTTTTGCTTTTGTCAGAATGGTAATGCTAAAAATACAGTCCTGTTACTTTGTTAGCTGCTGCCTCTGGATAGTGGGCTACTTAAAAATGGTTCCTAAAGCATATCTAAAAATGCATTACCAAAAATCACGGTTTGTAGTAGTATTGAAGACACAGAGAAATGTGAATATTGATTTGGTCATTTTGAGTAAGTCTTAAATATCGAATGTTTGCAAGAACTTGCTTTGTAGTCTTGTGTGGTTAATACTGTGGTTTCTTCCCAAGTGAATCAAAGTACTAGTTGCTTAAATTGCTATAATGCAGAATCCGTACTGAGTGAAAAAAAAATACTCTGTTTGAGTTTCCTTCAAAATATACTGCATCAATTTAGATGTAATTGAATTGTCCTTTATTTAGAGAGCTGGAACTGCAGTATTTTTAAAGGCTATTGAACAGTGGACTCCTGGAATTGGTGGGGGGAAAAAATCTTTGTTAAGATTGATTTATTTTTTTTTTCTTTCCTCTCTCTTCTGTGCATGTTGATCAAGTCTATGTATATGAAGAGATGTTCCTGTACTTCCTTTTTCTGAAGCATTGATAACTTCCAATGAACCAGTTTCTGCTTCATTTTCAAAGCAGTATCATTTTGAGTAAGAAACATTTTGCTCTGTTAAATAAATTGAAATAGGATGTACGCTCAAAATTCAAACTTAGTGCTCCGATTGTAGCATAGGAGAATAATCTCATTTTGAATAAATATGTAGCGGTTCAATACCAAAATGGTTGCCTGTTCTGCACTTGACTATTCTTCTGTGATTCAGTTCCAAATGTACATAAAAGGATTTTGCATGAAACCCCACCACAATCAGCAATTCCTGAAGATACTTGAAGTTTAAGGAACAGATACAGAGAAGTAGATAAGAACAAGAAACAGCGAGGTTGTTTATCTGTTGTGCTGTCTAGGGCCCAGGGACAGTTTAAAAAAATACGTGATAGGCTCAGTACCTTAAGCTAATACTATATTTGACAGTAGCAGACCATCAGACAGGAGGGTGATTTTTCCTATTTAAAACACCAGTCCCCTTCCTTCTTTCTTCCCACAGCATTTGGCTTGTGGTTACTTGTAGGGAAGGGCAGAATTCTGGGATTCTTTTTCTCCTCCTTCTCCCTGAATTGTTAAGTTATGAGGTAGGGAACTTGATGAAAAAGTTCAAGTATTTAATGACAGAAGAACACTTATTCTTTTGAAGTAATGCTGTAGCTGCTGAGGTTTCAGCTGGAGGATGGAGGGAATTACAAATTTGTAACAGCTATTTTAGAGTGATCTATACAGAGTTTCAGAATTTGTGAGATCATCTGCCATTTGAGGTAGGACTCAATAGTCTTTGGCTGGTACGGTTAGCAGCTAGTGTTAGTTGAATTTACCAGTGGTTTCTGCTTGCTTGTTTTTAAAAAGCTAAGCTTTTACTTACAGAGATTTCTTAAGTCTGCAGGTAACGCTTCATCAACATTTAGGAGCTGGCTTCTTAAATATGTATGTTTCTTGGATTTTTTTTGTTTTAATTGTTGCTGTTTTTTCCAAAGAAATATAAAAGTGGAAAAGATTGTGTTAGGTCTGATAGTTCACTAGGAATCCAATGGGCACAGTTGACTGAACTAGCAAGGAATGATTTTGTTCCATCTTGGTCTAGTAGAAGCTTGACATTTTTCTTAAGGAGAACCTGAAATAATTTTTGGGAGGCTGGCCTGGTAGGAAGCCCCCCACTTCAACATCTTAAAGTTGCGTGGAAGAAAGATATGAACACCCAGTGAGCATCCTGAGAGACTTTCAAGGTGGCAAAGAGAGCAGCTGAACGCTGCCTGAGCCTCAGTTTGGGAGAGATGTTGCCCAATTTGAAAGCTTGTTCCTTATCGGTCGGATTGTCCCTCATCTGTTGGATGAAAGTTTTAAAATTGGTGTGTGATAGCATGCATGGATTTAGTGAGTGTGCAGAAGGAAGGGATACTTGCAGGTTGCTGCATGTAGCAGAGCTCTTCATACTACATGCTTTTCTAGCATAGAAAATTAATTGCTAAGTATAGAACACAGCTCCTACCCACTTGACTTTAAAGGAGGAGTTATCGTTCAGGAAAGGTGTGTGCAACCACAAGTGTCTTCTATCCCGGTTAGTAAAATTTTCAAGACTGGCTTATTAATAAATAACAATGTCATGAAATGTAGAGGTTAGCTGAAGTCATTTTGTGAACTAGTTCTTTTTAAGAGCCATGCAGCAATTAGAAAGTTCCTTTACTGTAATCCTATAATTATGCCCTAAGTGGATTCTTCTAGGGATAATTACATACCTTGAATATGTGCATGTATTTTGACTTCCTAAGAAATCTGCCAGAGCTGACCCAGCCCTTTTTTTCCCATCTCCACATAAAGCTTGGTGTAATCCACCTGTAATAGTGGGTTGCAAGAGGTAGTAGATAAAAGGCTTCAAGTGATACCCACAGAAGTAACAGAAAGCCAGCTCCTAAGGTGAAGGACTGAACGCCACACCCACAGCATCAAGCTTGTTGCAACTCTCTTTGATCATGGCAAACGTAGTATCTTGTCTGAGTACATTAGTAGAGCCAAAATTGTAATGCAGTTGCAGCTCCCCATTTCAGATTGATGTGTGAAGAAGGGGGAAGCTGCTAGAACGAAGAGGGCAGAAAAGGTGTGGATAGGCTTGTTAATTTTTGCATTTTTCCTTAGGAGTGCTTTCTAAAAATAGCTGCACGGAATGTTACGTGGAGCTCAGCTACAAAGAAAATAAGATAGTTGAGTAATATATCTTGTACAGAAGCCATCTGAACATTTCACTGTGATGTTATTAATGGTAAATGTTCAAACATTTGATGAAAGACTATAGCACAGGATACCATAATGTTAAATGCTCCTTGTTTCAGGGACTTGCCACTCCTCAACTTTGCTTGACTCTGTACATGCTGATCTGCACTGTATTTATACAGGAATTATTTTTTCTTTGAGCAAATTGAAATATAAGATGTGACATTCTCGGGTCTGCTTCATGTCATTCCTGTAAGTAATGTTCTGCAGCAACTGGAAACTGTAGTTCAGAATGCTTAAGAAGTATCTTGAAAGCTGCAGCCCAGAAGGAAGGTACGACTCTGTAGCTCACCAGTCTTTTCACAGAAGATTCCCAAATACTTTCTGTAGCTAAGGGTGGCTTTTTTAGGTCAAGACCTTCCTGTTTAGGGTGTAAGAATGCCACAGTGAAATCTCGATGGTCACCTGGCCCTCTCTGAATTTGCAGATTCCTACTTCTCTACTGTAGAGTTATTTAGGTATTTGTTAGACTCTTAATGGTTCTAGTGATTATTACACATTTGTGAGATGACTTTGCACAGATTCTGGTTGGTGACATACACAAAATGTATTGGACTGACATTACCTGCTAGCCTGGAGGGGGTTAGATTACCTCAGAGATGTGGAGGCTGGGTTGCATCCTAGTCCTCTTTTTCAGAGACTGCATGCATTCATTCCGTGAATGAACCTCAGAGCCCTTCAGCACTTCATAAAGAAATAAAGGAAGATTCTAATTAATTCTTTTTTTGTTTACCTTAAGTATCAAATCATGTCATAGAGTTTGTTTATAAGCTAGCATGAGGACATAAATATGTAGATTTATAAAGAAAAAAAGTGCTGAAGGATTCTGAGAAGGCTGACTTTTTAAACTTTCTGAATATAAAGAGTTACTTACTAGCGGTTAAATTTGCATAAACATGCTCCTGACTGGTGGTCTTTCTCCTTTTGTGTGCATGGTCACTTCCTGGAAATGAGCCATTAACTTATTATGGTTAAAGCTAATTGCCTGTTATAATACTTTAGAAAAAGATAATTTGCTTAAGTCAGACATAAAAATAATTTAAATCAAAACTGTGGTGCAAAATTGATTATTGCAAAGTTAAAAGATAAGTCTAATGATATTTTATTGAAAATAGCCCGCATCAGGCAAATGAAAGCATAGTAATTTATTTTCTGTAACAGAACCATGGCATTGTATTTTAATTGCTTATACCTTAGTGCAATGTTGTAATGGTGATATTTGCTTTTCACTGGTTTGCAGAGAAGCTGAAACGCTGTAGTGTAGCATTGGACAGGACAAGTAAGGAATGAGCCAGCCTTGGGAAAGAGGACCTGCCATCCTAGCTGGAGACATCTGAAGAGAGGACGTTTGAGTCTTGTGGCATGCTTCAATAGACATTATTCAGAAAAGGTAAGCTATTGTTTTGTTAATGGACTTAAACATGTCAGCTCCTAAACAGCCTTCTTAGTGGCAGCTAAAATTTGACCTGGAGTATGAAAAATCACTCAGTTTTGAGCTGGTTTTGTGAAAATCTGCTTTTTCTTCCTATAGAGAAGACCCAGGATCTTTTCATATAGTTTTTATATATCACCTCTTCCATACTTCGTGTATTGATGAAGGCACTCTAGACTGTGCATTCTAAGCTTACAAATTACATTATAAGTTTTTTTAAAAAACACACACATACACACACCCCCAAAACCACCAAAGGATAATGAAGAGGTGGTATCTGGCATGACTGTGGACTAGCTCCTTCTTAGTTGGCTTTAGGCTGTATTTATGTTAAAATGCAGTGTTCAGTGCTTATTGTTCCCTTACTTATACCTGAATTGAGAATCTAAATACTTCAAATAAAATTATTTTTAGAACTTGAGTTTGAATATTTTTTAGCCTCACTATTCTGTATTTCCAGTTGCCAGAAGTAACTGAAGGGGAACCCAACCCTCCAAGAAGTAGAGCTTTACTGCTTGATAACAGCTCTAATATGAAGCCTGTTTTGATTAAACCTTGTCATAAAACATTATTCTTAATTCCAGGAAAAATATTCTGTGATCAGTTTTGTTTAGTTTGTAATACTATGAAGTTGCAAGGAAAGTGCTTCCACAGCCATAATGTAGCAGAATAGCAGTCCTAGATGTTTTTCTTCCTTTCTGAAGGATTACGTCTTCAATAAAAATCTATATGTACATCTTCATACTAGCTTATAAAAAAACCCTGACCTAGATTTGAAGGTAAACAAAAAAGGATTAATTAGTATCTTCCTTTAAAAACAAAGTGAGATAGTATCGGTTTAGTTGATTTGGATCTTCAAGTGCATAATTGTCCTGCATTCTGATCACATGCAACTGCAGTTCTGCTTATCTTTTAAGAGTTTTATGTTGCTGGGTAGCACTTGCCTTGGAGATAAGGGTTTCCTCCTCCAGCTGTATTCATTTTACACATAACATTTTTCTCTGAGTCATTAGAAATCGCACAGGAATTTCAAGATAAGGGATTTACTCCTTTCTTTTTGCATCCTGCATTATCATCTTGATCTAGTAAGAAATCAACCCTCAAATTATTGGGTGACCTTTTGAACACAGTTCAGATGTTAGCATTTTTGTGCTTTCAGTGAACAGGTGAGAACTTCCACTCTTTTTTACTAATAAAGTTATCTCATGGTATCAGAATTTGATTTGACAAAATGCATTGCGTTTTTAATCCCAGCATTGCATTTTAATCCCCTCCAAAATCTTAATTGTGGTATGTGATTTGGATAAAAGTTACTTATCTACAGGTTGTTTTAATCTTTTCTTTGACTCTGAAAAGGATAATCTTACAAAGTGTATTCAGAGAGAAGCAGCCTTTTGTAAAATGGTAGCATGGAAGTAAAAATCTCTGCTGCTGTGCCTTTTTGCACAGTAGTATCTCATTATGGGAGCACTTGAAAATTCACATTCTTTACCTCAGCCATGGTTAGCACAAATTAATACATGGATTTCTCTTTCAGCTCTCATGGTGTGAGATACTGGTTGGGTTGTATTTGTGGGTATTCTGAAATCTCAATAGCAGTTTTTCTTCTTTGCTTTCTTTAAATAAGCTGCTCATTATAAAATCCTAGTTTTGGTGTAAAATTCTGTTGCAAAATAAAACCTTGAAAGTGTGAGGCTCTCAGAAAGTAACCTGTTCAACATTGTTGGCATGGATTTCACAGGTAGATAGGGATGTGTATTGTACAGTAAAAAGACAGTTACCAGGTGGTAGGTAGTGCTGTGTCTGTACCTGGCATACTGATGTAAGAACTGGTATGCAAATTTGTCTGTAATCTCAAGAGAAAGAAATTTAAGATACGAAACTGAAACATAAGTGGATACAATTATGTGGTACTTAGTGTGTCAGGTTTGTGTCTGGTGGGGTTTTGGTACTGAGGGAGGGGAGCTACAGAGGTGGCTCCTGTAAGAAGCTTCTGAAGCTCCCCTGGCTCCATGTCAGACCCATCTCTGGACAAGACTGAGCCAATGAGCAATGGTGGAAGCACTGAGCAACTTACCTGCTGGGCAACTTCTTTTGTCTTGGAGATGAGGGGGATTCCAGAGAAACTACTATGTGGACACCAAGGTCAGTGAGGAAGGTGAGGGAGGTGACCTGGAGCAGACATTCGCCTCCTTCAAGGCTGACCCCCTGCAGCCCATGACGGATAACAGTGGAGTAGATGCCCACCTGCAGCATATGAAGGACTCCACACCAGAGCAGGTGGCTGCACCTGGAGATGGCTGTGACTGTGAGGGAAGCCCATACTGGAGCAGTCTGTCACAGGGAGGACTACACCCTGTGGAAGTGACCCACGCTGGAGCAGCTGGTGAAGAAGTGCAGCCCTGTGAGATGGACTCATGTTGGAGAACTTTGTGGAGGGCTCTCTCCCATGGGAGGGACTCCATGCTGGAGAAGGGGAAGAGTGTGAGGGGTCCTCCCCTTGAGGAAGAAGGAGCAGCAGAGACAACATGTGATGAACCGACCACAACCCCCGTTCCCTGTCCCCCTGTGCTGCTGGGGGTTGAGGAGTTAGAGAACTCAGAAGAAGAGCTGAGCCCTTGAAGGGAGAGGTGACAGGAATGTGTTTTTAAGGTTTGGTTGTATCTTTCATTATCCTACTCTGATTTGACTGGTAAATTGGTGGTGATTTAAATTAAATTGATGTTATTTCTTTAAGTTGAGTCTGTCTTGCCCAAGACCATAATTGGTCAGTGTGCCCTCCCTGTCCTTTGTCTTGAGCCTTTTGTTATACTTTCTCTTCCCCATCCCACTGAGGGAAGGGAGGGAGTGAGCAAGTGTCTGTGTGGTGTTTAGTTGCCATCTGGGTGGGTCTGAACCACAACATTCAGGAAAGAATACTTGAGCTGTAGAGCTTTTAAAAGAATGATTTGATAAAAAAATGGATTAAAGAGGCATTGGTCTTTAGAGTGGAAGTTACAGTGATAGAAGGGAACAGCATGCAGAAATACATTTTAAAGTAAATAGCACTTAATGCATTATTGTAAAGATAAATACAGACACTGAAGCATAAATCTTTTTTTTTCTTTTCTTTTAATGCCAGCATGTATTCATAAGATGTTTAAAGCAGTGAAAGCTTGTACAGTAACTCTAGGCATTTTCTCTTGAGGTAACACATTCTGCTAGAAATGTGTGTAACACTAGAACAGGCCGTCCAGGGAGGTTGTGGTATCTCCATCCTCAAGGTTTCAAAAACACTCAGCTAAACAAAGCCACAGCTGATCAGATCTAGTACTGGCAGTGGTGCCACGTGGAGCAGGAGACTGGACTACACGACATCTAAAGGTCCCTTTCGGCCCACATGCCTGTGATAGTTTTGCATGAACTATTCTCAGCTGCTTGTACAACCAAGGCTGGTTTCTCTGAAAGGCTGTTATGCTGAGTATCAGGCTTAACATTCCTTAAGGATAGAAATGAAAAAAGGCACCTTTTTAGGCCCCAGCCCCCAAAGCTCATTCACCTCCCTCATTTCATATCTGGTGTTTGATTTTGATTGCTACTAAATAAGAACATGAAAGGAAAATTACCATGAAGCAGACTGTGAAAGATTGCCATGGCAAAAATGTAGTTGAGACGGCATTTGCATATTTAGGCTAGAATTTTTCAACTACTGAAATCCTACATAATGCCAAAGTGACACAGTTTTGCATTCTCTGCTGCCTTACAGTTGGTTACAAAATCATCTTTAATGACAGAAATAAGATATGGCCAGAGAAGGTAGAGGCAATGACTTCACAAACCAGTCAAATCATGGTTGTGTCTTCTATGATACACTGCTCCTTCTGCTGGGCTGCAGCGATTCTTTTTGAGATGCACTCAGCTGTATCAGGGAGTTCACTTCATGTTTAGGAAAAAGGAATCCAGGATATCTGTTGCAAGAGCCACCTCAGTTTCCAAATCTGGTTCTTTCTGCAGCCTTGTGGTTCTGAGCCCAGTTGGTTGAGGGTTGGTGTGGTGCGTGGGGACTGAGGAACAGAGTGTGGAATGCTTCAGCTGGGTGCTGCTGCCAGGTATGTTTTCTACTGTGGAAATGTAGTCTGAGGGACTGTTCAGACAATCCCTTAATCAAATGGATGATCACCCATGCTGTGAAGAGATTGTTTTAAGTTTAATGTTTGCAGCTTGATCACCTCTTGAGGAAAGAACCATAGCTTCTTTATATTTCTGAGGAGGCTCTGAAGTAACTGGCTGATAGAAGGTTTATTAATCAGCACTGCTTCAGAGAAAGAGGAAATTCCAAAATTTGGTTTCTAACTTGGCATGATAAGATGCTGAAAATTAAACAGGTAAAGATTAGTGATTAGCAGAAGAAATTCTCCCATCAGTTGGTTTAGTCTGTTGTCTCAGGAAACAGAGTGCTAACCTGTCAGTTTCTTTGAGTTAAGCTTCATAAATGATAACTTAAGGTAAGGTGCTCATTCTGTGAATGTTGAGGTCAGAGATGATGTAAGGTGCCAGTTTAGGTTAACACAAACTGATTTAAATCTTGTCTTTTGATCTTCCACAGGATGGCTGGCTGTGGTGAAATAGATCATTCGATCAACATGCTTCCCACCAATAGGAAGACAAATGAGTCATGTGCTAATGCAGCACCTTCCCTGACAGTTCCTGAGTGTGCTATCTGTCTGCAAACATGTGTCCATCCAGTAAGTCTGCCTTGTAAACACGTTTTCTGCTACCTGTGTGTGAAGGGAGCTTCTTGGCTTGGAAAACGGTGTGCACTCTGCCGTCAGGAGATTCCAGAGGATTTTCTGGACAAGCCAACCTTGCTGTCACCAGAAGAACTCAAAGCAGCAAGCAGAGGCAATGGAGAATATGCTTGGTACTACGAAGGTCGAAATGGTTGGTGGCAGTATGATGAACGTACCAGCAGAGAGCTGGAAGATGCCTTTTCCAAGGGCAAAAAGAGCACTGAAATGCTAATCGCTGGATTTTTATACGTAGCAGATCTGGAAAATATGGTTCAGTATAGGAGAAATGAGCATGGACGTCGCAGAAAAATAAAACGGGACATAATAGATATACCAAAGAAGGGAGTGGCTGGGCTGAGGTTGGACTGTGACACTAACACTGTCAACCTGGCAAGAGAGAGCTCCGCTGATGGTGCAGACAGCGCACCAACCCCAGGGGCTGCGGCTCTGCAGCCCCTAGCATCCATTTCTGCTAGGCCCCTGCCGACACTAGATGGGCAGTTGATGAGTCCTTCAACGCCATCACCAGATGCAAGCAATTCTCTAGAGAACTCCTTTGCCCACTTACAAATAAATGGAGACAGTATGGCTGAACGGAGTCATAGGGGAGAGGGAGAAGAAGATCACGAATCATCATCTTCTGGTAGGGTGCCAGCCCCTGACACCTCTGTTGAGGAAACCGAATCAGATGCCAGCAGCGATAGCGAGGATGTGTCTGCCCACCTTCAGCAGCACCTGTCTTCTGTCCAGCAGAGACACTTGAATGCAAGTGCAAACCAGTCAGGAGCGGATAGACCAGTGGCAGGGGGTGGGGTGGTAAACACAAGTGTAAGATCTAGAAGGCCGGATGGACAGTGCACAGTCACTGAAGTTTAAATCTAGAGCCATGCGATTAAAAACTCAGTCCTGTATCTGTAAATATTCTGTCCACATCGGCATTGCACTCAGACCTAGCAGTGTGGTTGGGGTGGGGGGTGGGAGGGTGAAGGGGAGAAACTGATTTGGCCTGTTTAACTTAAGTCTCTTAACACGTCTCAGCTGGAAGACTAACTGTAGGAAACTGGGTTGTCCTGTTAATGGTTTGAAAGCTGCTTAACAATGCCCAGGTTTCTTAAAAATGTCTTGTGTTTATTTTGTAGCATTTTCCCCTTGGAGATACTCGATCCCTTTTTGGCCAATGTATATCTACTGTACAACTTGAATTGTCTTCATTATCTGACTGTTGCATTAAGTGTCTTACTACTTTCTGCATGGATTGATGTATGAAAAGAACACTAAAGCAATGCAGGAGCAGGCAAGATGTTGGGTGTGAGCAGGATGCTTAATTTAATGTGAGAAAATAGATGTGAGTTTGGAGTTAAAATGTGTTTTTACTAGACAAGAGCAATCACTTACCTTCAATGGAAATGTAAAAATGCTGTTAACTTTTGTTGCAAGTTCTTACCTATACACTGTTCATGACATTTTCACTGGCTTTGCCATCTAGTCCTTGTAGTTTTGTTTTTGAGGTCTTTCTTGATCTGTCTTGTTTTTGTTACGGAATTTATAATTTAATAAAACTACATTTTATCAGTAACAATCTGGGATATGTCTCCAGTTTAATTGAACTTCATTGGAGCAACTTTAAAGCAAACTATCATAAAACAGCTTCCTGCATTTACCAAAAGGAAGGACTGTCTCTGAGTGGTACTATGAAGTTCTTGCATCCCTGGCTGGCTGTCTCAAATGCAACACTGTAGGAGTATGTCTTGTACTGAAAAAAGAGTTGCTGGCTTAATGCTCACACAGGCTTAACACTCACTTCTCAGCTGAAGAGCTGATTGACTTGCTTCACTGTTATGGCGGGCAGAAGTGTCACACAGCCTTATTTTAACAGCAGAGATGTTGAAATAAAAGAGCCTAAGTTCTGTTGATGTTCTTCAGAGCAGAACAAGTGGCAGCATGGAAAAGTTAGTTTAGTGCTTGTATTAGTAATCTAGGAGATGCACTCCTAAAAATGACATCTGTGTATTAGAGAAGGTTAGAAGCTGGATTTTAAAAAGCACAGCTTGTCTTTTCCTACTGTGGCAGTTGTTTTAAATTTTTCAAATTGAGAAACAGCATTAGCTGATTCTGGACTCAATCTTCAAAGCTAATTAAACTACAATTCTTAGTACATGTATCCTGAAGAGAAAGGGACAGTAGCTGATATGTAGGCACTACACATCTTGCAACAAAAGCTGCTGAAGGCAACCAACCATTTGAAGGAAATTAAAAGGGCTGATTTTTACAAGTGACAGATTTAAACTTCTGAAATGTTCTCCTTACCATAGTGATGGCTGATGTGTCTAATCTTAGGCAAAGCTGTGTCAGCCCTCCCCTTGGTTTCTTCTGCCCACAGGTGAGATCAATGGGTCAGAGAACAAAGGAAAGTGCAGAGGAGACTAGGATAGAATAAGGAAGGTTTCCTTCTTTCTCAGCTAGAAATAGATGGTCTTCATCACAGATTTTTACTATCACCTTCCAGGTCTGTAAGGAAGCAATCCAGTGGACTTCAGAGGGAAACAGGATGGAATAGTTTTTTTCTTCTATATGTTAATTTCCAGCTGTCTTATTTCTCCATTTTGAGTTAGCACACAGTGGCTCTAATCAAAGTCTTTGTGCTGCAAAAACCTTAAGTAAGAACACTTCTACCATATGCACACATTTTACTCCATGTGAAGGTATCTACTGTTGAAGAAAGCAAGAAGCAAAATATAACAACTTGATTTGCTATATACTTAATTCAGGATTTTCAGCCCAGACAGTCTACAAGTAATTTTATCAGTAATTATCCCTGGGAGTTCTTGACCAAAGTAGAAAGACAGACCTCTGTTTAGCTGAACACCCATGGTGCTGCTTTTGGCTCCTGCTGGCTGACTGCAGCTGTGAGGTACTAGAATTAGTTAAAGTAAGGCTGGTGAGCGCTTAATAGCCAATCATCAGAGTGGCAAATGCACTCCTGAGATCAAGATAAGAAAAAGTAGTAACCAGTAATTCCCATCTTGTACTTAAACCGTTACCTTCAGTAGATGTGTTCTCTGTCAATCTTAGCTAAGCCCCAGCCACATGGCATTATGTGGTTTTCTGTAACTCCATGCATTAAGTGATTTTCAACTTTCACAGCATAGCTAGACGAAAGCACAGTGGAGCAGAATGGAAAGGAAAAAGGAAATTAAAATACTATAAAATCTGTGACATCTCTTCATTTCTGGAACAGATAACCACAGATACAGGAATCCTGTATCTGGTAAATTTGCATAGTAAACCAAGCATTGAGCAAGAACACCAAGCTCAGCTAGATTACCCATTTGGTAAGTGTATTCTGTCAGCAGCAAGTATGGTGAAGTATCTATATTGCTAAAGTGATCTCCAGCATCCAACCTTTCTATACCCCCATGAAGCACTCAGGCTGTCCCAGTACACAGAGGCAAGAGAACACGAAGGGCATTTCACAATGTAATAAACAGGAAACCTCATTTGCTGAGGAGGGAGCTGGCAAACTGGCCCCTAGAAAATACAAAAGCCAGCACGCCATTTAATTAGGAGACTGGGAGTATCAATTTTGAGGTTTCTAATTTATTTTGTGCATTAGGTGCTTGTTTGTTTTTAGGCCATTTCCAAAGGGGAACAAAAACTGAGAAGAAGCTTGTTGTCTTTAATAATTGTAAAGAAAGTATAAATGCTTGGTCAGCTGCTGGTTACAGGGATTTGTCACTTTAAGATGATAAACATTCTATGAACTAAAGCATTTAGGCTTGGATTCCATTTCATCTCACTCAGTGTGGAGCTCTCGTGCTGTCACTCATAGTAATTTGGTTAGGCTGGTTTTCATACAAAGGGCTGTACTTGCTTTTAAAATAGAAAAGAAACCAGAGTATTAGGCTGCTCACAAATCCTTGGCCAAAACAAGCACCTGTAACTGTCTTCAGATCCTCCTGTAGCCATGTTTGGTGTGAATCCAACAAAATGAGCTTCTGTAACCTTTTCCGAAACTTTTCTGAAAGTGTCTTACTCAGTACTAGTTAATGATTTGTCCTGTTCTTACAGGCAAACGTTGGCCTTTGATACAAATTGGAGAGGATGGCTGGGGAAATGCATGTGCTGAAATAAGAAGTAAGCTCATTGTCTACAAATCAAATTGGAAAGAGGTCCCTAGTAACCAAGTTTCACTTACTGGCAGTACAGGTCTAGTTCAAAACATACAAGTAAAACAGATTCCACTTTTCTGCTACAATTTCCTCCCTTTCAAATTTATATCACCCAATACACAATACACTAATGAACCTTACAGCCTGGCACTGAAAAATAAAATAAAAAATTATTCAAGGGTCTTGCTCAGGTTCTAAGCAATTTTCACACCCATTTTAAAAAACATAATCACAATATTAGTAATGGCAAATTAATTCTTGTTAGTAGCAAAGATGTAACCAGTTGCCCTTTAAAGCATGACTTTTTTGACTCACGACAATGTGATGTACTATTGCTTCAAAAAGCCGGATGAGTATGCACTGGAGCATGCTCTGATGGTTTAGTGATGTTGGCAGTCTGGAATCCCTCACAAGTCTTGAGGAACTTTGTGAAAAGCAGAACAGCTTTAGTACTAAACAGTCCAGTACTGCCTGACTATATGAAGATGTCTGCACCTCAGAAGTAATGGGCTTGAAGCATAGAGCACAGGAAAGAATCCAGTGGCACGGGGGACTAACAACTGAGCTACTGGATAAAAAGGGGCGAGGGGGAGGTGGGAAGAGGCACAAGCCAGAACACTGCTCTCTCCCCCTGTTCCCATTCCTGGCTCTTTTCTAATCTAGAAGTGAACACTGGACTTTAATTTTGAGGAAGAGGTTTAAAATCTTCCAGCAGAAGCTTTAGGTGTTGAGGCAAACAGGCAAGATCAACAAGGCAGAGTAAGTTCCTGATCGTCCCTGAGGTGCCAGCTCAAAACACATCCCTTTCTTCAGCATTTCTTCTCGTTGATTCAGGCTGTACGCACTCCCCGCTGTGAAAGCCATATAGTAAAACATCCCCAGCAGAGCACAGCATCTGCTCCAAAGCTGCAGAATCTTAACAGGCAATCCAGGCCTAATTCCCATCATTGATCTGTACCAAGATCCTCAAACATACGTGCAGTTACCTCACTGTCTAAAACTTAGGAATCTTGCCACACTGTTGAAGTGGATTTCCATCCAAGGAATCACGTTTTTCCTAAGGGAGCCTGTTCCATGTGTCTACAGTGAGTTATGCTTGGTCGGAGCAAGAATACGTGTCAATGCCAGGTAGCTCAAAGTTCCCTCCTTAACATGCTCCCTTGGAGTACTTGGGTCCTGAGCTCAGCTCTCAGCCCCTGCTGGATTTGGAGACAAATACATCCTAACCAAGTATGGGAAATGGTCTGTCGTTGATATGTCTGCATGGTTTTACTCTCACAGATGTCCCATTTTAAGAATCATCTACCAAAGCCGTTTCTAATTTCTAAAGGGAAAACCCTCCCCACTGAGTTATCTCATTACTTGCACAGTCACCAGCATGAAGACCAAGTTCCAAATCTTCTGGTCAGCTCAGAGATGCCCTACCAGTAAAAATACTCTGAAGTAAGACAGACAGATCCATGTCTTACACATGTCTTTCTTGAATGCTGAAGTACTCGGACCACCCAGTCAGTCACGGACATCCCATTTTGGGGCACGATACATCGTGGTCTTGCAAGATTTCAATGAGATTCTATGTAAAGAATCAGGTCAGCAGCTTTGCACACGCTCAGCAGCACAGGTCCAGGCTATGGCAATGTGCAGATTCGTAGGTAAGTAGTTGGTTCCTAGAGCAGTGAGAAGACACCTAAATGTATTTAAAGACCTGAATCAGTGTCAGTGAGTGAGGGCTCTAAGTTCCTCAGTGAGTTAGAGTTTCTCCTGTAAGAATCACCATTACAATTGAAGTATCCTTGGATAGTTTCTCAACAATTATGCAAACAACGGACTGAAGATGGAAAAAATAAAAACTATGATCTCACCAGTTATCATCCCTTCAAAGCTGCTTAAAAACACTGGTCTCATGTTGGGGAACTTCATATTTTGCAGCTTTAGATGCACCAGTTTCAAAAAATAAATAAACCTTGTATCTTTCAAGCAATTCATTTCCATACCACTTAGAAAAACAAAATTAACTCCAAAGAAAATAATCTTCAGCCTCATTCCAAAAGAATTATAGTTCTATTCTCAGCACAGTATTTACCTTTACATACTAATTTCACTGATCTCCATTCAGTGGGTGATTAGGACAGTAAAGAATCTGCCCGGGATTTCTCTGTGGTTGCACACCAAATACGTCTGCCTGACGTGAACAACAGGAATGTTAATTCCACTTTAAATGAACAAGTCCTTAAATGATTCAGTTTAATGCTTGCTTTAGTGAAAGCTTTGTTTGCAAAACGATCAAGAACATTTCTTATGCACTGTTCGTCATTTATGTTTTGGTCTTCTAACCAATGCCTGCAAATTGGCAGGCCCACCCCATACAGTTCCAAAAATGTCCTTTTCTGTCCTTAGGGCAGCTTCCAGCAGTAGCTCTCTTCCTGCTGTCACCACCTTTTTCACAGCCTGAATCACACTGGTTGGGCCTGCTGTGTACTGGCTCAGCCAGGCTTGGGCTTCTTCTAAGGCCCCAGTTTCATCTGAAGATGACAATGTCTCCTCTGAGAGCCCAAGGCGCAGAGCTGTCTCGGGGCCCACCCCAGCAGCCCCGCTCAGCAGCTGGAGGGCAGCCCTGCTGCCCACAACCCCCAGCAGCCGGGCACCTCCTCCCCAGCCTGGCACCAGACCCATGTGCTTGTGGACAAATCGAATTTCACTCCCAGGCGTCATCAACCTGTCAATGAAGAACAAACACACAGAGGTCAAGCCATGCATCAATTTCTGTTTTCGGCTCGCCAACACTCAATTTTCTATTTTCTCCTCCCCTCTGCTTCCAAAGGCTGATACAACTTGACAGCGTGCTGATTACAGCCAGAGCTGGAGTATCATTATTTTTACATCACCTGGTGCCTTAGCTGCAGCTCTTGGCCAAAATGAGATAGAGAGCCTGGCACAAGTAAAGATGCTTACTAACCACACTGATACCTGTAGTCAGCTCTGAAAAGTGTTTGAAAACAGAATTGCAGACGGAGGGCACATTGCACTTATTCACAGTGCCTTGCTAATTCATGCCTAAAACAGTGTTTGGGGTAAAAACAAAGCAAACTAATGCACAAAACATATTTCTCAAGAGGATGTATTGTGGTCTTAGAACTGATCTGCACTGGGGAAGTTTTTTCAGCAGCCTGATGCTTGATTATAGTACAGTTGGGGGTTTTTTTGTTCCTCAGGTCCATGTGAGTTTGATTTCTAACTGCTACAGCAAGGGATGTCAAGATGGATGCTCAACTTACAACTCACAGTGTACAACAGAACTGCTTTCTATTTGTGCTTACAGTGTATAATAGAAGTGTTCCTCTCCAGAAGGTAGAGTCACAGTCCACTTTTCAAAGATTTCACATCTTTGCTTCTTTTCTACAGTCTGTCAGCTCCGTTATTTAAGAACTCACCCTAGGGCTGATGAAGCTATCTCCCTCAAGGAGCTCTGCTGCAGCAGATTGTACTGTCTCCACTCAGTGTTCACACTGACACACATTAGGTTAGTGGAAAAACCCTCTAAAATTAGAAACATATAGAAAAGATGTACAGGAACAGACCAGTACTTGCTCCTTATTAAAATGATGTTCTGCAGTGTGGTTGCTCACTGCTGTTTATGAGACAAGGGATGCAAATTACACTTGTGAAGTAGATTAACTTCTCCTTCAAGCACTAATTGGCTTTCTGAAGATAAATCTTGTAATACTGAGGTCTACACACAAGTCTGGTTCCTAACAATGCAGTTTTCCATAATGGAAATACCGAGGTGAACAGCTCTAAAAGGGAAAAGAAAACGAAAACCTTTAAAAATGCAAGTTCTTCGAGGAACTCACAGTTCCCAAATCTGCTTCATTGCTGTTAATCGTAAGTTTGCTTGGTTGCTTTTTTCTTAACCAGAGCACCATCAGCATTCACGCCATACTATAAAGCACCAGGGCTGAAGAGCTTACGCTTTATCCTAGGCCCAACACAAAGCACAAAGGCAACAGCTGACATGCCAGATTGCATGAAAGCCTTTTTGTAGAGATAGTGGAGGAAGGTTGTGTGACAAAAGGAAGAGAGCAGAGCATTGCAGGGGAGGAAAGGCTTTTAGTTAACATTAGCAACTGCTTCCCAAACCCAGCAAATCCCAGGGAGCTCAGGTCTCATCTCTCCAAAAGACTCTGCAAGTCTTCCAAAACTCAGCTCAGCTTCCTTTGCAGTTTGCTGACACCCAATGTCCCTCTTGGGAAAGCAATAATGAAAACATTTTTCAGAGTTTAATTCTAGCTGCGCTGAGCAATGTGAAGCATTAAAAAAGAAGTGGTCATATGCAGCTTGGCATCTCATGCTAAACAATCTGTAGGCAGTATCACAAGACAGTCACTGCAGGTCAGTAAGACAATGTTGTGTTTGTTGAATCTGAGACTGTCCCAGGCTCCTGGGCTCAGGCCTTAAGGACAGACATTTCAGTGAAAAGCCGACTGGCAGGGCATGGACTCATCTGGGAAACTGGGTCAGTGCACTCTGAAGTTTGCACCAAATTTTACATTAGAAGCACAGATGATCCATCAGCGCCAACAAGAAACAAGTTGAAAACATTGGATATGTGGGAAAAGCTCTGCTACCCTGAACAGGTTTCACCTCCCTCTGAGAAAATGGAACCAAACATGATTAAAGGCAAACAGATGAATGACAGCTAAATCCACAGAGAGGCTGCAGCTTCCATGATCCCACTGAAATTCACCTTTACCTACAAAACAAGCTCCACAGAAAATACTGAGATAGGTGGTGGTCAGTAGAAGGTATAAATGTAGTCTTGGACTGTCTTCAGACTTAAGAAAGGTATCTATGGTTTTTCAGGCTTTCCAACTATGGATCCCCTCCTGAAGTCACACCATTTCTTACAGAAACCACACATCACTCTCTCTATTAGGTACACCACTCACTTTCAGCCCCCATTCCCAAGGCAACAATGAAGACTTGAAAAGGTGTATGCAACTGCTGAGCTAGCTGGGGATCAGCCTCTGAACATCACCAGCTGCAGCCTCACATAAACATTTCCCTTCTTATTTTATGAAAGAAACTGAGTCTACCTTCTGAGACATGATGGATCTGATCACCCATTAGATGAATTTACGTAACAAAAGTACATCAAGCATTACTAAACATAGAGATGCAGACATCAAAAAGCTGAAAAGACTGAAGTACTGTTTTATTCCTGAGCTGTTTGTACTTTATTCATCTAGTACTGGCCCTGCCTAAGACACAATAGTAGATGAATACAAAATGAACCCTGATTTCACTCAGTATGCCTGTTCTTGTCTTTCAGGTCAAGGGAATTAAAATCTGGGTCTCCTGTATCCTAGGGGAAGGTAATACTGCTAGGCTCCTACACATGTGCCTTCTTGCCCTAAAAAAATAAGAAAATCTATTGCATGACAATACTGAAAAAATACTTATTAAATGTAATTAACGTGCAAAGTAACTAAAGACCTTACAAGCAGGGAAAACATCCTTCAGAAATGTGAAGGGTAGCAAAATCCTCACAACTTCTATTGGAAATAAGAGGTTATGGTAATATAAGCACCAAAGTGCAGCCGAAACCCTCTTTAAGAACATTCTATTTCCACATTACAAGCAGTACAGCAGCTCTAGGAAGAAAGCACAGCCACCATGGGCCACATTCAATTTTGGGTTAGTCACCTAAAGCAAACAGAAGCAAATGTTCCTGCTGTACCTTTAAAAATATTCTCTACATGTTGCAAACCCTCCACCTTTGATCAGACAATTCCTTCACTCCATGACATCTCATTGTGCCCACAAACTAACTGTCGGGTCCCATCACATCACCAGCAATGCACTTGAGAAGAAAACCTTTTCTGCCATTAACAATGCAATCTAACAAATCCCATCCTTCAACAGGTCCACTTGCTTCCCCAAAAGTGGCACTTGCTATGAGCTAACAGCTATACTTTCCTTTCTAAAGTATTCCCTAGCTACTTGAAGCTCAAACATACACAATGAAAGCTAAAAATGCAAGCAAAAATATTTTTTCACAGTTTTTCATACCTGATTTTTATAGTACATGTTACTGAATTGTTCTAACAGGTATAATCAATTCCTTAGGCAGAATTAAGATTATATTAAGGTTTGTGCTGGCCCTTACCTCATCATTTCTGAATTTTGGGGTTTGAATTATACTCAGCATCCCGACAAGGCAAAGGCACTAATAAAATTTGTGAGGGAGGGACAAATACCATCCTCTATTTTATACGTTTTAAAACTCCTACCACTATGCATCTGATGCACATGATGGAAAAGAAGGACACCTAAAACATTAAATGTGTTGTCAGTGACCTGGATTTTGTTCCCATCCCTGTTTGACTCCCAATGTCACATAAGGACACAGCTCCTGACTTCCAGTCTTCTTGTAGCTGGCACAAGACTGGCACATGATGGAGGGAGGCAGCCAGCACCATGCAGGGCTGCAGCACCTGGTTCTCATCCATGGTTATACTGAGAGAGGGCAGCCAGAACTGCAAGAGATGACTTCTATCTCCCCCCAACAAATACTTTGGCCTCCTGCTCTCAAACAACCAATCAACATTAATACACAAAGCTTACGCCTTGGGTCATAGGAATTTCCCTCATCAAATCTGCTAACTTCTATAAATTTTGGTAACACTATCTGTAAGGTGACTGAACCAACATGAAGTGGAAAATTCTCCAAAAGTTAGAGTCAAAGGCCTTGGGATACAATTAAAAGACATCCATAATTTTAACATGCTGTAGAGCAAGAGACATAGAAATAAAGAATAAATTTTCAAATACAACTAGACATTTTTGCAAAACATAGATGCAAGACATCTAGACACATGAAAATATATGGTCATGGTCAGCCACACATGCATTCTGGCCAACTGCCATTACTTTGTGAAGACAGCAAGAATACGATATTGATATCAAAGGCTTGCAATCAACCACCCAAACCACACACGCAACTATTTAAAACAGAGGAAAGAGAGACATTAAAGAAAAAAGAAAACCACCAGGAAAATGGTAACAGAAAGGAGGCTATCAAGGGCCAAACATTTGTTTTAACCAGCAAACAACAGAAGAACAATGTTGATGATCCAGTCATACACTTTCCAGCCAAATGTGTATGTTTTTCCAATACACTCATCAATATAATATCAGCCTAATTCACTTTTGTTAAATTAAGTAACAGCCATGCTATGCTGACATGTGGCCAAAACAGCTTTTTCAAATACACACTGCTGGGGAGTGCACATTCAAGAATTTCTTAGCAATCAGGTATGACATTATCTGCGAATAGTGTTTATCAGGCAAATGGAACTTGTTTTGCCAGGTAGGCATGAAAATTTGATGACCTTGCTTGCAAGTGACAAAATCTCAGGTGTGACTAGTTTAGGATTTTGTAACTTTGGCAAGTGCTACCAGGACCACCCACCGAAGTGGCAGCTCTCAAATGCATGCTGGACCTTAAGCGGGCAAGAAAGCCAGAATCCATTGTCTACTTCTTCCCTGTTCTCCTACTGCATCTTCTCAACGTTCAAAATATAGTCCCTGTCTTACCACTTCATCTCCATGTTGCATCTCATAGTCTCACTCCAGTTTCCTTACACTTCTTCAACATCCCAAGGGGCACAAGAGGTCCCAGGACTGGTGGTGGGTTCTTGCAGCAAGTGACTATGACTCAGGGAGCACAGTTACACAGGTAATACCTATAATCTGATCTTCTTTTGCTGATGCATGCAAAACCCATATAAAAAACAAAAGTGCTGTGCTTACACACAAAGTGCTGCTGAAAACACGCAGTAAATAGGATATTTTTAGTCAACTAGGGTGTTACAGTAAGTTGAAACAGATCAAGGGAGAGTTGTGACTATTGAATTTATAGCATCAGAGCAAGAACTAAACTACACATTCCTTTATCTGTATAACAAAAGCCACGATTTGTGATTAAGCAGAAGTCTTTTATTTCAGGTTCGTCCAGCGCACCACATAAAACAAGTAGTATCTTCTAGGTAGCATCTCTGACTTTGCCAAAAAAAACCCAAAAAACAAACCTTCAAGGTGCACAGCTGAAATACAGTAACTGTTGAGATGGAAGTGGGTAGTTGGATGCAAAAGTATTTCTATAAAAGAGAGAAGTCACCTTGAATCTTTCACTGGAGGCAAGAGCATTGCCGTAGGCCCCTAGATTTCAGTACATCTATAGGATCTGAATAGCTGGGACCCCCTGTACCGCCCATCATGGCATATGAAAATCAGAGGTCCATCTGTTCCTGAGGAGATGCAAGCATGTGAAAGGGTCTTCAGCCAACAGCAGGATAAAGCTCTTTTAATAGTCACAAAAGGGCTGAGCAAACCTATGATCAGTGGCTCCAGCACATGCTGGGAGCACCTGCCCTGTCCCCAAAACCCAAGTCATTGTGGTTTCTTCTGATGCTTCCAGCCCCTCTGCTGCAAATGCAGCCAGCTAATTCTGGAGCTTCAGTTCCTTGGCTCAGGTGGGATGCTAAGGGATCTTGCCCCAGGCAAGTGGCAGCCCTGCAAGCTGGACCACAACAAGTAATTAATTGGGACTTCAGGTGCCTGAAGCTTGGCCAAGGACACTCATAGTCAAGCACTGCTGCAGCTGCACGCTATCTTGAACAGATCGTGTAGCACATGCTGTTGTCTAAAAACCTCCAGGCTTGATGCCTTCTCCCCATTTTCTTCAGTACAGCAGGTGGTCCTGCAAATCTTAACATGTACCTAGTGCTCAATCTACTCTGATATCTGCATTCCAAATCTTTGAGTCAGAAAGATACACCAGATATCACGTCCCTTCCTATTTAATATATCTAAAACCTTGTCCTCCCCACCATGCACAGACAGAAGTTAATACACACGTAAGAGAATACAGAGCTTACTTAGCATTAAGATAAAAATTCTTGAGGCCTTGTATATGAAAGTTCCTTGGCGATTCGCTGTGAAACTCATCCCTACCTTCTCCAGAATCTTTTAACAACAAAAGTAATTCCTGCCTATAGCCTTGAAAGCAAGACCCGAATATGAACCTCTGCCTTGACATCTTCACAAAGTCACAGAAAGCCTTGAAATCAAGAGTACTGACTAAGGTTAAGGCTGCAGTTCATGCCTGCAGAGACCTAACCTGGAAACCTAAATATGACAATTATATGACACTATTGTGTTCTAATAGTGACAACCTGTTTTGTGTAAGTATTTTGTCACTCGAAACATTCTTAGGACCAAATATCTTACTGGAAAGGCTAGGAATACTCTCATCAGTATTTAATTACAGAGTGTACAAGGGTTTATTTTTAATTAAAACTCCCCATAGTTCTAGCCTTGTTCAGTATTCCAATACACAAGCCTTCCATTGTTATTATGGAAACTCACCTTAAAACAACTGCATTAACCTTTCATTTCTGCAATAAAAATGAATTTTGATGCAGCAAGGTACTGTGGGAAGAATCTTCTGCATAAGAAATATATAGTACTACAATAAAATAATTTAGCTAGCCAGAAAAGGTGCTGATGAGCAGTTTTCAGTCCTTATTTCAATTTTTGTGACAGATGCTGTTAGAATTAGACTCTCAAGAACGACAGTCTCCACCAAAGGGCAAGTTGGGACTAATTAATTGGTCTCTGCCTATCCAGTGCAGTGTCTCATCACTCTCTTAGAATCACAGAATGGTTTGGGTTGCACTGCAACACCAAATAATTACTGAGGTACTCCTGTAAAGGGATTATATAGACAAAAGAGCTAAAGATTTTTCTGAAATTCAGCCATCTTACTATACCTGCTATCACTGAAAAACTCCCTCTAATTCTCTGAAAATATTAACAAGTGGATTAATCCTGAGAAGAGTTAGTAATAATTTCACTTCTCTTTCAATCGTACTTGATTAATTGGATAGACTTTAAAGGATCAAAAAGCCCCACTTAAATATTTAATTGATAAGTCCTTGCTAATTATATTTAGCAGATTTTTGAACTGTAGCAATGCAGTGAATATAGACCAGCTACAACTGTCCCGCACTCTCCCAGAACAGCTTGCTAGTATCAATTTCCCCCGCTTCTCTCCCATATCTTCTCTCAAATAGAGAGCTTCTCATGTTTCTTCCCTATGCAGAGAAAGAGTAAGACCGTTAGACATACAGCAATTGCTGCTTCAGAGCTGTGGCAGCACAAAGTGAGACTTCCAAAGTGAAAATATTGTAAAAGTGATAAAACTAAGGATTTGCCCTACATGCTTTTGGTGATAGTCTGTGCAAACCAGCATCATAAAAACAAACCTCCAAATCTTTTCTCTTTCTTAAAATCCTTTTGTCACAGATACTCACTTGACAGATGCTTAAGTGGTACCACTAAAGAATACAAAGACAAAATCATAGAATAGTTTGGGTTGGAGGGGACCTCAAGATCATCTAGTTCCAACCCCCCTGCCATGACAGTGGCACCTTCCACTAGACCAGGTTGCTCAAGGCCCCATCCAACCTGGCCTTGAACCCCTCCAGGGATAGAGCATCCACAACCCCCCTGGGCAACCTGTTCCAGTGCCTCACCACCCTCACAGTGCAGAATTTCTTCCTTATATCTCATCTAAATCTACCCTCTTTCAGATCAAGTTAAAATGTTCAGTTTCAGTTCAGTTCAAATGGTTTAAGAACATTTGGGGAAACTACGTCCTCTATGCAATTGCACAAAGCCTCTCTGCCATCCTATATTTCAGTAGGGTAAGAGAAGACTGTGCACATTAATGATGTTTCCTATTTATGAGCTTTAATCTGTTATTACAGGAAAGCAATGGAAAGAAATAAGTCCAGCTACTATTTTAATAAGCCCATCAGAAAGTCACCCTTCTCAAATCCTTTCAGTGATTAAAAAACCCAAAACAAACCCAAACACAAAACAATATACTCTCTTTACCTGAGATTTAAGTAAATTAAAATTATACACAAGAACCAAAATAAAAAAAAGAATCCTGATGAACCTCCCAAGTACAGAGTGTTCTAGGCACTCTCTAAAACTTGGTGTCAAAGGAGTAGGCTTGATGCCAGCCTAAGAAATCTCACCAACACAAGAGCTCACTTTTCTCACAGCTCTTTTCAAATTGCTCTGCAGATTATATAGGATTTTATTTATAGTTACTGAATTATTTCGTAACACTCTTGCATCCATTTCCCCACCACTTGAAACAAAAGCTAAGAATCAAGCTTTACATTAAGCAGCCTAGAAAAAGATCTCAAGTCTCCCTAGCATGTTGGCTGTACCACCTACATTTGCTGCCCTCCAGACAGATTTTCTGATGCACTCTATAGAACCCTAAGGATCAGGGTCAAAATCAGATTAAAAAAAAAAAAAGAGAGACTGCAGATGTATTTTCTTTAGCAAGAGTTAATGTTCATCTGGGCTGGCTGGGAAATCCCAGGGCATTTCCCAGAAGGGAGCAGGTGGACCTAAACAATGAGAGATGCACTCTTCAAGGGAAACCTTAAAATCACCATTTATAATGTGACTCTATCATGCTTCCTCAAATTACTCAGAGCCAACTGAAATGCAGAAGAAATAATGACAAATCAAATTTTATCTAAAGACACAAAACATTTGGTTGATGCCAAAATTCTGAAAAGTGGAGTTCTGGATCAGAAAAAAGGGATGATGCAGTAATAAGAAAAGACTTGGAGGCAGAGATGGAACACATGGACATCAGAGCAGAAACTGAAAAAAACCATGAACCATTTTAGGAGGAATACAGTCTCCAATAATAAACAGGAGCTTAAGGTGTGGATAATTTCACCCTCTATTGACCAAACATTGGGGCATTCAATGGAAGATGAGCCTCCAAAAGCAACAGAGTCAACTCAAAGAGGCTGCAAGATTACAAATCTCAAAGAAAACCAATCCAGGGAAGAAGCACAAAAATAATACTGTTACTAGAAAATGAGTCTTACAGGATAACAGGAGTTAAATTTTAACAGGCAGATGTAGAAGTCTGCATGCCCAAAAAACCCGGCATCTCATTGATAGCAAAGTCTGCACTGAAAAAAATTAAGAAAAGCCCTATCAGCAGCAAAAAGGAGCATGGTAAAGTAGCAGAGCACACTGTCCATCATGTGGCAAGACCCAGAATATAACTGGTGCAGATCTGACAGCATAAGAATGACCAGAGAAGTGAATAAAGGTTTATTCTTCCTTGATCAAAGGAGAGTGGCTGAAAGACAGCCAGAAAGACTGTTAATTTCAGAGAGAGATTACAGAAGGAAAAGAGACACGAGGAAAGATGCTGTTGCTAATACTCTGCAATGGGAGCAGGGCAGACTCAAACAGGACAAGGTAGGTAGAGCCCCCAGAATTCTCATGGAGGTGATGCTCACTGTCATACTGGCTGCCATCCACACAGATGGCTCCTCCAAGCTCACTCTGGACCAGAATGTCCCAGAAGTCAGCTATAGATGGAGGTTCACCCAGCAGATCTTGATTAGGGGTTTCAAAATCTAATTTGTTATCTCAGGGCTTGACACTTTCTCACCTGTGGCTTGAAAGAAGACAGAGAGAGAAAAGCATTCTATAAAATGCTACATTTCTTCTCAAGGGATAAATGAAGCTCAATATTGGAAATTACAGAAAGACTTTTTCTGTAGCAGGAATGAAAAACTGAATTAGATGATAGATCACAGGGCAAAAAATAGGAGCTCAAAAAAGCGTAACTGATCAAAACTGCACAAGTAGTATTAAAGGAAGCTCCTTTTTTTCAGTCATTTTGCAATAAACTGGCAGGAAGGATGATTTGGCCAAACTGCAAAGCAAATGTATCCCATTTCCCAGGCTGATACTTCTTGAGGTCCACATGTGATGCTCACAAGGGTGTCCCGCAAGCCAGGGTATTACTCCCACCCCCATGTCAGGCTGTGGGTGCTGGGGGGTCAGCAGCACACAGGGGGGCTGTAGAGCTGAGGAGAGGGCTGGCCAGGGGGCTTGTGCAGCACCCCTCACCACCACCACACACCCTCCCCTCGTCTCCACCCTTGTGCCTCAGCACTGAAGTGAGCTGAGGAGACTCACAGCAGAAAGAATACATTGAAAGGCAGCTCCCAGGTGGGGAAAAACAGAGACATTTTATAGTTACACAGTGAGGAAATCAACTCCCCTGCCCATGGCTGCTGCCTTGGATCCACTTGACAACACCTCCCGGTGCGCACGTGGGGAAGGAGCAGCACGGCTTTATGAAGGCTTATGAAAGCACACAAGGTTTATTCTGCAATTTAAGAGCTCAGAATAGAGAGAGTAAAAGAAGATAGTTACACCAGAGGGGCTGTAAGTCCCCTGAAGTGTGCAGCATAAACTCTCACAGCATGAATCACCAGAGCCATGAAGTGGGACTGAAGCCCCATTGTCCAAAAGGTAGAACCTGGATCCTCCTTTCTCCCCACACCTGTATGGCAGCAATCCTCAGACTACCAATGTGTCCATGTCTCCTCTCCTGCTAACAACCAGTCTCACCAACACTCTCTTCTTCCAATTCCCAGCTATGACTTTCCTTATATTACCCCAGTGTCAAGGGGTCCCAGGAACAGACACATTACCATATCATTATTTTCAGAGTAATTTTCATCGTGACATAGTACCTGGGTCTTACCTATGAAGCAGGTTTTGGCTATTCTTTACAGGCTGCCAAAGTCTCAATACACAAGTAAGCGAACGCCAAAATAATGCTCACATAAAAATTACTCATGCTGGAAATCTAAAATGTTACATGAGTCTTTCCTTCCAAAAAAGGAACTACAGCTATTTGGATTTCATTTTCAACAACAGATATGCCTTTTAGACTAAAGCAAAAATCTCCATTAGAAAAGATCCAGTGATATTGTACCAGATTCTTTGATGAAAAAAGACCACTTGGAAGTAAAGATGTTTGATAATTGAAATTTTCAGTCAAATCTGAATGCCAGTATTGACCTAGAAATCAAGGAAGTACACTGGAGCTTGTTTTCAAATTGAATACACTGTATTTTTTTAATTATGTGCACACTTTTGTAGCATATACCCCTGTGTTTATAACCTCAGTTTCCCAAATCTTTATTTACATCATATATGTTTATCAAGATGAAAAAAAACCACAACCACAACAGAACAAAAGTCTCCTGGTTCACATTCAAGACTTCCTTAAAGCAGGAACGTTTCAGTCATGCTCCTTGCTCATCTCTGCTGCCAATACAGAGAGGGGATGGTGAGGTGGGTTTACCTTGGCTGG